>MNCI01023104.1:217343-234895 GCA_015680685.1 Gnetum montanum | reverse complement strand
ATTGTCTCCATATGTCATTCTTAGAGCCTACAGACTCTTTGGTTTGTGGGTTTTTCAGGGCATAAAGGGCATGAGCTTGCTCTGGGGAGGACCCATTGACATTCCTATTTGGTGCACCAGTTAAATTCTTTCCCTTAACATTTTTGCAATTAATTTTATTTTGTTCATTTCCATCTTGACATCTATTTCATCGATGTCATAGTTGTCCCTTTTTATCTATCTTTCTTATTCCTTTTCTTTCTCCATTCTAACGCTACCGAAGGTTTTTGATTAGTCATGGGGGTATGGGGCCCGATTTTTTCAATTTCCCCCTAGCCCCGATTTTTTCAAATTTTTCCTAACCCCTACACCTTCGGAAGTCATCATTAATATATCTCCAGATCCGTATCAGCCATACCACAACTCAGACAATGGACTTACACCTAAGCAAGGTATTACCCACATTGAATTTCATCTACCCTTGCTAATATAAGATTGTGTTGTGTGTGTAGATGGCGATCATACAACAACGGATTGGATATGGAAGGAAAGCTTGGAATGGAGCAGTAGTGAAGCAGTTATGTAAGGAGCAAGATTGATGGCNGAAGGAAAGCTTGGAATGGAGCAGTAGTGAAGCAGTTATGTAAGGAGCAAGATCGATGGCGCGCTTATAGATGGACAAAAAAAGGTGCAATCTTGGCGTTGGCAGCAGCAATACTTCTTTCTCTCTCTCTTTCTCTCAGCTGCCAAATGAGGCCTGATGTCAATGTAATAAGGTGTTCACCCTTGTTGTCATGAACACTAGTTTTGTCAAGTCTTGTAATGATGATCCGTTCACATGTCATCCCATTAGTTCCATTCTCCTCAATAATCCCATACCTTACCAATATTATTGTAATGAACTCGAAGACAAGTTTTCATTTAGTCATGGGGGTATGATGGGATGCGATATCGCATGGGCCACGATATCGCATACGCAATATCGCGTCTTCTGCGATATCGCGTATGCGATATCATGGTGCACTATCATATCTATAAATAAGGGGCGGCTCTCCCTTGTTTTAGAATCCAAGGCTAGAAGTAGGGAAACTCTGGCAGATTGATCACTCCAGAGATAGAATATTTTCCATGTGCCCATAGTAGGATTCCCAAAGTGAACGGATCTTTATTTGAGCAAACATTGTACCTGAACATAAGTTTGTGTACGGCAATAAAGACGAGCTTTTAAGATAAACCTTGCAGTGCATGGAATAGGATTTTATTTATTGTTATTTACTATTTTCCTTCTCAACCCTTATCTCCTAGTAACGTGGAATGAGTACGACTTGATTATGAGCATCTAAGTGTGACTACTTGGTAACCCAGTGGCATACCTAAGATCTACGCTTGGTAATCCTAGTGGTAGTCGTGCACCAAGATGTGTACGAATAATCAAGGAACAGATGCTCATTGCACTTAGGCTAGATTAGATTCTCTCAACCCTTTCCTCCTAGTTAAGTGCCTCAGTACAACCACTTCGAGCACGTGCGTTACGCGTGGTGATCCCAGTAACGATTAGCGTTTGGTAGCCACGGTTGCATCGGTTCAGGGTGTGTACGGTAAGTGGGAACGGATGCTGACGCTAGGTAATTTAGACTTAGTTCATTAGTTAGAGTTAGTAATTAGTTTCTCAACCATTCACTCATTAGCATAGGAGACATAAAACAGAAAAGATCATAAAAATCATATACCTCGGACTTACTTAACCATACACTGTGACAACTACAAGTAAGTCTGGGAAGACAATGAATGATTAACCCTAAGTGTCCCATGGGGCGTGTAGGCACTTAGTCTACGGAGTTCGACTAGATCGCATGTGCTACACTCGTATTTGTATGGTTGAGTGTAGGGGCATCTCACCACTCATCACCTGCCCAACTATGGAGGTGTTCATGTTACTAGTTATGCAAGTCTCTAGGAAAGGTTTTATTTATTGGATGTTGACTAGTAGTATTTTCTTTGGGCTCTAAGGGTTGCAAATTGTAATGGCAGAAAGGAAAAGTTGTATGAATGATATAAGATCCTTCCCATAGCATTTGAAATTTCATCCATTGTGGTATGTGCATGGGGTTCTAGTAAAGAACCTTATTTACTAGTTGGAATTTAACTTTTCTTATGTGTGAGTCATGGCATTTTTTGACATGTGCCTTGTGCACCTCATTCATTAATAGGGCCACTTGTTAGTTTTTTTTAGCACATTCAATGTCATCAAATGTTCCTTTTGTGCTAGACTCAGATTGAGCTCAAGTTCATAAGCTGTTGAAAGTGTACAAAGCTTTCCTTGGATTGGAAGAATGGGTAATTTTTCATACACTAACTCATAGGGATAATAACTAATAGAAAGTTTCTAGGTGGATCAATAAGCCCATAGAGCATCATTGATTTTTGTGCTATAGTCTTTCCTATATTTAATAATGGTGCATGTTAGTCATTATTTTCATGTTAGTGACTTTAGCTTGACTGTTAGGTTGGGGGGTGATATGGGGTTGTTAATTTATGTTCTAACCCTAAGTGTTGCATTAATTTTCAAAAAGTAGCATTTGTGAAATAAGTTTCATTATTACAAATAAGTACCCTTGACACACCAAACCTATTTACCATACTTTACTGAATAACCTGTGTTGGAGTAGAGGATTAACAATCAGTGACAATTGTAGCTTTAGCCCACTTGATGTAGTAGTCAACATCTACAATGATATATGCCTTTCAATTGGACATGGGGTTAATGAACCCAATGAAGTTAATACTCCAAAGGTTGAAAGGCTCCAGTGGTTGGATCCACTTTTAGGGCCCTTACATCCATGCGATCATTCATTCATCTTGTTAGCAGTGCTTGGATGAATGGGAAAAATGATGGACATCCTTAAAGATTGTTGGCCAGTAGTATCCTACCATGAGAATTTTTATAGCCATCCTCCTTCCTACATAATGGCCTCCACAAGGATCCTCATGAACATTTTGGTGGATCCATAGTTGATCAACATTGGGCACATACCATTATACCAAGCCATCAACACAAACCTTGTAAACATTTTCCCTCATTTCCATGTAATGCTTGGCTTGGTAAAGAAACTGTTATTTTTTCTTATTATCTTAATTTAGAGGAATTTTCAAAGTGAGTAGATAGGAATGGAATTTCTTGTACTAATTAAGACCTGGGCAATTCTACACTTCAATAACATTTGCAAAGAAGAGTTCATCTAGAAATTAATTGGATAAAGATCCCTTGTCCTCTTCTTTGTCCCATGGTAACCAAGATAAGTGATCAACGACCACTTTCTTAATTCCATTGCTATCCACCATTATGAGGTCAAACTCTTATAGAATTACTAGTCATTATATGGTACAATGACTCATCATTGATTTGTTCATGAGGAACTTGATGGCATTGTGGTCAATGTGCATAAAGATATGATATCCAAGCACATAGTGCCTAAACTTCTCTAAGGTGTACACCATTGCCATGAGCTCCTTCTTTGTAGTAGTCTAGTTCAATTGTGCCATCATAATACTTTTGCTTGCACAATGGATATAGTAAGGATGTTTTTGATCATTCAATTATGTAAGCATGGTCCCTAAGGCACAATTGGATGCATTCATCATAATGTACAAGGGATTGGACTAATTTGGAGCATGTAGAATTAGAGTCTCTACAAGCTTTTGCTTTAATTGTTGGAATGCTACCTTGCATTCCTTGATCTAGTTGAAAGGTGCATCCTTCTTTGTGAGCTTAACCAACATCTTAGTAATTTTTGAGAAGTTCTCGATGAAGCATTGGTAATAATTATTATGGCTAAGGAATGATCTTACATCTTTCATCATTTTGGGTTGCTTGGTAATTCCTTGGATGACCTATACTTTTCCCGAGTTCACCTCGATCCCTGTTTCTAAAATTTTATGCCCCTACATTATACCTTCTTAGACCATTAGATGGATTTTCTGCTAGTTGAGCTTAAGTTAGTGGCCATGCATTGTTGAAACACTTACTTAAGACAGTCCAAGGCTTGCTCAAATATGGTACCATAGGCAAAGAAGTCATCCATGGAGACTTCTACCCCACTACAAATTTTCTATTGAAAGATGTTGAGAATCAAATGTTGAAAGGTAGCTAGGGCATTACACAAGTCAAAAGGCATTTTCTTGTATGGAAAGGTCACCTAGGGACTTGTGAACATGGTTTTGGCCTAGTCCTCTAGTGCAATATGGATTTGCTTATAGCCACTGTAATAATCTGGGAAGTTATGATAGTAATGTCCTGTTATGGTATCTAATACTTGGTCAACAAATGGCAATAGAAAATGATCCTTGAAAGTTACCATGTTCGACAATCAAAAATCTATGTAGACTTTCCACTTCCCTCTTTTCTTAGATACAATCATGAGTGGGCTAACCCATTTGCTATTTGCAATTAGATATATGAACTTAACCTTGAGAAGTTGTTCTATATCCTCCTTGACAGCTTACTTTAGTTTTGGGTTCAAATTTTGCTATGGTTGCCTCTTTGGCTTAATGGAAGAGTCTATATAGATGCGATGCTAGCATATTTATGGATCTATCCTAGTAAGTTCATGATATGACCAAGAAAATTCTATTTGTCATTTGTTCATTACCTTCATTATTTTTTCTTTCTATTCTAGAGTAAGGTTGGCATTGATGATTATCATGTTGCCATGGTTGTGAAATGCATATTCTAAAGTT
This sequence comes from Gnetum montanum, assembly GCA_015680685.1. Lineage (NCBI taxonomy): Eukaryota > Viridiplantae > Streptophyta > Gnetopsida > Gnetales > Gnetaceae > Gnetum > Gnetum montanum. Next base: position 230,179 of record MNCI01023104.1, on the reverse strand, counting down.
ATTGGTAAAGCTTTCAATTCAAGGGGCTCTTGCTTAAAGTGATTGGTAATTTCCAACTTTTCCCAATCCATTTCACTTTGTGTGTGGGAGACTTGATGATGGATTTGCTCTATTTCATCCATGTTCTCAATGTAAGTGCTTGTGAGGCTTTCCAATAGTTCCATGCATATGGTGAATTCAGCTTGATGATCTATTATTGGCCACTAGGTACCTTCTTGTTTTGTGGCTACTGCGTACAAGCACTTCTGAATACCCCCCCTTTCAACACAATGATTGCATGCTTGAATTGATGTATCCTTTACCATCCATATTCTTTACAGGCAATGGCACCCTATGTTGTTATATCCTTGAATTGTTGTATGTTGTTGTATACTTTTTCAAATTAATTTTCCTTGGAGAGTTCAAAGGAAAGGTCTTAAATCCATATTTTGGCATCTATAGTACTTAGCCTTGCCCTTCCCATAATGATAGAGAATTTCCCTTTACAATTCTTCACATGAATCACAGGGAAATCTATAGGATAGGATGACCTAGAGACAGTGATCACAATGTCCTCCACTAACTCCAAAGAAATAGTAATGGATTGATCTGCCAGCTCAAGTCTAATATTGCTTTTTCTAAGAGGAGGTAGGTTCTAAGCCTTATACATTTCTTGAGAGATTAAGTTTACCCTAGAATCTGAATCCAATAGAGCCTTACATGGATCATTCCTACATATTTTCAAATAAATGAGGGGACCCCTAGGATTAGATCATTTCTTGGGAAGGTGGTCAACCTTTATCCAATTTGTGACTATGTGGGTCAACATAACAATAAGGACATTAGAGGTTCTTTAGTTTAAAGGTGGCTTGAGGGTACTTTTAGAGGTAGACAAGGTAGGGTTAACAACCACAAGTATTTACGATGACTTTGTAGGGTTGTTTGTTCTGAAAAATGATCTCTTGTAAGGTTTTGATTTAGAACTACTTGGTTGAATATAAGTGTACTTCCCTTGTGACATTTCATTGCTATGGTAATGGTAGAATTTTCCTTTGCATAGATGGAGTAGGTGGAAAGGTTGTGATAGTTTCTGGTGTAGGAGTTGTTGAGGGATATGAAGGATGAGAATGAAAAGGAGATTTCCCTCTTAGAGAAGGTGCTTTATAATATTCTAGAGGGTAGTAGTAATGAGGGAAGGAGGTGTGGCTAGATAAGTCATGAGGAAATATAGGTTGTTAGACATAGTATCCATAAGGATTTGGCTGCCTATAAGGATATTGTTGTTGCAGTGGTAACATTTCCCACTATTGTGGGTGTTGTCGTTGTTGGTACTCCTCTTGAGGTTGAGGAGGTACTTCACTTGGATAATACATTGGTTGGTGGAACTATTGTTTGTAGTTGCCTTGTGGGTAAGGCAACCATGTGGATGTTTGCTGTTTTGCAAATTTGGGATTCAATGCATATACTATAGACTTCTGCATTTGTGATAGCATTGGCCAACATCCCTTAGGATGTTCATATTGGAAAAATTTGCATTTTTCATCATCTATTTTAGAATCTGTAGCCTCTTCAACTATTGTAGCTTTACCTTTCTTCTAATGGTACTCTTTTTCTATATCCTTTCTTCTTCTTCTATTTTGACCATTACTTCCTTGGTCTGCTCTCTCCTCTGTAATTTTTAGAGCTATTTGGAACTTTTCATTTAAGGAGTTTCACATTTTGTTCACCTTAGCTAATATCTCAGTAACATATTTTTGTATTGGCAAGGTCTTTCTTTGCACCACTTCATCAAGCATTGCCTTTTCCTTTGAGTCATAGAAATGTATCTCCCTTTTGTGAATGGAGGGATTCCTATTATACTCCTATGCACTTTCATGTTTTTTTAGCTTCCCTTTTTCTTTGACTACCTGTTCAATTAATCTTTGAATTTGATGCACCCACATTTTAGATGGTCTCCCTTGGGCATAGACCCCAAGGATTTTCCTTGTTTTGTTTCAAAGTCCATCTATAATATGGCAAAGCTATTTCCGTTGGTCATATCCATGGCCTAGGCATTGGTGTAATAGAGGGTAGTACTTTTTTAGAGTTGCATCCAAGGACTGATGATTTCCCTATTTTTATCCCTAGATCTACCTCAACAAGTTGGACACTTTGGAGTATGTTTGGTACTTATTATTAAAGAGTTCCAACATGGTACTCCATCGGCGAATGGATTCCAAATCCAATAATTAGTACCAACTTTTTGCTTCTTTGGTGAGTATCCTTGGGAACAACTTTAACTTCTACCATTCATTATTTATATTTTGAAAGGCATAAGCATCATGAAAGGCTTGGAGATGATTTTGAGAATTTGAATTATATCCCCCCTCAAACTTGGGGATATTGTTCATATTCAACCTTTTAATTCTACTATCTTTTTAATGCCTTGTAGGAATTCTTATTGCCTTTGAAATATTAAGCATGTTTCTAGTAGCTAGTAGAGGTTCATCATAGTCATGTCATTTGTGGCAGCTCCTTTCATGGTCTTGATGCCTATGATGAGTTATGCGATGCCTTCTTTCCCGATGATGCTTTTCATCCCCTTGTGGTTGTCTCCACCTTTGATCTTGATAATCTTAGTAGGATCTTTGTTAATCTTTATTTTGGTATTCATCTTCATATCAACTATTTTTCCTCTTATCTTGGGCCTTGGCTCCTCTTATCAGAGTTTGAGGATGAAGAGAATGTTGAGGGTGAAGAAGAAGGAGAACCAAGAGGCCTGTTAGTCATTCTTTTTTGGTCCCTACCTTGATTTATTTGCTTTTCTTTGTCCTTCTATTTACCATTCTCCTTGCCCTTAGATGAATGGCTAGGATTTCTATCCTTTGAGTCCCTTAGTCTTAAGACCCTATCTTTCCATTACCAAGGTTGTCCAAAGTTGACTATAACTATTGTTGAAGGGTCTCCTCATTGAAGAAAGGAAGAGAATTTGTGTAATGGAATTGGCCAGAAATGAAATCCTTGCCTTCTTTGTGCTATTGCAGGAATAATTGTGTCAAGATCCTCTTGCCCTTAGAGGCCTCATAATGCACTTACATGTGTTGATCTTTCTTCCACTAAGCATTTGTAGGATAGTTCTTATAAGTGTGGTATTAGACCTCATATTTTGAATTGAGTACAATGATCACTAGGCTAATGCCTCATTTTTGATAAAGTTATCTATATTTTATGTTTACTATATGACCCAAGATACCTAAAGGTAAAGGAGTGAAACCTAAAACTTATATAACAACAATATTTAACCTATACGATGCTAGAAGTGATTCACTACATTCATTTTTCTATAAATACATCAATAAGATGCAAAGTAAGCTAGTAGAATATTTGAGTAAACCAGGTTGAGGTAAATTTCGGTTTCGTTGAAGGCTTTTTGGTTTTTACCTTGCTGCTCATAGTTAAAACAACTTTGCAGCGAACCGTACGAAAACACAAAAAATGCAGCGATGTATATGGCTTTTGCCGCTTGGTTGGTATCAGTCCGCGTGCCGTGCGCTTGCACGACACAGCGTTTCAGCATCTCTATGACTGGCTTGGCATCACATTTTTGGAATTCTGTACCATACATACTTCGAAATTCTCAAATTTTGTGACTGAATCCATGTATTTAATTTATATTTGTTGTTTGGTCGTTGGGTGAATCTTGTTCATTTTTAATCTTCGTTAGATTAAAAACAATCAACTACAATGCACTCAGTTGTGGAATAGTTAAAGTAATGTTACATCATATAGTATACTCTCAGGAGCCACGCATGGGATCATGCGTATGCTTGGCCAACTCCTTTGAAATAAATATATTAAAATAATGAATACCTGAAAAAAACAAACATCACGCCTTAGCACTTGGCTTATTCCACCTACTTTAATCACTAACAAGTAGATAAGCAGTTAACCATCACGTGTGTCACGATACCTACCACCTTACCAACCGCCACAAACGACAAACCGTGTTGGGTTATCGAATCAACACTTCTACATAAATTCGAAAGGGAAAGGAATAAGAATTATTAAAAAGGGAATAATTATATTAAAAAAAGTCAAATCAACAAAGATAGAGTCTAAAGAAATAGTTTTGGGATGTTTTTTTTAAGGTTTTCATCTTTACAATCTTCACAAACTTTCTCTTTAAGGTAGGAAAAGAATCAAGCCTTCGTCTTGTTCAAAAGTATTCTCATGGGTTTTCACTTCTTATTGACGGGTTTCTTGACAAAGAGAGTAAACCCTTTCTAAAGATAAAAGAAAGTAATAATTTTTTAAAAATGAGCAAACACCAACAAAAGCTAAAAGTTTCCCATCCTTGAGCCTACCAAAAAAATAAAAATAAAAATAAAAATAAATAAAAATTAATGCTATAGGAAACAAATTAATTATTCAACTTTCACTAGAAGCTTATTCACTTGAAGTTGTAAATCTTTGAAAATATGATATTTAACTCATAAAAAAAGGTCATAGGTATGCTCTTGGTACTAGAAAATAATTGCACCTTGAAGCTTTCAAATAAAACAGAGAATAATTGCACCATGGGCTAATTTGCTTAAGCTTCTACCATATCTTCTAAATTTGTTTAATAATTGAAGAACTAGGAATAGAACTATTATCAATTTTAGGTTTTCTTTGTATAAGTGATGAGCAATGTGTATCCCATATGCCCAACCATACGAATCAGAAGCATGCATTAGCAATTCAGTCGAATTTTGTGGGCTTAGTTCCTAAGTTTGCCCATAGTCTTAAACTATGAAGTAAAGGGTTGTATGATTGTTGTCTTCTTAACTCACACTCATGTTATTAGTTCATATGGTTAAATATGAATTGAGACACATGATGTGTATTTTTATAAGTGTTTATATATATATTTTATCCTAACAGCTAGATGAGTAAATGAAGAATTGAGAATGAACTATTTAACTACTTTGCTAATCTAGTAACTACCTATCCTAACATAAGTAGTTGTTCCTACTTGTCTTACACATCTCAAACTCATATCAACACTACTAGGTTACCAAGTGAACATTACTAGGTGTACCAAATATCCACTATTGGGATACCAAATGCAACATGTTATGCTTGAAGTGGTCATACTTATGTATTTATGATTAAGTATATTAACTAATTAAAACCATGAAAGTAAATGCATTAAAAGTAAAGTGCAAATAGGAAAGATTAGACTAATCCAAGTGTTGCAATGAATATTAGAAATCTCAGCTTTATTATTGTTCACACCAATGCATTCAGGTACATGGTGTTCAAATAAAGCATCATACAATCTTTTTAATATACAGTACCGGCACTCAGAGGGAAAATATTCTAAATTTGAAGAAACTCAACTACAAAGTCTGCTATGTTATTAACTTTAGATGTCATATATGTAGGTGGCAATCGCATTTATATAGGCTTTGCCTATGTTAGCATCGGCATATTTACATCGATGCATGTAACCATGCATCGACAGGGATATGTCGATGCATGCTCATTGATGTAGCTTACCTTATCATAACTCATCATACCCCACAACTGATTGAAAACTTGTCCTCAAGTGAACAAAAGTAGGATTGAGCTTCTTACAAAATTTGGGGAAGTAAGGAATTTATCAAGTACCAAACAAATAGATGGACATACTAACTAATGAGTGGCGAGGTACCCCTACACTCAACCATACGAAATGAGTGTAGCACACGCGATCTGGTCGAACTCCGCAGACAGACTAGTTGTGGCACCTAGATAGTTATCCTTAGGTCGTAGTCCGCTGTCTTCCCACCTGGACCAGTATTATATTTGTCACGTATGGTTTAGTCTAGATGAGGTGTATGATATGTTCCTAATTCTAACGCTACTCCTGAAGGCAGTGGAATGTAAAATTAACTAATCTAAGCTAGGAGGAAAAGGGTAAGAGAATCTAATCTAGCCTAAGTGTGACGAGCAACCGATTCCTTGATCAACCGTACACATCTTGGACCTCGTGCATGACTACCACTAGGATTTCCAAGCACAGATCCTAGGTATGCCACTGGGCTACCAAGTAGTCACACTTAAATGCTCGTAATCAAGTCGTACTCATTCCACGTTCTAGGAGTTTAGGGATGAGAGAGAAAAAAATAAATAACATTAAATAAAAAAACAAATAAATAACAAAGTGAATGCTGCAATGATGAAGTAATCTCGATCTTTATTGTCGGTCATGTACGTGTCCAAGTACGTCACACTCGAATAAAGAATGCTGTACAATTACATTCACCACACTGCGGGTAGACACTGGAAAAATAAACTATCTTTGGAGTGGCCTAATAATACCTAAAACTGGGAAAGCTGCCTCTTATTTATAGAAATTGCGATGCACTGCGATATCGTGTACACGATATCGTAGGGAAGACACGATATTGCGTACGCGATATTGCAGGGGATGCGATATCGCGACGAACGCGACATCGCATACGCGATATTGTGGCTTATGTAATATCGCATCTCATCATACCCCCACGACTGAATAAAAACTCGTCCTCGAGTTACAAGGATAATAAGATCCATTGATTACACAGTGGATATGTATGGGATTATTAACTGGAAAAACAAAAAATGAAATGATGCCGTAGTGTGGGAAGACACAACATAGAAAAATACTACAACTACAAAAAAAATGGAACTCATGTAGTTCCGAGTGGCGGTGGCTCCTACATGGGTGCTTTCCCTTTGTCTTGTGCTCTAGGCTTTGAAGGTTGACGACCCTGAAGAATGGCCTGGAGCTTCTCCTCTTCAGTTCGAGGATCTTGTGCCGTCCATGCTAATTTTCTGATGTTTGATGGAGTCGGCACTTTTCACGAATAGGGTAGTTGCGGGAACACATGGTTGGCTTTCACATACCATGCCGCGAACACCCGTCATTCCTCTTCATAGGCTCTGGCTTTATCTTTGTATTCATGAAGATCTGTTAGCCGTTGAGCCAAGTCGTTTGCAACATCTTTCTGTCCCTAGTAACTTTCTTTTACCACTGTAAGTTCAGAATTTGCGACATCTAGTTTCTTAGCCAGCTTCTTGCGCTCTGCAAATTCAGCTTCATATTTGATGTGGGTAGAAGCTATTTGCTACTCGAGATCTAACCTCAGGCACCTTGCTATTAACATGGCAAGGTTGGCATATCTAAGGTTTGCCAACTCCATGTATTCGGTCAAGTCTTGGATCTACAGGTCCCGATTTTTAACTTCCGCTTGGTGGGCAAAAGTGTAAGTGTCCAATATGGCCCTCTAATCAGTGTGCTGAGCACTGATATTATTGATTTGAGCCTTGGCCATATGGATCTCCTTCTCCATGATTTGTTTGTACATGCCCACTTGATCACGGAAGTGCTCCTTTAGCTTCTCGTGTCGTTTAGCCTCATTCTACCACGCGCTTATTTCGATGGCTGATTTTTGGCAAATAGCGCATACCTCCTTCATTGAGAGGGTTCGATTTTCTCTGGCTAAACGGCTCACATCCCAGTTGACCTGAATGAATTGTTCTCGCAACTGATGAAAGTGTTCATCGAAAACATTCTTTTTTTTCTCCATAGAGGTCAACCGAAGGTTATCTGCAACCAACTGCTTATTCTCTTCTTCTAAGGCTTTGAGAGCCTTAAGATGCGCATGGGTTTGTGCCTGTGATGCGGAGGCATCCCAAACAACCTTCTCCTTTTCCTCTGTCACCTTCTTATTCTCTGCTATCAATTTGTTAATTGCTCTATTCTAAAGTTATCCAGCTGGTCTGTGAGAACAAACTGTAGAGGATCCCACTGTGCTGCTTGTAAGGCTATGAGTTGCTCTTGTAGTCCTTGCACTTCAGCTTTAGCATGCTTTGCCCTCACTTCAGATATGGCCAGCTTTCCCTTTGTGGAAATGAGGTCTAATTGAATTGCTGTTACATCCTGGGGGATGTTAAATAGAGACGTCAAAACTTGTCTTGTTTGGAGCAATCTGTCTAGTGCATCCTCATGTTCTGCAGGAGTCATTGAGGTTCCGGCCAAAGTTTGAGCATCTCGTGTTCCTGAGAGATCTACCGGTGGCACAACAGGTACATTAAAGGATTCCTTGATGTGATCTGTGACCACATCTACAGCTCCTGTGACATTCTGGTGTTGCATGACCACCATAGTGGCCCCTTCACTAGTCTCTAACTACACTTGAAAAGATGCCGCGTTTCCTGAGATCTATTGCGACCATTTGCTTTCCCCTCCTCGTGTTTGAATTGAGACTTCACCCCTTGTGTGATCAAGCAAAATTGTAGGCTGAATGGCATCTTCGAAGACGCGGAAGAGGCTTGTGTCATTACGACTTCCCCAACTAACCGTCTCAGCGATGGCCCGAAGATGGCTCATCAACGGTCTGTAGTCTTGCGACGGTGGTAGCTGATCCTGACCTGTGCCAGGCACTGCTTCTTGTAGTTGGCTGGGACCTGTGGCTGGAGGTTGACTGGGTCCCGCAAGTTGAGTTGCAGGTGGTCCAGTCATCTATTTTTCTTCTTCTTCGAGTCTTAGTTCTTCGCCAGTGCTCTTTCTTGGCGTTGGCACCTTTAGTAATTCAGCATAAGAAGCATTCTGGGCTTTTCGGAGGACGTCATTAGTGTACCCTCAAATACTAGCTTGTCAGCATAGTTTTTTGATAAGACAGGGGAAGGGCAGCGCCATCTTCCTTGACTTCCATTCTAATCACTGTAGGATCTCCATGAAATATAGATGGGGAAGGTTAGCGTTAACCTTTCCCATCAACACTGCACATTCTCTGGCCGCATACGTGGATATTCTTTTCAAACCTTTTGTGTGGAAGAGGTGATAGGTTCGAATCTTGAAATAAACTCTCTTTTGTCGTCAATTCTCCAAAAGCTTTGTCTTTGCCATAAGCCTTCTCTAACCAATCCTTTCAAACATCAGGGTCTGATCAAGTAGATAACCAAGCAACATGGGGGCCTGAATTCAGAAGGTTTAACACTTCCAAAATTGCCTACGCAGAAAAGTCTACTGTCACACCACAAATGTTAACCATGGTGCCTTGCTCCTTATTGTGCCAGAACTGGTATGTTTCACCTAAGTACCAGACACCTTATTCAGAGAGGACAGGCAATAAGGGAGATCCCTTGAGGTGATCCCTAACAGCCTCAGGAGCAAACTCTGCAAAAGATTCGAAGTTTAGCTCCACAATCACTGCAGTGAATGTGGAATTCTCATGGATAGCCTGAACACACTCTAGGGGCAACGTGAGTTGTTGTCCCAGTTTAGGCGCAGCAGCAGCTCCTCCTTCTTCCTGCTGAGGTTATTCTTGATGGATGTTGAATGATTGCACATCCTGTCCTGCATGTTGTCTGGCAGGGACTTGTCTTCCACCTCTCCGAGGTTGTTTCGTTCCACCTTGAACAAGACCCTCCTACTGTGCACGTTTCGGAGCCATTCTGCAATCACACAGATCAAGCGTTAGTAAGGTTGTTTTTAAAGTAAAGGTATACCTTACTGCTTTCCTTAATTAAAGATCTTATGTTATAACGTGTGGTCGTGCCAAAAAATTATAATAATGGATCCTATGACTTAGGTGGTTTCCATTTTTAATCTCCCGATATACTTAAGGACATATGATTTTTGGCACAATTATTCTAACTGTTAAGTTAATTACCCTAATTGATGTCCTTTGAGTGATGATAAATTTAAAAAAATCTAGGCACTTTTCAACAAGTGTCTCTCCCCCACAACTAAACTAAACACTCCAGGTTTAAGCAGGTTCAAACGGAATTAAAATCGGAGCACTAGTGAGCGCGATATGAGTGAAAAAGCAAGGGTCACACAATTGCAAGTCATAGAGAAAAATTTCCAAAATTCCCCCTACGTAAATGGCAAAATGATGCTAAGTGTTGTGGCAGGGGTACCTATTTATAGGTAAATAGCACGCGATATCGCATACGATGCATCGCGTACACGATATCACGTGGGACGCGATATCTCGGCCCTACGAATGTGAGACACATGAAAAATACCAAATTTTAATGATTTTTCTTGAAATTAATGTTTTATATTGAGGACATTGGCAAGTATTAAGATGTCCAAGGGTAATTTCATGGATTTGAGAGGCACTCATAATGATAATGATATGAATTTTAGCAATTAAAAATTTGGCGGTTACAAAAAAAGGGAATGTAATGGTACATTGGAATGTTAAAGTGATAGAGGGATACTAATAGGGAAAGAAGATTATGAAAAATTAAGCTAAGGGTAAGAAATTATGTGTTTGAACTAGAGAATTAGTGAAGGTTACGAAAAATTACACAAGTGGGTCCTCCCCAAAGCAGGTTTCAACCTATTATGCCCTTGTGTAACCACACTTAAAAGTGTCCATGGGCACTAGAAGGGTTAAATGTAATTCACACTAACTCCACAAAACACACACACATGTAATTATTACCAGAATGAGATGAAAATTCTATGTTACACGGGACACGAGCTACAATTACACGAACAGTGAGATGAGACGAACTATAGAAAGGGATCGTAGAGATTGGGACATGAGGTAACTGACCTAGGACACAGTGAATCCTGCCTACGTGAAAAGCATGATTAAGGTGTTATTAATCCATCATTCCAAGATCAAGACCAAGTCCATCCTTCAATCAGTGACATCGCATTGTTTCATCCCATGATGAGCAACTATGAGAGGACCATAACAACAAGGCGTACGATCACTTGGCGTTTAGTGCAAGGGAGGAGTGATTTTTGTTTTATGGTAGTTTTTTTTTTCATCTTACTGAATCCAAAGAAGCCACCAACCTTTAGGCATGGGTACATGTCTTTCTAGTGGGACCCCCTAGAACAGCATTTGATTTTTGAGTGCCCTTTTGATTACTCTTACTCCCATTTTCATTAGATCTACAAGGATCTTAGCACAACCACGTTACATGATAACTCCCACAGACGTCACCAAAGAGAATCCATAAGTCCCCTTGATGTCACACCCTAACCATTCCCTCTTGGTCCGTCCTTCTTCATTTTGGGTACAATAAACACAAAATTAATTTTAAGTTTTTTAAAAATGTCAAGAATATCACTGTACCCTTGAACAGAACCTCTTATTTGTAGAATGGATGAGTGGGTGTAATGGGCTCACTATTCAAAATAATTGATTACTCATGACTTAATAACATAGAACACACCTCAACCAATGATCCACATGAGTGTTTTATTCGTAGATGATATTACTTACAAAAAAACAGATGAAAAGATAAAACAAAAAGTTGAAAAATGAAAAACTGGAAAACAAAAAGTTGTAAAATTAAAGAAAAGAAAAAATATTTATTAACCCTACTTATTATTTAGAATGGGGGGTATCCCCCATAACTAATCAGTTGAGGATGGCAAGGATTAATAAATGGACAATGAGTATCCTTGCATGTTGAAAATATTGGGGTTGGTCCATACTTACCCCATTGGGGTTCACACACTTGATTATAATAAGCATAGTGGGGCACTTTATACGATGTAGTTCTTGGATAACGAGTTGACCCATTATGATATTTAGGACCGTTAGATGGTATGCAAGGATTAGGATGATGCCTCCCATGGTTGTGTTCATTGGGCCTTATGGTTGTTGGAGCGTTAGTTGGTGGCCCTGATGAAGTTATATGAGGTATTAGGTTCGAAGGTAAGGATGCACCACAAGGTTGGACTTGTGCTGGGTTGGAAGGTGCAATGGCCTTAGAATTGTGTTGTCCCTTCCTACAGCCGTGTTTAAAGAAAGGACACTTTTGATGTTGAGGAGGCTCTTCACTGCTGTAAGTAGCAGTAGCACAAGTGTTGTTCGTGGGTTGCGGTGGTGTAGGTACGTAAGGGGCAGTTGGTGACGATGTATAAGGAGGGAAAGGATGAGAATGCTAAAAGTTAGGTGGAGGATAAGGTGCACAAGGTGGTGGTTGTGTTGGAGGCATGGGTTGATAGTATTATGGGGAATAGTAGTGTGGTGAGATAAATTATGTTGGCTCAATTGGAGAAACAGAATGTTGAACATGATAAGCATTTGGATTTGGAAAATATGAAGGGTGCCTCCAATTGAAGGGTGGTGTCTCCCACGACTGGGATGGTTGCCATTGTGATCAACACAGGATCTCTGTACGAACTCTAAATGTAACGTGTTTCCCCAATGCTCATATAAATGTGACAAGATTGGGCATTGACCCTTGGGGTGATTGTACAGGAATATTTTGCATTCATATGTATGGTTAGCAGTTAAGCACTTATTCCCTTCATTCTTTCTTTAAAATTGTCTATTGTTTTGTCCTGCTTCTTGGGTTGTCAAAACTCTATCTCCAATGATGTTGATATCTTCTCCACACTTTTGATTCATCCATTCCAACATCTTATTGATCTTTGCCTCGGCTTCTTCTAACGATTGTTGTATTGGCAAAGATGATGTTTCCACCTTGAGATTTGTTGATCTCTCCTTTTCATGACCATGGACCTTTGTTAAGTTGAAATTTTGGTCCCGTTGATGTTTTCCAACACTCTCCCATCTAGCTATTTCTCCTTCTTCTTTTGCTATCCTTTGAATAAGCTCTTGAATTTGATGGGTTCGTAGTTGGTATAGTTGACCTTGGGCATACATTCCTAAGGTCTCTCTTGTTTCATTACATAGCCCATCAATGATATGGTACATTAGCCTTTCCTTGGAAAACCCATGGCCTAGACAGTTGTTTAACAATGCATAGTATCTTTCTAAGGCCATGTCCAAGGGTTCATGTTATGCTTGTTTCCATCCTTGGATTTTTTTCCTCAAGGCTGACACTCTTGTGTAGGCTTGATATTTTTCATTAAACACCTCTACCAT
>MNCI01023104.1:159873-216541 GCA_015680685.1 Gnetum montanum | reverse complement strand
ACCTCGTGCACGACTACCACTGGGATTACCAAGCGTAGATCCTAGATATGCCACTGGGCTACCAAGTAGTCACACTTAAATGCTCGTAATCAAGTCGTACTCGTTCCACGTTCTAGGAGTTTAAGGGTGAGAGAGAAAAAATAAATAACATTAAATAAACAAACAAATAAATAACAAAGTGAATGCTGCAATGATGAAGTAATCTCGATATTTATTGCCGGTCATGTGCATGTCCAAGTACGTCACACTCGAATAAAGAATGCTGTACAGTTACATTTACCACACTCCAGTCAGACATTGGAAAAATAAACTATTTCTAGAGTGGCCAAATTGCCAGAGCTTCGCTACTTCTAACTTCTAATAATACCTAAAACTGGGAAAGCTGCCTCTTATTTATAGAAATTACGACGCACTGCAATATCGCGTACGCAATATCGTAGGGAAGACATGATATCGCGACTTATGCAATATCGCATCTCATCACTAACTAACTGACTCGACTAACTCTAAGTACAGGATTGTACGAGATTATAAAAATTAGTGTCCATTACAACAAATTTGGACTCTTTACAAGAATTTTAGTGTGTGTTGCAGAGTTGTTGAAGATGAGGCGAATTCTCAAACAGTGCATGGAGGTGAAAGCTCCTATGACATTGAAGGTCCTTCAACAAGTTCTGATGGTGGTGGTAGTGGAGGTAGCTGAGGATGACTTGCTGTTGCTGCTATTGTTGATGGAAGCTTGAAAGCATCTAGTAATTCCTTCATCTTCTTTTCTTTAGCACATGAGTTATAGGTAGTTCATGTGGCTTCTCCAATGTAGGATGAAGCAAAAATGTCCCATGGGCATGGCATTGAAGACAACAACTCCTTCACATTGACAAGACATGTTGCAAGTTGTTTACATTTGACATTGAATGTCTTTCCCAAGTTCTGCAACTCATGGTAGTCATTCATCTTTTTGGCCAGGTTCCTAGCAATAGACCATTGATTAGTGAATCTACTCTTGAGAACTTCAAGCTTTAAGTTTCCTGTCTCCAACTACTACTTGGTCTCCTTATAATAATTGAATTTTACCTCATATAAGAGGTAGGAACTGGCCACTTGTTTTTCCAACTTGATTGGTCTCCCTAGGGTTAGCATAGCTAGGTTTGCATTGTGAAGGTTAGCAAGCTCCATGTACTCTATCATCTCCTCGATCTGCAACTACTTTAAACATATTTTGGTCTTGTTGTACATGTTCAATCTATCAGAGGTGGGCTACCATATGTTGGTGCTTTGTTGGAGTTATTGGAGAGCCTCATTCATTTTCGCTTTGGTCAGTTGGATTTCTTTCTCATTCACTTCTTTGAGGAGCCTAACCTAGTCCCTATAATGGTTCTTGACTTACTTAAATTTTAGGACCTCATTTTTCCAGGTAGCTACCTTAACGGTTGTTTTCTGACAAAGCATTTGAGCTTCCTCCATTGAGAGATTTCTATTTTATGTTGTCAACCTTCTCAAGTCAAGGTTAACCTTAGCTAGCTACTCCTATTGTTGGCGAATGAATTCAATCATTTGGTCTTTCTATTGCTCAACATTTTGTAGGTGATGATTGTCTTTCGTTAAGATCAAGTTATCCTTACAAACTTGTGACAAGTTCTTTTTAATGTTGAAAGCCATGGCCTTCAACATGGAGGTGTCAAAGACTACTACCTCTATTGCATTCTCACCCTCATGTAGTCTACTCTAAAGTTGTTGAAAATCTTCATCCCTTATGAGGTTCGACCTGAGAATGTAGGGTCAAAGAGATGGGCCCCAAGCTCTACAATCTTAGTAGCTAACCATTAATTCTCAGTAATGGTTTTCTTTAGTTGAGCATTGGAAATGAGAATTTTATCCTTTTTCTCAAGTAGCTCCAATTGGTTAGTAGTGATTTCATTTGAAAGATCAAAGATGTCTAGAAGTTGTTGCTTAGCTCCTACTAGTCGTTCTAACACTTCTTCGTGTTGAGCAGCACTTAACTAACTACTCCCTACTCTTGTGGATGTTTGGATATTTGTCATTGTGACAATGTCTAGCACGAATATCATAGGAGCATTTAGGACTTTAGCTACCTTGCCTCCCACCACTTTTGTTGCTATCTCTTGGTCTTTATGTTGCAGAATTAGGATGGTCACCCCTTCATCCTTCTCCAATTTAGCAAAGAAAGTCACAACATTCGTTGTGATTTTTGGGAATGTTTATATGGAAATCCACACTGTGACATCTCAGGCACTTGGATTTAATCTCATGGGCACCTAGTTCCTCTATGTTGAGGATAATAGGATAGTTTCTTAGTTTAGCCAACTGATGATCCTAGTGACCTCATTTAGATGGGTTAGGGCTGGATAGTAAATTGATGGCTTCCCACCACCTATTGAGCCTTGTTGCTACTATAGTCGCTACTCCTAAAGTTTCTAGACCCTTTTTATAGTTGTAAGCACCTTTGGTGTGGTTTCTCCTATAGGTGGTGATGATGGTTGCCTCTTCTCTTCATGTAGGTTAGTTACTACCTTGTCCTTCATCATCTCTTATCATGATGCAGAAAGAGCATGATGGACCACATGATTAGCATAACATGCTATGCCTCCCCTTTTACATAGTTTTTTAATCAGGCATAGAAAGGGAAGTGTCTTCCTTCCCTTATCATTCTCCTTGAAGTGCTTCTCTACCTTCAGATAGATAAGCTAGGGAAGGTTGATAGGGAATTTTTTGCTTAGAGCAACGCATGTAGGGGTAGAGAAGGCTATTACCTTACTTAGCCTCACCATGGGGCTTAGATGATATGCCATGATTTTGAAATAAGCATGCTATACTTTCATGAGTGCATCATACTCCTTATGATCTACTCCATAATAGTGTTGGGTCCATTTCTTTTTAGCCTTGGGGTTTACTTGGGTTGAGATGTTCATCAACTTTGTCCCAGTGTCAAGCAAACCGGGGACCTTCGTGATGGCCTAAACTAAGTAGGAGATGGTGATGTCCTTGAATTTCATTGATGCATCTCCCTATTGATTGTTCCAAAATACTTAGGTCTCCCTCATGTACCATTCTCCACTAGTGGAGAGAACGGGCCACATGGGAGACCCCTCTCCCTTTGTAATTAGGTGTAGATGTCTTTGAGTGCCAACTCTAAGAAGAAACCAAAGTTCAGTTCTTGAAGAATAGAACTCTAAACCTCCTTGGACCTTATCTTCTCTAGGCCAACCTTTGTGAGGGTAACTTCGAGATTAAGCTATAGCTTAAACGCGTCATCGTGCCTAGATTGGTCGATCTTTATGGTGGAAATTTGTTGGATAGATTTCACTTTAGTCTCCTCTCAAAGAGGTCCCATCACATGGATTACGTCAACTACTTGTTCTTAGGGCTATTGTGATTGTTGTTGTTGGCCCATTCCTCATCGTGGTTACTTTTTCCTAGGCTAGGAATGCCCTCTTGCTTGTAGTCCTCTCTTTGTTATCATTTGCAATAACAAACGTAACCCAAGATTAGCTTTTTCCTTTAAAATCCCTAATTTTTTGATACCTTTCTTCTTAGATCTAGTTATAGTTAGGCTTGTTTGTAACCTTGTTAGGGAATATTACTTTAATATTATTTTAATTATTAGCTAAAAGAGTTTATTTATCAAGTTTGATCCACTTAGGATGAGTAATTCAATGCTACTTTAATGGGTAAACCTTGGGGAGCTAGAAAAATTCTAAAATTTTTTTCACATAGCTTGCCTCTAATAGCTAAAGGACTAAAAAATGGGTAGAATTGGGTGAGTGGTGTGAGAGGTATAGCGCTAGGAAGATGCTTAGGCTTTGAAAAACTCAAAAAATCCTCTTACATTTAGAGGAAAATGGCAGAAAATTGGCTAAGTGCTATGGTTATTTATAGAATTTTTTTCTGCATTGACAGGGATGTATCGATGGTGTTGTGTCAATGAATCTTGCTGCATCGATGGGGATGTGTCAATAGAGTTATTGAAGCCAACTTTTCACATAAAGAAAACAAGAAATTATAGAAGATTTTGGAAATGAAACAAGAGCCCAAAGGAAGCCATAAAAGTATATAAGGATGAAAAAAACATGAAAGAAGGTTTCAAGTGTACCTGGAGAGGAATTAGAGTAGATTTGGTTGAGTAATTAATGCCAAAAGAAAGCAAAATCAAACGTTCAAAAGGTGAAGTAAGAAGATTGATCACAAAAATGACCAAGGGATAGAAATTTTAATTGAGAAAGACCAAGAGGTATGCAAGTGGGTCCTCCCCAAAGTAGGTTTATGCCATTAATACACTTGCATGATCTCATCCCAAGGAGTTAATAGGCACCAAGGATGATTAATGGTCTTTGGAAGTTAAAAATAGAATCCATGTAAGAGATCATTAGAGGATTATGCCACATCCCATAACAAAACATTAATTGACCATGATAGGGGGTAGTGAGGTGCTTGATGATGAGGTTGGAATGATGGAAGAGAGAGAAAGAGTGGTAAGAGATTCTCTCCACTAGATCACATGAAGCCCTTTGTGGAAGTTGTGATTAAAATGATTTGATACTGTTCCATCCTCATATAGGACCAAGTCCAGCCACATTTATTGACTTTGCATTATCATATCTAGACCCTTCAATCATCAAGAATTCATGACAATGTTCAAAGGACAACCACCACTCTAAGAAATATGAAAAGAGAAGCATGAAGATAGGAAGATCCTTATTTAGAGGGGTGCCTTTAGGCATGGGTAACATGTCTTTCTAGCCTCATAATTAGTACTTGTAGCTTGTTATTTTATCTAAGGGGTGTGCCTTAAATTTTCATGTTTTTTTTATCATAGGAACCACACCATGCAAAGACATGCTTCTTATTATAGTTAACAGTATGAGTGATAAGAGACTAATGGAGAAAGTCATAAAACTCTAGAAAGAAGTTGGGAACAAAAGATGAAAAATTCCCTTGAAGTCACACCTTTATCCATTTCCACCTAGTCCGTTCCAAGTCTACTAAGTAAGAAAATCATGAATTAATTTAAGTTTTAATTATGGAAGGACCTCATGCTTTCAAGAAGAAGAGCCTCATAGAGTTGGGTGGAATTAATGGATGTCATGGACTCCCCGCTTGATGTCATCAAAAAATTATTATTTTGTTAATTAAGGACATAATCCCAAGATGAAATCTAGTAATTTCACAATCATTCATAACTTTAAATACTATATTAATGAACTTCCAAGAGTATTCGCAGCTATGTCAAAAACTCAAGATTCTTGATGAATGAAACAACCATGAAAGAAGCCAACACACAAAAGAACATAAACAAAGTAAAATATACAGAAGAAGTTATAAAATTTTCAAGAAAATTGAAAACATATGAAGAACAATGTAAAAAAAAAAGTTGACAAATTGGATAGCCTACACAAAATGTTAACATGGATGGCCATCTCTTCCACAATTATGCTAAAAGAAGGAGATCCAAAAAATAGAACATGCCTGCCCGTCTATGGAGGTATTCAGGTTATCGGTTATGTAAGTGTCTAGGAAAGGTTTTATTTATTAGATGTTGACTAGTAGTATTTTCTTTGGGCTTGAAGGGTTGTAAATTGTCATGGCAAAAAGGAAAAATTATACGAATGATATAAGATCCTTCCCATAGCATTTGAAATTTCATCCATTTTGGTACATGCATGGGGTTCTAGTAAAGAACCTTATTTACCGATTGGAATTTAACTTTTCTTATGTGTGAGTCATGGCATTTTTTGACATGTGCCTTGTGCACGTCATTCATTAATAGGGCAACTTGTTAGTTTTTGTTTAGCACATTCAATGTCATCAAATGTTCCTTTTGTGTTAGACTCAGATTGAGGTCAAGTTCATAAGTTGTTGAAAGTGTATAGAGCTTTCCTTGGATTGGAAGGATGGGTAATTTTTCGTACACTAACTCATAGGGAGAATAGCTAATAGGAAGTTTCTAGGTGGATCAATAAGCCCATAGAGCATCATTAAGTTTTGTGCTATAGTCTTTCCTATATTTAATAATGGGCATGTTAGTAATTTCATTATTTTCCTATTAGAAACTTCAGCTTGACTATTAGGTTGTTGGGTGATATGGGGTTGTTAATTTATGTTCCAACCCTAAGTGTTGCATTAATTTTTGAAAAGTAGCATTTGTGAAATGAGTTCCATTATTAGAAATAAGTACCCTTGACACACCAAACCTATTTATCACACTTTACTGAATTACCTATGTTGTAGTAGGGGATTAACAATCAGTGATGGCTGCAGCTTTAGCCCACTTGATGTAGTAGTCAACATCTACCATGATATATGCCTTTCCATTAGACATGGGGTTAATGGACCTAATGAAGTTAATGCTCCAAAGGTTGAAAGGCTTTAGTGGTTGGATCCACTTTTGGGGCCCTTACATCCATGTGATCATTCATCCATCTCGTTAGCAATGCTTGGATGAATGGGAAAAATGATGGATGCCCTTGAAGATTGTTAGCCAGTAGTATCCTACCATGATAATTTTTATAGCCATCCTCCTTACTACATAATGACCTCCACAAGGATCCTTGTGAGCATTTTGGAGGATCCATAGTTAATCAACATAGGACACATACCATTGTACCAAGCCATCAACACAAACCTTGTAAAGGTTTTCCCTCATTTCCATGTAATGCTTGGCTTGGTAAAGAAACTATTATTTTTTCTTATTATCTCAATTTATAGGCATTTTGAAAGTGAGTATATAGGAATGGAAATTATTGTACCAATTAGGACCTTAGGGATTTTGCACTTCAATAACTTTTGCAAAGAAGAGTTCATCTAGAAATTAATTCGATAAAGATCCCTTGTCCTCTTCTTTGTCCCATGGTAACCAAGATAAGTGATCAACGACCACTTTCTTAATTCCATTGCTATCCACCATTATGAGATCAAACTCTTATAGAATTACTAGTCATTATATGGTACAAGGACTCATCATTGATTTGTTCATGAGGAACTTGATGGCATTGTGGTCAATGTGCATAAAGATATGATATCCAAGCACATAGTGCCTAAACTTCTCTAAGGTGTACACCACTGCCATGAGCTCCTATTTTCATTACCTTAATTACCTTCATTAGTTTCTATTTCTATTTTGGAGCAATGTTGGCATTGATGATTATCATCTTGCCATTGTTGTGAAATGCATATTCTAAAGTTGTTAGTAAAGCTTTCAGTTCAAGGGGCTCTTGCTTAAAGTGATTAGTAATTTCCAAATTTCCCCAATCCATTTCATTTTGTGTGTGGGAGACTTGATGTTGGATTTTCTCTATTTCATCCATGTTCTCAATGTAAGTGCTTGTGAGGCTTTCCAATGGTTCCATGCATATGGTGAATTCAACTTGATGATCCGTTATTAGTTGCTAGGTACCTTCTTGCTTTGTGGCTATTGCATACAAGCACTTTTGAATAACTACTATTTCAACATAATGATTGCATGTTTGAATTGACGTATCCTTTACCATACATATTCTTTGCATGCAATGGCACCCTATGTTGTTGTATGTGATTCATGAAAACCTATTTTTCTCTATTTTTTCATATTAATTTTCCTTGGAGATTTCCAAGGAAAGGTCTCGAATCCCTATTTTGGCATCTATAGTACTCAACGATGCCCTTCCCATAATGATAGAGAAGTTCCCCTTATAATTATCCACAATAATCACAAGGAAATCTGTAGGATAGGATGACCCAAAGATGGTGATCACAATGTCCTCCACTAACTCCAAAGAAATAGTAATGGACTGATATGCCAGCTTAAGTCTGATATTGCTTTTTCTGAGAGGAGGTAGGTTCTAAGCCTTAAACATTTCTTGAGAGATTAAGTTCACCTGAGAATCTAAATCCAATAGAGCCTTACATGGATCATTCCTATAATTTTCAAATAAATGAGGGGACTCATAGGATCAGATCATTTCTTGGGAAGGTGGTCAACCTTTATCCAATTTGTGACTATGTGGGTCAACATAACAGTATGGACATTAGAGGTTCTTTAGTTTGAAGGTGGCTTGAGGGTACTTTTAGAGGTAGACAAGGTAGGGTTAACAACCATAGGTATTTATGACAGCTTTGTAGGGTTGTTTGTTCTAAAAAAGGATCTCTTGTAACGTTTTGGTTTATAACTACTTGGTTGAATATAAGTGTACTTTCCTTGTGACATTTCATTGCTATGGTAATGGTAGAATTTCCCCTTGCATAGATGGAGTAGGTGGCAAGGTTGTGGTAGTTGCTAGTGCACGAGTTGTTGAGTGATATGAAGAATGAGAAGGAAAAGGAGATTTCCCTCTTAGAGAAGGTGCATTATAATATTCTAGAGGGTAGTAGTGGTGAGAGAAGGAGGCGTGGCTAGATGAGTCATGAGGAAGTATAGGTTGTTAGACATAGTATGCATAAGAATTTGGTTGCTTATAAGGATACCGTTGTTGCAGTAACATTTCCCACTACTATGGGTGTTGCCATTGTTGGTACTCCTCCTGAGGTTGAGGAGGTACTTCACTTGGATAATATGTTGGTTGGTGGAACTACTGCTTGTAGTTGCCTTGTGGGTAAGGCAACCATGTGGATGTTTGCTATTTTGCAAATTTTAGATTCAATGCATATACCATAGACTTTTGCTTATTGATCTTTCTTCCACTAGGCATTTGTAGGATGATAGTCCTTATAAGTGTGGTATTGGACCTCATATTTTAAATTGAGTACAATGATGTCTAGTGTAATGAGATTGGTCATTAGCATGATAGAAATAGATTGGTTGGGAGGCAACACAATGTTGCCTTTCATGTCCCTCCATTGCATTTATTCTTCTTGATGTAGGATGAAAGTGAGATCTAGATTATAAGGATCTGAATGGGCATAGATAACTCTCAATTATTGGGGCTTCTTTGGCCTCCTTGTTATTGATTTGATTCTCTTGTGTGTGGTGGAGATTCATCCATACGAGAAGAAGAAATATTTGTTGTATATTGATGAAGTGTTAGTTGGTCACTGCGTCTACTAGGTCATGTATACGGGACCCCATATACGTGGCCGTGTCGATGTGGCCCCATATACGCAGCCCCATCAATGCGACCCCGTCAACGCATCCTTCCATGTGTTAACGTGGCCCCGTATACATAGCCCCATCGATGCGGCCCCATCAATGAATTCTTCCATGCGTTAACGTGGCCCCGTTTACACGGTGCCTTTTTCAGCCTATAAATAAGATGGCCTTTCGCCTCATTGAGGTACCTTTTTGTTAGTTGTAGTGAAGCTCTTGCGGTTTGTTCCCGCAGGAGATAGAATATTTTCCAAGTACCCGCAGTAGGTGTAAGAAAAGTGACCGGCTCTTTATTTGAGTGTTGATGTATTTGAGCCCATTGGCGTGACGACAATAAAGACGAACTCTTCAAGCATTCCTTGTAGCATTTGGACTTAGCCATTTTATGCATTTAATAGTTTAATATGTTTATGCTTTGATAATTACTTAAGTTTATGTTATTGTTATCTTAGTCGCTATTGTTCATTTGTACTTCCTAAAGGCCATAAGTATGACCATCTTGAACGTAAATCCAACACTTGGTAAACCCAGTGATGCTTAACATTTGGTAACCTAGAAGTGTTTAGGAGATGTTAAGAACATACTCGGAAGATGGGATCAGATACTTATGCTAGGAATAGTTAGAATACAAGTTAGGATAATTATAGATTAGATAATATTTTATTCCTTACTCTCCATACCTTAATTAGATGCCAAAAGATAAAGTAAAAACTATAAAAATCAGTTGCCTCAATCTTACTTAACCATCGCCACTAGAACATCACAAGTGAGATTGCGAAGATGATGACTATTCTAACCCAAGGTTTTGCTGGTTAGGATCTGGTGTATGTTAAGTGCTTACAGTCTACGGAATTCGATCGAGTCGCATGTGAACACCTGTGATTCATATGGTTGGGCGTAGGGGTACCTAGCCGCTCATCATTGGCACCATTGCTGGGGATTGTTACTCTTACATGCATCATCTAACTTTAGTAAAATTATCATTCACGTCATTGGAATGGACCCAGGATAGTAACATTTACGCACGCTAGGCGGATTAAAAGTAAACAGTAACGTACACTGATTAAAATAAATCATCTAACATCCAATTTGACTTCTTCTCATAGGCGAGATGTATCCAACCCACTGGTGCCATAAGAATGTTAAGTGGTATACAAGCATTTCGATGAATATGTCCTTGACTTCACATTTTTCCTACATCAGGATGAGAATCTCCGATGGAGGGACATGGAGGGCAACATCAAACTACCACTCGATCGATCGGCTCCTGCAATGTTATTTCACAATCTTGCCAAACTGGGCATCCAAGACCGTGGAGTGGATTACGTCATGGAGGATCATGACTACCTTGACTATCGTCCCACTGAGGCTCAACAAGCACGAGACCAGTTGTAGGTAGAAAGATATAAACACCTGAAGAGGAAACAATTCAGTAACCCCTTATTCTCGCAAGGGCTGCAGGACGATGGGGATCCCATCTTTCATGATTCCAATTCGGCCGAACTTCCCCTGGGGTAGCAGATCCTTCAGTCCATCATTCAAAACAAGCCTTGAAGTGACCGAGATCCTCAAGGGGATGGAGGGTCACGTAGCAAGGATGGGTAGGATGATCGAGGCCGTCATCAAGGTAGAGGGGGAGATCGACACCGGAGTGGTGGCAACTCCTCTCCCTCTTCTTCGTCCTCTCGCTCTCGTATACCTTCATCTAGTTCAGGCTTTGATCATGATCGGGGTAAAAAGGAGCAAAAGGACGGTGGTTGAAAGGGCCAAAAGAAAAGGCGTGAGGAAGTGTGTGACTAGTCATGTGAGCCTCACCGTCATGAAAGGAGGGGTAGCCGGAATTGTCATAGACATCATGGTCCTTAGCAGGACTATGACTCAGATGAGCTGTTATTGGCTACTTAGGGCATGCTCTAGATCATCGAGGTAGTTTAAATCCCCAGTAGGCACGTAAAGGATAGCCGGATCAAGCATGTTGATATGAACAACATCCCCAGATTTGAAGGGGGATACAAATGTGATCTGCAAACTCACCTGCAAGCATTCCATGATGCCTGCATCCTACAGAACATTGACAATGATTGGCAGAAGTTGAAGCTGTTCCCTCACACACTCATCAAGAAAGCTGAAAGCTAGTACCAGTCCTTGGAGTTGGAATCAATCAGAAGATGGAGCACGATGATTGAGATTTTCAATGACAAATATCAAACGTACTCCAGAGTGGCGAATCTGAGACGACAGATCTAAGGTTGGAAGCAAGGGAATCATGAACCCTTGGATGTAGTTATGAGTAGGTACTACTCATTGTTGCATTGATGCCTTGGTCATGGCTACTCTCAACGGGCATAGCTTTGCCACATCATTGATGGGCTCTGTTTTCAAACACGAAAGATCCTTGGCATGTACGCCCAGGGACTACTTTCAAAACTAATGGCCCATTAGCTACAACACCTCATTAAGCAAGTGGCCAAAGAGGAAGGGGAACTTAGAAAGAAGGAGAGTGTAGAAGAATTTAATCGGGATCCCTCTATCAGAAAGAGGGAGATCCAATTTTGTGATGAAGAGGAGGAATCACCACTAGAAGTAGCGGTGAATTGAAAGACCTTGCCGTTACAAAAGTTTGCATATGAAATCTTGGCAAAGGTGGATAAGATGTGGGACTCTTTGAATGAAAAATTCCAAAATGTGCTGAAAATTGCAAAAGAGTCCAGAGAAACAGGTAATGATCATGATTAGCGTAGGAAGAAGGAAGCTAAATGTGCCCAACATAAGGGTAAGGGCAAAGTTGCTGTAGCAGAGCATGTTGTAGACTTTGACATTGAGGAGGATGATGAATGTGGCATATGCCAATATGAACATCCTAAGGGATGTTGTCCTGTGGTATCACATTTTCAAGAGTTTGGGGTGTATGCATTGAATCCTCGCTTGGTGCAGTGGCAAACACCCCAATGGTTGCCTTACCCATAAGGCAATCCTAAGCATTTCCACCAGTAGCAGCAAGGATATTATCCAAGTGGAATGCCACCGTAAGCTTATGAGTACTTCCAGCAGTGGTAGCACCAACAAGTGTGAGGGATGCCATCTCCAAGGCAGTAGTACCCTTATAAATAGCTAGATTCCTATGGGTATTACGTTTAGCAACCGGTCTCTCCACGGGACTCTTCTAGTCATGCGACCTTTCAAAATTATTACCATCCCCCAGAATATTTCTGACCTCAATCTCCATCACCTAGGGGGGGGGGAACCCACATCTCTATTATCCTCCATCACCTTCTCTTGCCACTCCTTCTCCGCAACACCCCACTCAGCTGCCACCTGCTCCACCTATGTAGGGAGAGATACCGCCACAGCCACAGTAACGAAATGCTGCGAGGGTTGTCAACATACAATCGGCTCCTCAACCGAGTGGACCAGAAGCTAAGCCATAGAAACGTCCCTTCTTTAGGCCCAATAATGTATGCACACCCTTACATATACTTGTGGATAGTGGATCTGAACCTTAAAGTGCCTCCACTGTTCCACCACTATAGTAGCATTCAAGACAACCACCCTCTAGCATCCAACCGATCATGCTTACACATGCTGTGATCGACGGGATAAAGGTAGGACATCTTTCCTAGAAGTTGACTGATCTAGGAAGCCCCCTCATCTATCTTGAAGTGGCAGGAAATGAGCCACATGACATGTATAAGAATTGGAACTTGCCCCCACTAAAGAATAGCAACATCCGGCTCGAACTAGCAGACCAGTCCATCATTGTTTCCTTGGGAGTGGTGGAGGACATTGTGACCACTATGGGTGGGTGGTCCTATCCTGCTGATTTCCTTGTCATCCATGCTGAAAATTGCAAGGGGGACTTCTGAATCATAATGGGAAGAGCCTAGCTAAGCATAATGGATGCAAGACTAGGACTTCGAGATCTTTCCCTTGAAATTTCAAAGGAAAATCCTTTTGGAAAGATTGAGAAGAAGAGCATTCCATGCATTGCGTACAGTAACTCAGGGTGTAATTGTGTGCAGCAGTTATGGTCTACTAAGTAGACATCCATTCAAACATGCAGCCAGTGTACCAAGGAATCACCAATTCAACAGTGTCTGTACGTAGCAGCCACCAACCAAGAGGGCACCTAGTGGCTGACAGCTGATCTGTCTAGTAGGGCATTGTGCATGGAACCATCTGAGGGGCTTGTACAAGCCTACATTGAAAGCATGGATAAAATGGAAGAGGTTCATTAGCCTCGCTCCATTTTTCACGTCTCCTCCTTTCCACCCAGTCATGGGGGAGACCGTCATCCCTGCTAATCCATTCCACTATACCCCTCACTGTTTTGAAATTTTTTGTTTTTCAACATTGTTCATACGTTTTCCAATTCTTGTTAATTATTTTTCCATTCTTTAATTATTTTCTATTTCTTTGTGTGTGTTTTCTTTTTACGTGATTACTAATGCATTGTCTTATTGTCATCAGGTGTTTGGCGCAAATGGTTTTCGTTGTGATGGGTCATGTACAATAGTCCACCTAGTTATCTAGCTCCCACCCTCGCATTATTGTCCTTGGACTTTACATTTATTTTCAGCTCATAAAATTGGCAGTGAGTCCACGTCATCCACCCATTCACCCACTTCATGGTTTTCCTTATGTTGGAAACATAAAACCCCTTCACTTAAAAATATTTTAATTAATGTGTAACTTGTGTAGTTCCTTGACTCGAGGATGACCCAACGGTTGGAATCAGGTGTGACTTCAAGAGGAATGCAACATTTGTCATCCTCTTCTATCTTATGGATTTCCTACCACTCCATGTTCTTCTGTCCAAGGAAGTGCTTGGGCAATTCGACCTTGCATGGTGTGGTCCTCACCAAATTTTTTTTTAAAAAAATAAATAAATAAACATGAGGATTCAAAGCACACCCCTTGGTTGAGTGCATGCGAACACGCATGGGTCTTTGCATGGTGTGGTTCCCATGAAAAATAAAATAAAATCATGTCATCACTATGTGGGAATTCAAAGCACACCCCTTAGACCACCTCTCATGGGCCACAAGCACTAGTTATGGAACTCCCTTCGTCCCCTCTAACTTTGTCCCATCTCACTTCCTTCCTCTCACGTTTGTTGGAGTGGTGGTTCTCTATGGGTGCATTCCTGTCTACTTGGTGGTCAGATGGGGCTTCGCCTGTTACTACGAGGTCATTGTAAGCGAATGGTTTTGGGTCTGAACTCAGGAACAATCTTACCAGGTCACTTAACCACAAATCCACACGGGGTTTCATGTGACCGATGTTCGGAATTTCCATTCTCTCGTCTCTCTCTTCACCCATGTCTCTTCGTAACTCACCTCATTACCCATCTTATGTTTTGAGAGTTCTTTGTGGTCTCCATGGACTTCTCATGCCTTGGCAGGTTCACTTGGATGGGCATCTTAACTTACGATCACCATTTCTTAATCCTGGAGCCCATGGACCTTGGTATTAAGGATATGCAAGGGCTATTAAGGCTATCACCTACTATGGGGAGGACCCACTTGCGTATTCTTGATCTTGTTTGTTAAGCCCCCATCCTTTTGATTTCATGGTTGATTGTTTTCATGTCCCATTGCTTGATTTCTTTCCTGCGGAGTTCTTTTTTCCCATTTTCTCCTATTTTTTCTCTTTTTCTAGCGTTGCATACCTTCCTCGTGTCCTCGATCACATTCCCGGTCTCTTACACTTTTCAATTGCCCCAATTTAGCATTTTAAATTCAATTTTTTGGGATTTTTATGGGTTGGTCAATGGGTGCAACACCCTACGTATACGTAGCTATGTATATGCGGCCCCGTCGATGCAGCGCCCGATCCCTATATATACAGTTGTTGCACTTTATATTTTCATTCATTTTGCAAACAAATTGGGGGGAGATTTTGTCATTTTTTTGCCTAACTTCTTCCCAAGCACCTACATTCCATCGCGCATTCGTATTGACTGATCCTTGCCCTCTTGAGCACCCGAAGGTATGCTCTCAGTCGTTAGGGGGGGGGGGTGAAGCCGATGTGTAATTAATTAAGAAATTAATTACTTAACTAAGACTTTGCACCTCTAAGGGAAGAACAAAAATAATAAGCTTAAACTTCAACTTATTCCTTGATTTTTTTTGGCTTTAACCCATGAATTAACACTCCAGGGAACTTAATGGGAGGCCCCTAGTCAAACTGAGAAGGTGTATAAGAACCAGTTTGAGCTACTTATGCACAGTCTAATGGGGGGTTATGTTTGATTATAGATGGCACCCAAACCAAGGCACCCAAGGGGTGAAGGACCATCACAACCAAGGGACAAGCATCCGCGAACGAGAAGAGGACGAGGCGTGCAATAGCCAGGGCATGTGGAGGGCTCTCATGCAATTGGCCTCCTCTACGAAGGACCTGATGTGGAATTTGTCCATTAGATTCTTGAAGAGGAGTTTCCCAGTGAGCAATCGCAGGGAGATGAGACTTCAGGGATAGCACCATGGCTTGAGGTTGCCTTAACCCAAGCCTTTCTTGATGCTATCAAGCCATGTGAAGTGCAATGGATGGTCCTCCAAGAGCTAAACTTTGGACCATTCCTCGAGAACACACCAGAAGATGTGAGGCTTCAACTACAAAACTCTCCGATGTGGCCAATCATCACAACTAGTGGTGAATGGTACTTAGGAGAGACTTATCTCTTCTGGACGAATCGGCAACTGCGGTCCAGAGTAAGAATCAAAGACATTTATGTCTCTTACTCTTTGAAGGTAATAGCATAGGCTCTGGAGTTGCCTGAGACCAGAGCAGATGTGGTGGAGATTCCAAAACAAGCTAACTCAGAGGTAAAGGTGGAATGGACCAAATGGTGCTATGGGATAGAGCGCAAGGAATTTAGCTCTTTGACCATAGTAGAGAGGGTGTACTCAAAGATCGTGTCTTACCACTTGAACCCAATGGTAAGACCCAGCAAAATCATAGCCTTCTCTACTTGTGCATGTGTAGCCTTGAGTGGGAAATTCCCAATGAGTCTTCCATAGATGTTATTCTTGGAGATTGAAAAGAGGTTTGCTAAAAGCGAACGTGGAAGACGAGCTCTTCCCTTTCCCTGCCTAATTCGAAAGTTGTGCAAACAAGCAGGGATAGCACGGTACTCCAATGATATAATCTGGAATGCCCCGATTGCCTCTTCGCAAGAAATGATGAAGGATAAAACTCATGCCACCACACAGACAAAGGAGAAGTAGCAACCACCTCCACCACCTGAGCAAGTAACAAGGTTGGGTTCACAAACCATTGCAGAACATATTTGCAAAATCCAACAAACGCTCTTGAGCCAGCAAGAGCAATTAGGTAGAACTAGTGGAGGGGAGGACCCTTCAGTCTATTGCCCTACAATGAGCCACCTGGAGCAAGTGGCTTGATCAATTAGCTTCCTAGAAAGAGTAGGGTCGATGTTCTTCACCGCTAGAACATAAGTGCCAGCCAGAATAGATCCCAACATTCGAAAGGTAACAATATCAACCCAATAGTTATTTCCTGAAATTTCAGGGAATGCTACTACCTTCTCGGTATGCTTGGAAGATGGTGAAGGGGTGACAGTCCTAGTGCTGCAGCACTAGGGACAGGAGGTTGCAACCGAAGTGGTTGTTGAGACAATTGCTACATTTCTTAATGCACCGGTAGCGCTTGTACTAGATGTGCATGGGCTTCAAGATGTACAGACATCCGCTAGAACTTCACATAGCAGGATGGATGCAGCCCAACACGAAGAACTATTGGACCAACTAGTGGGAATCAGGTAACCAATTTCGGATGTCTTTGAGCTTCTAGACAACATCACTGCAACCCAGTCGGAGCTGCTCTCTGCAAGGGGTAAGAGCCTCATTTTGGAAGGGCAACTTGAAACTACACAAGCCACCTGTCAACGCTTGGCAATAGAAGTGGCCTAATGAAGAGCCCAACTTGCCAATCCAACTCTCCTCAACTATGAAAACATCAGAGATGAAGCTTTTCAATAGCTTCAGCTCAAACTTCAGATAGTTGAGGATGAGTGAGAGTCGGGATCTTTGATCAGTCCTTGGCAAACGTTCAAGCATATAGTTTAAACAAGGACTTGACGGAGGTTTGCTATGAGAATGTTAGGTTGACCATGGAGGTTCATAGCTTGTGTAATGTTGGTGCAGAAAATAAGCACATGAAGAATTTTATCCACCAACAGTAGGAAGAGTTAGCCAGGGTGAATGCTAACATGAGAAGGTTGGCAGCCGAGAACCAAAATCTGTCCATGGAGGAGGTTCGGACTTTGCGACAAAAATTTGCCATTGAAATTGCCACTTGGAAGAACGAGGCCCTAAAGTTTGAAATAATCAAGAATCATTATAAGGACCAAGTGGGACTACAAAAAGAAGTAAATGAGAAGCAGATTCGAGTCACAAAGGTCAAGCTGAACCAAGCGCTCCAGCAGCTCCAAGAAGGAGGTGAAGTATGGCAACCTATCTTTGATGGGTTGAATGCCTACAATCAGGCTGAAATTTGCCTCAAGGAGCTACAGATTGAAGAAATGATAGAGTATATGAAGCTCACTAACCTTTGCTATGCAAACCTGGCCATGCTCACAGTTGGGAGACCGCATTCCGAATTGGAGAAACAAGTGGCCACCTCGTATTCCTTATACGAAGGTGAGTTCCAGGCACAGAAAGCAACGAAGAAAAAATTGGAAACAACCAATGTAGAACTCGAGGTCCTCTTCACGAGATTTGAAGGACAGCATGCAGTCATAGAGAACTTGGCTTATCGGATGAATGACTACCAGCAGCTGCAAGCATCAATCCGAGCATTTGACATCAAACAAAAGTAGTTCATAGCCTGGTTTGTCAACCTAAAAGAACTCTTGCTAACGCTGCCATGCCCTTGGGAGGTCCCAATTTCAGCACACATTGGTGAAGCTTCCTGGACTGTGAACGATCCCAGAAGTAAAGAGGAAAAAATAAGGGCTCTCCTAGAGGCCTTCCGGTTGCCTCCAGAAGTTGCAACCACTATGGGGCAGCCATCATTCATGCCAACATCACTACATGGGCCAGAGGTTGGTGAAGGTCCATCGAAACCATCGCCCCAAGGGACGGTGTCATCTTCTTTGATAATTTTTGCATCCTTCTTCATGGCAGAGACTCCAGGACTGGCAAGGTGTTCAATTTTGTCTCTGAACATCACCATTTTTGTAACTTGTCCTTCTCTACAACTCGGGCACTTGGTAAAATTGATGTTGTGTCATGTGTGTTGTAAATAAAAGTCCATACCTTCCAAATTATAAGAGGAACATGAGGATGAGTTTTTACTCAGTCGTGGGAGTATGATGAAGTGTTAGTTGGTTGTTGCGTCTACTAATCCACATATATGGGACCCCGTATACGCAGCTGCATTGATGCGGCCTTGTATACGCGGTCGCGTCGATGCGGCCCCGTATACGTGGCCCTATATATGCGGCCCCATCGATGCATCCTTCCATGTGTCAACATGGCCTCATTTATGCAGTGCCTTTTTTGGCCTATAAGCAAGAGGGCCTTCTGCCTCATTGAGGTACCTTTTTGTTAGTTGTAGCAAAGCTCTTGCAGTTTGTTCCTGTAGGAGATAGAATATTTTCCAAGTGCCCGCAGTAGGTGTAAGAAAAGTAACCGGCTCTTTATTTGAGTGTTGATGTATCTGAGCCCATTGGCGTGACGGCAATAAAGACAAACTCTTCAAGCATTCCTTGTAGCATTTGGACTTACCCATTTTATGCGTTCAATAGTTTAATATGTTTATGCTTTGATAATTACTTAATTTTCTGTTATTGTTATCTTAATCGCTATCGTTCATTCATAGTTTGTAAAGGCCATAAGTATGACCATCTCGAACGTAAATCCAACACTTGGTAAACCCAGTGACGCTTAACGTCTGGTAATCCAGAAGTGTTTAGGAGATGCTGAGAACATGCTCAGAAGATGGGATTGGATACTTATGCTAGGAATAGTTAGAATACAAGTTAGGATAATTATAGATTAGATAATATTTCATTCCTTACTCTCCATACCTTAATTAGACGCCAAAAGATAAAGTAAAAACTATAAAAATCAGTTGCCTCAATCTTACTTAACCATCGCCATTAGAACATCATAAGTGAGATTGGGAAGACAACGATTATTCTAACCCAAGGTTTTGCTGGTTAGGGTTTGGTGTATGTTAAGTGCTTACAATCTATGGAATTCGACCGAGTCGCATGTGAACGCCCGTGATTCATATGGTTGGGTGTAGGGGTACCTAGTTGCTCATCATATATAAAAATAGTGTGCCTTTTAATATTTTATGTATGTAATTATTTCCCTTATTGGATGATAGTGATCATTGTTGTGGTATCTTTACAATGTCTTTATATAATTTCATAGTCTAAAACTAATTAGTGCACTTAGATAACTAACATTCTCAACAATAGTGTCAATGATGAGCAACATGTATTTACTTTGCCCAACCAAATGAATCACAAGCATGCACTAGTGATTTGGTTGAATTCCGTGGACTTAGTTCCTAAGTTTGCCCAAAGTCTTAAAATGTAAATCAAAGGGTTGTATGATTGTTATCTTTTTAACTCACACTTGTGCTATTAGTTCATATGGTTAAATGTGAGTTAAGGCACATGGTGTGTATTTTTTATATATTTTTTATCCTAATAGATAAATAAGTAAATGAAGATTTAAGAATGAATTGTTTAACTTCTTTGCTAATCTAGTGACTAACTATCCTAACATAAGTAGCTGTTTCCACTTAACATACATCTCCTGAACTCATATCAACACTCCTAGGTTATCAAATGGACATTATTGGGCATACTAAATATCTAGCACTAGGATACTAAGTGCAATATGTTATGCTCTAAGTGGTCATATTTATGTATTTATGATTAGGAATATTAATTAATTAAAATGATTAAAGTAACGTGCAAATAGGAAAGATTAAATTAATCCAAGTGCTACAATGAATATCATAAATCTTGACTTTATTGCTATTCATGCCAACGCATTTAGGTACATGGTGTTCGAATAAAACATCGTACAATCTCTTTAATTCATACTATAGACACTTAGAGGGAAAATATTCTAACTTTGGAGAAACTAAATTGCAAGGGCTTCACTATGCTACTAACTTTAGATACCATAAATGTAAGTGGAGGCCACATTTATATAGGCTTTGCCTACATCAATGTCAATGCATCTACATCACACGAACATGCATCGATGGGGTTACGTTGATGGGGTTGCATTGATACATGCCCATTGATGTAGCCTACTTTATCATAGCTCATCATACCCCTATGCGTAACTAAAAACTTATCTTTGAGTGAACATAAGTAGGATCAAGCTTCCTACAAAATTGAAAAAGTATGGAATTTATTAACTACTAAACAAATAGACAAATAGACTAACATACTGACTCTACTAACTTTGATCATTAGATTGTATGAGATTAGAAAAATTAGTGTCCATTGCAACAAAATTGGATACTCTACAAAACTTTTGGTAGGTGTTGTAGAGTTGCCAAAGATGGGGCAAATTCTCAAATAGTATTTGGAGGTGGAGGCTCCTATGGCATTTAAGGTCCTTCACAAAGTTCTGGTGTTGGTGGAGGTGGAGGTAGTTGAGATTGACCTCCTATTGTTGCTACTATCAATGGAAGTTTGAAAGCATCCAATAATTCTTTCATCTTCTCTTCTTTGCCATGGGGGTTGTAGGTAGTTCATGTAGCTTTTCAAATGTGGGCTAGAAAAGGAATGTTCCATGGGCACGACATCAAAAGAAACAACTTCTTTTCATTAACAAATCATGCTACAAATTGTTTATGTTTAACATCGAATATCTTTACAAGGTTATGTAGTTTAAGGTAGTCATTGATCCTTCTAGTGGGGTACTCATCAATAGACTATTGATCAGTGCATTTTCTCCTAAGAACTTTAAGCTTTATGTTGGTTGTCTTTAACTACTACTTGGACTCCTTGTGATACTTGAATTCTACCTCATATAGGAGGTAGGAACTAGCCTTATGCTTTTCCAACTCATTCCTTGGTCTCCCCACTATCAACATAACTAGGTTTGCATA
Source organism: Gnetum montanum (assembly GCA_015680685.1). Classification (NCBI taxonomy): domain Eukaryota; kingdom Viridiplantae; phylum Streptophyta; class Gnetopsida; order Gnetales; family Gnetaceae; genus Gnetum; species Gnetum montanum. The sequence continues at coordinate 195,354 of MNCI01023104.1, read as the reverse complement.
GCAGAGGTTTGCAAGCTCTATCTATTCTATAATCTCCTCAATCTGCAACTCCTTTAGGTGGATTTTGGTCTTATTCTATGCATTCAATCTATCAAAGATCAGCTGCCACATGTTGCCTTGTTGTTGGAGTTGCTGGAGAGCCTCATTCATCTACACCTTGCTTAATTTAATTTCTTTCTTATTCACATCTTTGAGGAGTCCAACCTGGTCACTGTAATAATTCTCAACTCGCTCATATTTTAGGGCTTCATGTTTTTAGATGGCTACGTCAATGGCCATTTTTTGGTGAAGCAGTTGAAATTTCTCCATTGAGAGATTTCTTTTTTTTTTACTACCAATCTTCTCAAGTCCAAGTTAACCTTGGCTAGCTGCTCTTGATGTTGGCAAATAAATTTGACTATTTGGTCTTTTTGTTGCTTAATATTTCATAGGCAATGATTGTGTTTCATGAAGATGAAGTTCTCCTTATGGACTTGTGACAAGTCCTTGTCAGTGTTGAAGGCCATGACCTTCCACAAGGACATGTTAAAGACCACTACCTTCTTTGCATTCTTAGCCTTGCATAGTTTGCTTCGAAGCTATTGAAAAGCTTCATCCCTCATGAGGTTTTGTTTGAGAATGATAAGGTTAGAGAGATGGGCTTGCAACTCCATAATCTTAATAGCCAACCATTAATTCTTGGTGGTGGCTACCTTCAATGGGGTGTTGGTAATGAGAAGTTTACCCTTTGTCTTAAATAACTTCAACTAGTTAGCAATGATTTCATCCAAAAGATCAAAGATCTTTGAAAGTAGTTTCCTAGCTTCCACTAGTTGTTCCAACACATTTTCATGTTGGGTAGTGCTTAACTAACCACTCCCTACTTGTGTAGATGTTTGGATATTTTCCATTGTGGTAATGTCTGGCACGATCATTGTAGGAGCATTTAGGATGTCAACTACGTTGTTGGCCACTATTTCCACCACTATCTTTTGGTCTTTGTGTTGCATAACTAGGATTGTCACCCCTTCATCCTTCTCCAACTTGACAGAGAAAGTTGTAGCAATCCTTGAGATTTTTGGGAATTTTTATGTAGTGATGGACATTGTGACCTCTTGGGCACTTGGATTCAACCTTGTGGATGCTTGGTTCTTTTGTGTTGAGAATAGTGGGGTGGTTTCTTTGTCTAGCCAACTGATGGTCCTAATGATCTCATGTAGATGGCTTAGAGTTGAATGGTAAACTGATAGCTTCCCACCACTTGTTGAGCCTTGTTACTACCATAGTTGCTGCTCGCAGAGTTTTTGGAGCCTTTCTATAGCTATAAGAGCCTCTTGTGTGGTTTCTCTTGTAGCTGGTGGTGATGGTGACCTCTCCTCTTCCTACAACTTGGCTACTACCTTGTCCTTCATCATCTCTTACCATGATGTAGCAAGAGCATAATGAACCACATCATTAGTGTAGCGTGCTATGCCTCCTCTTTTGCATAGTTTTCTTATGAGGCATGGAAAAGGAAGTATCTCCCTTCCCTTATCGTTCTCCTTGAAGCACTTCTCTATCTCTAGATAGATAAGTTGGGGAAGGTTGATAGGAAATTTTCTACTTAGAGTAGTGGACACACAGGTAGAGAAGGCTATTACCTTACTTGGCCTCATCATGGGGTTTAGGTGATAGACCAGAATTTTGAAATAGGCATGCTCCACCTTCATGAGTGCATCGTACTCCTTATAGTACACTCCATACCAACACTGGCCCCATTCCTTTTTGGCCTCAAGATCTACTTTGGTCACATAACATCTCTAGTCCATGTTAATGCCAATTACATGGCCTTAAGTCAATCAACCTCCTTCCCAACCATCAGTACAAATGCTGTAACCTATAGGAGCACTCCAACGCCTGGATCAAGCCTTCTAAATGATCTAGGACCTCACCAAAGAGCTATAGAAGCTTAAAGCTAGTACCATTTAGATGGTAAAGACTATGGACGTTATCAAAATGATGCCATCAATCCTATTGTCTCATAGATAGCTCTCCCTATGGGCATCCCAATCTCCAACTTTACCAAATATAATAGTGAGGGTGATTTCAACTCTCATCTCATTACATTCCATTCTAAGTACCTATTGTTACTAACTTGACCACATATAGTGATGTGCATCTTTTCCATGTCTTTAACTAGAAGATCCTTAGACTAGTACCATGTACTACTTAGAGGATCCATTATGTAATGCTTGAAAAATTTAGTGCTAGAAAACCAAAAATTTTAGGTGAAACAATTTAACTTAGAATTTCAAGGACCTCTAAGAAGAGGATCCAAAGTGCCTTTAATGGTCTTTCCAATCACCTGGGACTTAGAAATTGTAAAATAGTGTAAAAAAATTAAATAAAAATTGTAGATCTAACCAAGAGAAATAGGAAAAATAAACTTGCACAAAATAGATGAACTACAAATTTTATTGAAAATAATAATAGTTGCAGATACAAAATTTCAAGGAAGTACAAGTTTTTTTTTGCTTAAAATGCACAAAGAGTTGTGTGAGAAGTGGTTATAGTCCTAGTAAAATCGATAGAGTGCATCTTGCAATCAGCTCCATGATCCAGGTGCTCTAAAGTTCCATTCCTAAAACTCTTTGTTAGTTCTCATGTTAGATCTGCCATGCTAGTTGAAAAATGGTGGATAAATGCTTGACTTTTTGCTGCTAGGCAATGCATTGGGTCTCTAATGCTCAACCAATTGTCAATTTTCCAAAAAATTCCTTGTAACGTATTCAAATTTTGTTTAAATAGGTCATTGGTGTACAATTTGTTGCTGTAAATTTTCTGCTATGATTGCTAACAGATTTATATAATTTTCAAGTGTGGTAGGCCATCATTTCCAACATAGTTTTTCACTTATGGTAAGCTTGATGCATCCATGCCATCAAAACTACATTAAGTGCTATAAATAGTAAATAGACTTTGAAAACTACAATAGCTTCACCAAAACTACATTGGCCTTGGAAAAATATGTTGGCTTCATGGGATCCTCATTGGTCTCATGGGATCCTAGTTGGCTTTGTTGAGATCATTGCTGGCCTCATGGAATCCTCACTAGTCTTGCTAAAATTACCCTGGCCTTGTTGGAAAAATAAAAGCCCAATAATTCCAACGCTAGGTGTAGGTGGTCCTAGCGTAGTTTTGGCCATGGCCAACATAAAACCCATGAAAATCCCAAATTTGGTAGTTTCCAAGGCATTTTTAGCCTTTCCAAGTCCAAATATAAATATGAAATACCTTTTTCCACTTGGGAGGTGAGGCTACAACAATTTATGAGGCATTTTCTCAGCCCCAAAAAGTTAAGGTATGCGAAATTGTAGCTCATGGGCTACAAACCTCACATTTTACTATAAAGTTTAGACTAAATTTTTAATGGTGAAGGTTACAATGTAAAAAAAACTTGCAATATGAATTTTTTGAGTGGTGTTTCATTAGCCCCTCTTTGTTAATGTTTTGAGGCTTGACCTGAGTGATATCGACAAAGAATACATAAACACCACTGTAGGTCCATCACCAACATTTCCTCTCCATGCTTGATTTAGTAGTCGTCAAACCATCAAAGAGTGCTTGTAATGATGAGATAAGGTTATGATGAAGTGATATGGGATAGAGGCTATATTTTGTTACAAAGGAGTGGTTATAGGGATTAACAATGAGTTCCATATATTGACATCATGGTCATGGTATGATAGTAACAAGCTTATTGATTAGTGTAGTCCATGTGGTTCATGCTTTGAAGTGTTGGTCACTTAGTAATGTTTTTTAGGAGCTAACACTCCACTCCAAGGCTTCTTTGGCTATTAAGCTCCTTCCTTTACTTGTTTGGAGCTATTGATCTATCTTTTTGGCTTCATTGGCCTTTTGGCTCTTTGATAATTTGCTTCCCTCCTTTTTTTGTGGGGTGAAACCTTCATTAGGTTTTGTTGCCAAGGTCAAGTTTAATTTGGTTTCTTGTTAAATGAGATGTGTTACATCCAACAAACTTTATAGTGGAGCATGATGAAGGAGATGTCAAATGGCCCCAATGCATGAATGTCAAACAAAGGCCATCATTGTTGTTTAGGATAAGGGAGGTTATAATTAGGCTACAGGATTGTGGCTTAAGGAGGGTAATGAGAGTGATGTGAAATAAACACTCTTGGCACGACAAGATAGGCTATTCAAATCTTACACATTAAGGTCACATGGTTACTTACTGCCACGATGGGTTGCACCTTTGTGATGATTTCAAGCATCATCTTGCAAGCACAACTCTAAGAAAACATGTTGTTACAATACATTGCATAGGGCTATATGAGACAATCAACAAACCAGGCCATCAAAGGTTACTATTATTACAACATAGAGAGATTCGTGAGATGCGCATTAGATTTATAAAGTTTTGCAATTCACTTATTATGCCAAACAAGAAGTGAGAGAGAGAGAGCATGCACGCTCGCTTGTTGTAGACCATTGGAGTCATCAACATTGATCATTCATCCTAACCTATCAACAATGGTAAAGAACACTATAAGAAAACATGTAAGTGTTAGATGTAATTAGGGCTATGTGATGGCTTCAATGTTGCATACAAGGATTTGATAATGTATTGAGTAGGCTAAAGTTTTGGTGAGGAACTTGGTTTCAAGTGCTTTCTCCTCACCATCATGGTCTAGATCGAAATTTTGACTAAGGAACCCTCTATGATGTTTCTGGCTTCAAGGTCATGGTAACCTGGCTACTTCAAGATGTTAAGGCTATATGATAGAATGGTTTCGAGGCTTAAGTGTTTGGGTATGTAAGGTCAACTTAGTCTAACAACATGATGAGAGGGGCTTATTTAAGCTTCAAGGCTAGTTGAATTTGCTCCCTTATCCTCCTAGCTCAATTTTGCATAACAACATAAGCCCATCAAGTGGAACAAAATTGTTAAATAGTGTAAAAAGTGAAAAATACTCTAATAATAAAGCAAAGGTAGGTCAAATCAAATTCAATCAATGTCCAAATAGATCAAAACATTATCAACAAGGGTCTCAAGATGTACATAAGGAAAATAGGATGAAACAAAGGCCAAATGATCTAGGATAGGGTCAAATGAAGGCCAAATGATGGTTAAAACCATATAAAATGGTGTTAAACAAGGTCAAATAAGGCCTTACTGATGTCCAATGACTTCAAATGATGTCAAATCAAGTCAATTAAGATGTGGATGATGCTAAGTGATGAAAGAATGTTGTTAAATGAGGTTGAATGATGTAAAAAATGACAACATTTTGCCAATTTTAGGCCTTAGTGGGCCATAATAATATTGCCAATTTTAGGCCTTAGTAGGTCATTAATGTTGCTAGCTTTAGGCCTAAGCGTGCCATTGATGTTGCCTATTTAACTAGGTAGGGTCATTATGAGGTAAAAACAAGTTAAAAATTTGGTAAAATAAGGTTCTAACACGGTAAAGACAAGGTAAAATTCAAGTTAAAACGAAATAATATATGATAGACAAGGTGGAACAAGGCCAAACGGTGGTCAAAACCCCATAAATTAATGTGAAACAAGGTAAAATAAGGCCTTATTGATGTCACATTGATCAATTGATTGTACTGGACTTGGAATAGGTACTCTCGTCAAAAGTTTTTTAATTCCTTTTAATGAATCTTCCAATTTGGGAAATGTTATATAAAAAAGGGCTCATTAATTTACAAAGTAGTAAGCTGTGTTCCTGGGAAAAGTTTACATGACCAAGGTCAAAATCAATCCGATGGACAGCTTGGGAGGGGGCCCAACACGAAGAGTAATACACATGGGTGGACGTGCATATGGACTTACATACAAGGTATTTACCCGCAAGTGTGAGGGGTTTAATTTTCCATTTGTCGAGTTTCTTTTGAATTCCGTGACTTTATGTGGTCCTCCAAGGACTCTCAAAAAGGCTTTCATCGTGTCGCTTGGACTATTGTTACTCTCCCCAAGAATAAGGGTGGCTTAGGCCTTTTGAACTCCTATAAGCAAGGAATTACCCTGGTTGCTAAGTGGTTGGTACAACATTTAGATGCCTCAAATATTATAGGGACCCTCCTCCAATTAAGGCTTCCTCAAGCCTTTCCTAAAAATAAGCCCTTCTGGAAAGACATCCATTTCGTTAATTGGATTCTTTCCCCCCTCACTATCATTCTTCCCGGATCTCATGTTTTCAAAAGCATTTGGAGGGCTTGGCAAATTGTACACACTCACATAGACTGGACTAACGTTAAAATCAACCCTACTATCCTCTCTAAAGTGTGTCCGTGGTGGTTACCTCTGTCACCCGCTCCCCTTGCTATCACAAATGCTAAGGTGGCTACCTCGTGGTATCGAAAAGGTGTCATTTCCTTGAATTGTCTTAGGCTTGCTAGTCGTTGGATTTCAGGGGTCGAGTTTAACACTTTGTATGGGGAGTCGGCTGCAATGAAACATTGCCTTGTTCAGATTTACTCTTTCCTCCACGGTCACTGGCACCTGGATGTTACAGTGCAAAGCCTTTTTCATGGCCTTCAATGGCTTAATGGGGTTAAACTCTTTCCCTATCGGCCATCTGTTCCCTTTCATCTCATGCACGACCCATCTGAAGTCATTCAACGTTGCAATAAATATTGGCACAAACAAGAGTCAGAAACATTTTGGATCCCTCTCTTCCAACTTATTTGGAAACTTCCGACCCTCCCCAAAATTAAGCAGTTCCTTTGGTGTCTTCTCCACCATGGTCTTCCTATCGGAAAACGTCTAGAATATCTTGGGATTCCTAATCCCACTTGCCCTCTATGTGGTGGACTAGATGACTTTGTCCATGTGTTTTGGCAATGTCCCTTTGCTCAACATGTGTGGCAGTGGACTTCTAAAGCTTTTCCATCCTACAAGCTATCTCAAGAGGCTGCCATATTCGGATTCTTGAACATTACTTAGCATCTAATTCTATGTCATTCAATTTTGTAAAAAGCTAGTCTGTGCGAACATTTGGTTGTGTCCCAACTTGGGGTACCTCCTCTAACACTAGTTTATTTTTAAGGTGTTTCCCGAGTGTCATTCACGGTGCTCTCAGTTTTCCCCTTCCCTTAACCCTATGACTTATTCAAGTTGTTGTAATTGATGCTCCTTTAATTTCAATAAATCTTCTTTTCGGGGTCCGACACCCCCCCAAATTCAATCCGATGGATACCGTTGATGAAGAGACAAAGAAATCGCACGATATCCAAGCTTGGAATTTCACTAATGCTACTTGTTAAGGTTTTTTTTGGGTGAGTTTGCCCGTTGCAGAGGCAGGGCACGCAGGAGAGTGGCGGTGTTACTCGGGCTGCGTGGTTGCGGAGCAGGGTTTAACACGTATAGGCCGTCAGGGTGGTGAGACGGGATGTTTGTGGGAGCCCTGCTCGGCGACCTTGACCTTGCCGTCATAAATGATGGTAGACAAGACAGACAGACGGACAGCAACAAAACAGAGCGTTTTGCAGGGCTAGCCAGAAGGACAAAAATTTCGCCGTCTCTGATAATTTCAAAGGGATCTATGTTTTGGAGGCTTTTAGAGAATTCTTTGATGATTGCGCAACACTCAGGGACCAAGAAACTATGATAGGCCAAGAAATCATCGCACCTGGACGCGTTCGATCATAAAGATCGCCGGTCGACAAACAGCAGCGGCGGTTATGGCTACTGATGCAATTCCTGCCCACCAAGCCAAGCCAGTGAAATTGACAGTTGATAATCAAGCAAATTGTGAGCAGCAATCTGACGGGAATCACCAGCCATCTTCCAATGTACCCAGTTCTTGGGTTTATGCCTTAGCCCTGCCACACGGTTCTGTCAGCCGGCGCCACAGCCAGCTCAGGTGGTTGTTGGCAGGGCCGTAACCCAACATTTTTTTTGGGAGGTATTTTTTTGTATTATGGTTGAATCAATAATATCTTTCAGATGTTAAGTGTGGAATTATAGTAACAAGAAGAGATCATCCTTTATATATGTTCTTTTCTCTACTCTGTCAGTATCCTTTGATGCTGTTGCCATCTAGAGTTTTTCTGAGATTTAGAATCTTTTGAATCTGGTGCCAAAGCTGACATGGTAAGGTGCGAACTTGGTAACTCATTAGCAAGCTGTTAATTTACCTTACATTTTTAACAATAAACAAGTCATAGTCTGTTTTGTGCTGTACAAATTTCAAGCTCCCGGAGAAGGAAACTTATACAAATTGATCCATCGATAATACTTCTTAATAATGCAAGGTGTAGCTGTTGCCCAACGTTAGGAGAATATAATGATGCTGTTCCTCTACTTCAGAGGCTTACAGAGGTACGTTATCATTTGCAGAAGAGTTTTAATGGGTCAATTACTCTGGGTTTTGTTTTGAACATTCACATTAAAGGACGCTTAATTTATACCGAGAAAACCCCCCAAAATTCAAAAATTCAAATACATTTATGTTATTGGTGTTGAGGTCAACCTCGCCCATGCCAAGCATGGGGCCATAATCAACAATATTCAACAATGATATTAGATAAAGAATATTTATGTAAAGAAGCTTAGGGTGTAAAGAAGCTTAGGGTGTGGAACCTCAAAGAAAAAGTTTAGTATTAGAACACCTTAACATAGAAGGTTTAGTAGCAATACCGTGAGTGTGATAATTCATATGATATAGATGGTAATGTAAACAATAAATAAGATACTAATTGTGTTTAATACAAAATATACAAAAGTTTTCCATACTAAAAATATTCTTACTTTGATTTAGAACATTTGGCTTCTTTTAGATTTATAATGGTTGATGACCCTCCTTGTTCTATTTTAAACAGAAATTTATCTCACATTCTATTAAAAATGTGTCTTTTGCTATGATTTCTCATAACCATATTTCACCACCTTTACTTGGACTTCCAGTTGTCCATGAATTTTCGTGCTGTTTAATCTGGCCTATAAGGTTTCATATAGAATCGTATACTTTCACTTTGATATTGTGAACCACCCATGATGAAATGTGTTTTACATGAGCCTCGATATTGTTGTGGCTATGATATCAGGTACACGATATCGAGTACGTGATATCGTGGCCCAAGATGCAATATCAGGTATGCAATATCATGGGGTATTCCTAGGTCTATAAATACAGCCCTTGGGCACACGATTCAGGAAGAGTTTTTTCAATTAAGTAGCGAAATTTTTGCAATTTGTTCATTCGAGAGTTATAATATTTTCCTAGTGCCTACAGCAGGATGTCTAAGTGTAATTGGATCTTTATTCAAGCATTGATGTACCTAAACACACCATTGTGTTGGCAATAAAGACAAACTCTTTGATTCATCCTTGCAGCACTTGAGACTTTCTTTCTTCATGCATTTATACATTATGATTTCATGTAGTTCACATTTAATGTTATTCATTCAGTAATTAATTTTGATTAATTAAGCAATTAATTAAAATACACAAGCATGACCACTTCGAACATACGTGTGACACTTGGTAGCTCAAAAATAGTTAGTGTTTGACAACCCAGCAGTGTTTACATGAAGTTCAGGATGTGTCCGGGAAGCGGGGATGGTTACTTGTGTTTGGCCAGACTAGACAATAGTTCACTTAGCATTTAATTACTCTCACTTTCATTATTGTTTTAGGCAATCAAATTGATAAAACATAAAATGATAAAAATCTTATGCATTAGTCACACTTAACCATATACTTACATTTGACAAGTGAGATTGGGAAGACAACGAACAAATAACACGAACTCACCATTTAGCTCTAGCGTACTTGGTAATTAAAGTCTGTGGAATTTGACTGGATTGCATATGAACGCCTGTGATTTGTATGGTTGGGTGTAGGGGTACCTCACCGCTCATCATTGATGCAGTTGTGACTTTAGTTCTACGTGCGCTATCTAAACTTAGTGCACTTAGTAACCTCGTTGTTCAAATCCTAAGGTCAAATCTTACAAAAACAAAATTATTATTATAACTAAATTAAATCTTAACCGCACATTGCATATAGATTCACTAATATAAAATGTCTTCTTCCCATAGGAGCCTATCTCCACCCAGGATAGACCAAGTGCCTCAACAATACTAGGTGGTATATGCTCATCCTGTTGAGTATGTACTAGACCTCACCTTCATCTTACATCAAGATGAAATGCTATGGTGGTGAGACATGGAAGGCAACATTGTGTTACCACTGGATCGATTTGTTCTAGCTATGCTCCAGCTAATGCTTGCATGACATGGACTTCAACATCTTCATGGGGAGTATGAGATGCAAGATCTTGATTTAAGGGATTACCATCCCACTGAAGCACAAAAGTTAAGGGATCATTAGCTAGAGCAACAACATGAGCTTTCGAAGGGCAAGGAGTCACACTTTTTCATCTCCGCTTGGCCCATTGGATGGAGATAAACATTTCTCAAGGGACTTTTCCTATGGTGACACTCCTCTCTTTGACTTTGGTCAAGGGGCCCTCAACTAGAACGTGTAATCCACAATTCATAATCTTAGTTCTGGTCGAAATGGATCCAATAGCAAAAATGGATCTGGAGGAGCAAGTCATGACAAAGGGGCAAGTGGAAGTCACAATCGTGATCGTGGTCATGATCATCAAAGAGAAGATAGTAGGCATCAGTATGATGTAAGCCCTTCTTCCTCTTCCCCTTTGTCATCTTCTTCTTCTTCATCTGGTTCAGATTGTGGCCATAGAGGGCATGACCGTGATGGAGGTGACCGACGGAACCGAAACAATAGAAGGGACCATCGAGATACTCATGATTGAAGGAATGGGCGATCTAGAGAGACCTACTATCATGAAAGAAAGATTAGCAGAGAACATCATAGGCACCATCACTATGGCCTTGATAAACATCTACTTGCCACTCAGAGCTTGTTAAATATTGTAGAGGCTATGAGGATTCCAATAAGGCATGTAAAGAATAGCAAAATAAAGAGGCTAGACATGAACAACATCCCTCGGTTTGAGGGAGGCTACGACGCTAATCCGCAAAATCATCTCCAAGCCTTCCAGAATGCATGTGCCTTGTAAAATATTGAGAACGATTGGTAGAAGTTGAAATTATTTCTAGGGATACTTATTAAGGAAGCAAAAAACTGGTACCGATCCTTGGAACCAGAATTAATCAAGCAGTGGAGTACGATGTAAAAATTTTTTAATGACAAATATCAAACATACTCCTGAGTGTCTAACTTGAGGAAGCAGATCCAAGGGTGAAAACAAGGAAACCATGAGCCCTTGGATGCTACTATTGGCCGATACTACTCTGTTGCATAAGTGTCTTGGTCATGGCCGATACAATCGTGGGCATTGGCATCTCTAAGACAATAGTATCCCTATTGGCAACGAGATCCCTATGGTTATTATGTTTAGCAACCTTAATCTTCACAGGACTCTTCTGGTCATGTTGTTGCTTACGAACCTTACTACTGCCCTCCTAAAGTTTACCAACCACTATATGTAAGGAGGGATGCCACCTACTATCCTCATGCTCCTCCTGTTCCTGCACCTACTCCTCCACCTCCTACACAGCTACCACCTACTCCATCCATACAAGGTGAATTGCTTGCCCAACCATAGCAATGAAATGCTATGAGGATGGTTAATCTACAACCGATTAGCCAACCAAGTGGGTCAGAATCACGATCAAAGAAAAGGCCCTTCTTTCGACCTCATAGTCCATCAAAGCCCTTAGACATAGCAGTGGTTGGTGGCTCTACTCCTCCACCTTCCTTTGCATCACCTTTATCTAAGTCCCCTTCAAACCAAAATCCCTCTAAAATCCATACCATGATGTTGACCCATGCTTTATCTAATTGGATTCAAGTTGACAACCTGCCCAGGAAGTTAGTTGATCTCGAGAGTCCCTTAGTATATTTCTAAATTGTTGGGAATGAGCCTTGTAAAGCTCTTCTTGACTCTGGTTCTGGTGTTAATTTGATCTTGCATGAGATGTACACTACATGAAACCTTCCTCCTTTGAACAAGAGTAACATCAGGTTGGAGTTGGCAGACCAGTCCATCACTATTCCCTTGGAATTGGTAGAAGACATTGTGACCACCATTTGTGGATGGTCATATCCTGTCGAATTCCTAGTAATCAAGGTGGAGAACTACAAGGGGGACTTCCCAATTATTATGGGAAGGAATTGGTTAAGCACTTTTGATGCCAAAATGGGTATTAGAGATCTTTCCTTAGAGATATCCAAAGAAAATGAATTTGGGAAGATTGAGAAGAAGAGAGTTCCATGTATTGTGTACAACGATTCAGGGTGGCATTGTGTGTAGAAGCTATGTGATGAGTGACGAGGTACCCCTACACTCAACCATACAAATACGAGCATTTCACGTGCAATCCAGTCGAACTCCAAGGACTAAGTGCTTATGCGCCCTAATGGAACACTCAGGGTTAATCAATCGTTGTCTTCTCAAACCTACTTGTATTGTCATGGTTGTATGGTTAAGTAAGCTTGAGGTACATGATTTTTATAACTTTTATCTTTTTGATGTCTTATGCTAATAAGGGAAATGGAAAGGGAACTAAGTGATTAACTTACATTAACTATTCATTAACTAGGTTCTAATTATCCTAACACCAGTATTCGTTCCCACTTGTTGTACACATCCTGAACTAGGGCAACACTGCTAGGATTACCAAATGCTAATTGTTATTGGATTACCAAGCGCTACATGCATGCTTGAAGCCGTCGTACTGAGTGTACTTAACTAAGCAGGTCAAGGGTTGAGAGAGAAATTAATTAACTAGGAAAGTGTTAAACATTCAATAAGAATTAATTACTAATTAGCTTAATCTACATGTTGCAAGGTTTATCATAAAGTTCGTCTTTATTGCTATACACAAATGTGTGCTCAAGTACAAATTGCTCAAATAAAGATCCGTTCACTCTATGACTCCTACTTCAGGCACATAGAAATTATTCTAATTCTGGAATGATAAAACTACAAGAGTTTGGCTAAGGGTCTAAGTCTTACTACTGGGAATAAAGGGCGTTGCCTCTTATTTAAAGAAGATGAGGCAGGACGCGATATCGCGTATGAAATATTATGTGGCAGATGCGATATAGCATACGTGATATCGTAGCTCATCATACCCCCATGACTGGATGAAAACTCATCCTTGAGTTCCTTACAAAATATTGGAAAGGTATGGGATTATTGACTTGAATGACACTAATGGTGAATGGGGTGACATGTGAACGGATCAACATTACAATACATGGCAACATTAGTGTTCATACCTACAAGAGTGAATACTATACACATTTGACATTTGGCCTTATATGGCAGTTGAGAGAGAAGAGAGAGAGAAAAAAGGAGAAGACGTGTTGCTGTTGATGCCAAGATTGCACCTTTTGTTGTTCATCCATGAGCGCACCATCAATCTTATTCCTTGCACAACTATTTCAGCACCAGCCCATCCTGAGTGTTTCCTCTAGGTCTAGTCCATTGCTGTATGATTGCCATCTGCACACATAACATAGTCACATATGAGCAAGGATAAGTAAATTACAATACAGTTGATACCTTGCCTCAGTGTAAGGTCCATTAGCTAAGTTGTGATATGGCTAATACAGATTCTAGAGATATAACACTGGTGACTACCCAAGGTGTATGGGTTAGGAAAAATTGAAAAAAGTTGGACCAGGGCCCCCATGACTAAGACCAATCCTTCGATAGTGATAGAATGGAAAAAGATAAGGAATAAGAAAAATGAAGATGAAGAATAAGAAACAATGGCAACGCCGATAAAATGGATGTTAGAGGTGGAAATGAATAAAAAAATGTTTATTGCAGAAATGTTTAAGAGAAAGAAGTTAACTGATGCACCAAATAGGAATGCTAGTGGGTCCTCCCTAAAGCAGGCTCATGCCCTTTATGCCCTGACAAACCCACATTCATAGAGTCCGTAGGCTTTGGAAATGTCATTCGGAAGTAGGAGTTAAAGTCTTAACCACAAGAATTTACCAAAAAGACAATAATGCATCTACCAAAATATAGACTACTGATACAACTGACAGTGAGGTGGAAAATGGAGAAAGAATGATGGAGAGAAGAGAATGGAATGGAGTCCCAAGAACAAGGTGTTGTACAGTCCCTTGTGTATTTATGGTTAATGTGACTTAGTAGATCTCATTCCAAATCCAGCCTCAAACAATCCACATCCAGTGACTTCACATTAATACACTTGGCCAATCCAGCCACATGAAGTAACAAGAATGCCTCCACCAAAGAGTCACCACCATTCCGAGGAAACGAAAAATGGAAAAGTAGGAAGTGAGAAATGACCTTAGTTAGAGGGAACATGTTTGTTTAGTTCCATAATGAGTGCTTGTAGCCCATATGATTATTGTGTCTAAGGGGTGTGCTTTGAATTCTCACTGTTTTTGTTTTTTTGCATGAGAACCACACCATGCAAAGACTTATTTTTATTAGCTCAACTTCCCGATAATGGAGCAATGTCAGAATGGTAAGGAAAACTCAAGAAGAAAACATCCAAGCACCCAAGAGAATGGCCAGCACAAAACACATCAAATCCCCTTGAAGTCACACCCTTTTCAGTCCTTGAGTCCTTAGTTTGAGAAATGCCCAGTCACTAGTTTGTTAATAGTTTTATTATTAAGAAAGGGACCATACAGTTCCAAGCCAAGAGAGAGCATAGAAATTTATGAATGCATGGATGACGTGGACTCATTGCTTGTTATATTGAAAGAACCATACCTTAGTATCAACATTATAACTCAAAGGTAAAAACCAAACATTAACAATTAATAGAATACAATTCATACCACCATCAAGAGCACTTATTAGGTGACGAACCTAACAAAACAAACAAACACAAAAATAAAAGCAAGAAAAACAAATAATCACACAAAGAAAATGAAAAAGTATAACGATGTTACAAAACAAAAATAAGAAAATTTAAAGAAATTCGTAAAATAAAAATGTGTAAAAAAAAAACTTAAAAAGGAACTAAGGGCCTCAATTGGTTAGCAGAGGTGGTCATCTCCCCCATGACTGAGTTGGGAGGGGGTGATCCAAAATAGTGAGTAGGGTCGTTCCTTCTCAAAGGTATTATGTGCACTGACCGTTCTAAGTTCATGGAAAGGTTTGTTCTATTGCACATTGACTAAAAATCTCTTATCAGGGCTCTCAAGTTTGTATATGGTCATGGCCCCTGAAGGAAAGGTTGTATGAATAATGTAAGGTCCTTCCCACAGTGTTTGAAATTTTGTGCGTTGTGGCACATGTGTGGGGTTCTAGTAGAGAACCTTATCTCTTGGTTGATATTTAACCTTTTGAATCTTCAAGTCATGACGTTGCTTGTTATATGCCTTGTGCAACTCATTTGATGACAGGGTGGCTAATCGATTTTCGTCTAGCACATTTAAAGTTTCCAACCTTTGTTTTTGTGTTAGATCCAGATCGAGGTGGAGGTCACAAGCCATTGATAGTGTATAGAGCTTGGTTTGAATTGGAAGCGTTGGAAGCTTTCTGTACACTAACTCATAGGGAGAGTAGCCTATAGGGAGTTTCCAAGTGGAGTGGTATGCCCAAAGAGCATCATTCAGTTTAGTGCTCCAATCTTGCCTATATTTGCTAATTGTCCTTGTTAATATTTTAGTGATCTCCCTATTGGTGACCTTGGCTTGTCCATTAGCTTGGGGGTGATAAGGTGTAGTCAATTTATGTTCAACCCCTTAGTGTTGCATTAATTTCCAAAAAGTTACACCTGTGAAATGTGTTCCATTATCCAAAATAAGTGCATGTGGCACACCAAACCCATTTACGATTTGTTGTTGCACAAATCATGTAGCTATAGATGATGTGTAGTCCATAACAGTAGCTGCTTCAGCCCATTTTGTTAAATAGTCTATGGAAACAACAATGTAAGCTTTTTCATTGGACATCGATGTAATGGGCCCCATAAAGTTTATTCCCCAAATGTTGAAGGGTTCTAACAGTTAAATCCATTGTTGTGGACCCTCCATTCTAGCAGTCATTCCCCCATCATGTTGGTAATGCTCACAAGATTGGAAAAATTGAGGGGTGTCCTAGAATAATGTTAGCTAGTAATATCCTACGAGCAGGATGTTAATAGCCATTTATCTCCCTGCATAGTGAGCCTCGCAAGGACCCTCATAAGCATCTTGGAGAACTATCAGTTGGTCTACCTTGGGCATGCACCATCGAATCAAGACATCAGGACACACTTTGTAAAGTTGTCCGTTGATCTCCATGAAGTACTTGGCTCTGTGAAGAAACTAATGTTTCTTCCTAAAGTCCAGCTCCTGTGGTGTTTTTTGGGTAAGGAGATAGGTGAGAATGCTACTATACTAGTTCATTTCCGTGGGTTGGTTGTTCACTACATCGGCAAAGAGGGTTTTATCAGGAAAATGATCAGACATTACATATTCATCCTCTTTGCTATCCCAGGGCAATCAAGATAAATGATTTGCCACTACGTTCTATGTGCCTTTTCGATCGACCATCGTTAGATCAAACTCTTGTAGGATTACTAGCCATCGTATAATACGAGGGCTAACCATTGGCTTGTTCATGAGGAACCGGATTGCACTATGATCCATGTGGATGAATACTTTGTAACTAACACATAGTGCCTAAACTTATCCAGTGCAAACACTACAACCATTAACTCTTTTTCTGTAGTTGTGTAGTTAAGTTGTGCACCAGCAATACTCGTACTTACATAGTGGATGTAATAAGGACATTTTTGGTCATCTAACTATGTAAGTACAGCTCCCAAAGCATAATTGGATGTGTCAGTCATTATATGGAATGGTCTGGACCAGTCAGGAGCTTGTAGAATGGGAGTTTCTACAAGCTTTTTTTTTTAGAGTTTGGAATGCCCATTCACATTCCCTGGTCCACTCGAATGGTATATCCTTCTTCGTTATCTCCACAAATGGTTTGGAAATCTTGGAGAAGTTCTCAATGAATCGCCTATAGTAGCCAATGTGTCCAAGGAATGACCAAATGTCCTTGACAGTTTCTGGTTGTTGGGTGATTCCTTGGATAACCCTAATTTTGTCTAGGTCTACCTCTATTCTTGCATGTGAAACATTATGCCCAAGTACTATGCCTTCTTGGACCATTAAATGACTTTTCTGCCAATTGAGCCTTAAATTAGTTTCTACGTATCTTTTTAGCACTTGCTCTCATCGGTCCAAGGCTTGATCAAAACTTGTTTCATAGGTGGATAAGTAGTCCATAAAGACTTCTACTCCATTCCCTATCTACTGTTGGAATATGCTTAGAACTAGGCGTTGAAATGTGGCAGGAGAATTGCACAAGCCAAATAACATTTGGTTATATGCAAAAATTCCCCAAAGACTAGTGAACATTGTCTTGTCTTGGTCTTCTGGAGCTATCTGTATTTGGTTGTATCCACTATAGCCATCCAGAAAACTGTAATAGCGATGCCCTGCTATGGTGTCTAAGACTTGGTCGACCAATGGCAACGGAAAGTGATCCTTAAATGTTGCCATGTTCAATACCTTAAAATCTATGCACATCCTCCATTTGCCTCCCTTTTTAGGCACAATCACCAGAGGGCTAACCCATTCGCTATTAGCAATGGGATGTTCTATTTCTTCTTTTACCACTTGCTTCAATTTTGGGTTCAATCGCCTCTGTGGTTGTTTTTGAGGTTTCATGGAAGGGTCGGTGTAAATCCTATGCTGAAATATCTTAGGATCTATTCTAATTAATTCGGGATATGACCAGGCAAAGGCTCTTGACCACTTGTTAATTACTTTCAGCAGTCTTTCTTTTTGTTTGGAAGTAAGTCTTGCGTTGATGATAATTAATTTTTCATTTTTGAGGGTCATGTATTCCAGATTGGTGGGCAATGGTTTCAAATCTAAGGGCTCTTGTTTAAATTTTTTAGGAATTTCCAACTTTCCCCAGTTGATGTTTTCAAGGTTAAGATTTGGAAGTTGGCAACGGACTTGCTCGAGTGCATCTATGCTTTTGATGTAAGTGTTAGTTATTCCCTTAGTTAGTTCCATGCACGTTAGTGAGTTGCTCTCTTGATTAGCCATCAACCACTGGGTGTCTTCTTGTCATGTGGTTGTTGCATATAGGAACTTCTGTATATTCATGTCTTGTGCACACCAGTTGCATGTAGGCAATGCTAAACTTTTCATAACCCATGATCTCTGCACGCAATTGCACTGTGTATCACTGTATGCGATGCATGGAACCTTCTTCTTCTCGATCTTTCCAAAAGTGTTCTTCTTGGATATTTACAGGGAAAGATCGCGGATTCATAGATGTGCATTTATAGTACTTAGCCATGCCCTTCCCATTATTATTGGAAAGTCCCCTTTACTGTTGTTCACTTGTATCACTAGGAAATTAGCTGGGTACGACCACCCACACACCATGGTAACGACGTCCTCCACTAGTCCCAAGGGGACAATGATGGACTGGTCAGCCAGCTCTATTGCTCTTCCTTAATGAAGGCAGGTTCCAGGCTTTGTACATCTCTTGTGATATTAGGTTGACTTTGGAACCTGAGTCCAGAAGTGCTTTACATGGCTCATTCCCAGCGACTTCAAGATAGATTAGGGGGCTTCTAGGATCAGAGAATTTCTTGGAAAGGTGACCCACCTTAATCCAGTCAGTAATGACATGTGTTAACATAACCGTATGTGTTGAGCTCAGTGTTTTATTTGAAGGGAGCTCTGAAGCCTTATTTGATGGGAAGGCGTTCAGAGGTTCAACCGCTTGTGGTTGTGAGGGCTTGGTTGGACTGTTGGTTCTGAAGAAAGGTCTTCTCTTCATATGGTTGTCAGAACCAGCAGTGAGTTGAAAATTTACAACCCTTATGGCATTGCGTTGCTATGGTTGAGTAGGGAGTTCCCCTTGCATTGCTGAAGTAGGTGGTAATGGAGCTATTGGTGTGAGAGTTGTGGATGGATTTGAAGGATGGTATGTTTGTGGGTTATCTCCCCTAGGAGAAGGAGTTCTATAATACTCCCAAGCTTGGTAGTGGTGTTGTGGTGTAACGTGACCAATAGAGTCATGTGGAGAGACTGGATGCTACATGTAGTAGCCATATGGATTTGGTTGCCGGTAGGGGTATTGTTGCCTTGGTGGTGGCATCCCCCATGACTACAGGTATTGCCACTATTGATGTTGCTCAACGGGTTGTGGTGGAGTTCCACTTGGATAATATGTTGAAGGTTGGTGGAACTACCTTGCGTTACCTTGGGGATAAGGTAATTATCAGGGTGCTTTCCGTTTATTAGGTCATGGCTTGAGTGCATACATCCCAAGCTCTTTTAGATGTGAGATCACTAGGCAACATCCCTTAGGATGGTCATATTGGCATATCTCACATCCACCGTCATTGTCTATGTCTAAACCCCCAACCTCTTTTGTGATGGCCATTTTTCCCTTACCCTTATTACACGCATTGTCCACTTCTCTCTTTTTTTTTTTGTCATGGTCACTACCTTGCTCCCTAGACTGCTCTTCAATTTTGAGAATAGTTTCAAACCTACTATTCAAGGAGTCCCACATTTGGTCTACCTTTATCGATACTTCTGTTGTTAACTTTTGGGGTGACAAAGTTTTCCTATTCACCATCTCTTTGAGTGGTGACTCTTCTTCCTCCTCACAAACTCTCACTCCCCTTTTTCGAAGGCAAGGATCTCGATTTTATTCTTCCACACTTTCTCTCTTTCGTAGCTCACCTTCTTCCTTGGCTACTTGCTCTAGCAATCTATGAATTTAATGAGACCTAAGCTTTGATAATATTCCTTAGGCACACATCCAAAGGGTTCTCCTTGTTTCATGCCTAAGTCCATCCATGAGATGACGGAGTTGATCCTGTTGCGAATAACCATGGCCAGGGCAACTATGTAACAGTGCGTAATAGCAGCCCATGGCAGCATCCAAGGGTTCGTGATTTCCTTGCTTCCATCCTTGGATTTGATTTTGTAGGTTAGACACTTGAGAGTACATTTGGTAATTATCATTGAACAATTCTAACATTGTACTCCACCTCTGAATGGATTCTGATTCTAAGGACCGATACCAGCTTTCCACTTCTTTCATNTGGATTCTGATTCTAAGGACCGATACCAGCTTTCCACTTCTTTCACGAGTGTCCTTGGAAACAACTTCAGTTTTTGTCATTTGTTTTCAATGTTTTGCAAGGCACATGCATTGTGGAATGTTTGTAAATGATTTTGAGGATCAGCGTTGTATCCCCCTTAAAATCTTGGGATGTTGTGCATGTCTAACCTTTTGATCCTACTATCCTTTTGGTGCCTTGTTGGAACTCTTACAACTTTCGTTATATCTAGCATGCTTCTAGTTGCGAGTAGGGGTTCTTCATGATTATCTCGTTCATAGCGTCTATGGTGTCTATGCGGTTCCCTACTCTCCCTTCTTCTATGGATTGATTCCTTAGAGTACCCTTGTCCTCGTTCTCGACTGTCTCGTCGATGTCTTTCATCTTGTTTTTCCCTATCCTCACGATTGGTTTCCTTATGACTGCATTTGAACACTGAAGGAGAGGATGAAGGTGACAATGAAGGTGAAGAAGAAGGAGAACCATTGCCATGACGATGTTTTCTACCTTTTCTTTGATGGTCTTAGCCCCGATCATGATCACGATTAGAATGTCCACCCTTATCAAGTTTTTGTGTTCCCTCATTGAACACTTCGTGTTCATGGGTATCAAAACCAGGGTTGTAAACAGTGGAGTGGAGGTTCTGATACACCACCTCTTGATCATCGTTAGGAGGGGGAACATCATTTTGTGGGGAACCTGTTGAGATAGGTTCACCATCCCCAATTTTGCTCAAGATGTGTGAAGCATTATGGGACCATTTACCCTTCAAGGATGTATGGTATCTCTCCTGTCGCAAGTCCCTTTGATGTTGTGCTTCTAGGGGATGATAATTCCTTGTGTCATGATCGCATGCAATGTATTTTGCATATAAAAGAGGCATGCTTATCCATGTGAGAGCATGAAGGAGCATGTTGGGGACTGATCGGTTTGGAGGCAACACTATGTTACCCTCCAAGTCTCTCCAACATAGTTGTTCATCTTGGTGGAGAATAAAGGTGAAATCAGGTACAAACTCATCGTGATGAGTATATACCACACGAAACTGTTGAGGAACTAGTGGATCTTGGTTATGTGTATTATGCCATCAACTATCTCTTGTGTTGGTCCTAGGCGGTGAAGTGCTCTTATGTGAAGAAGAAGACATCTTATCTTGTTCAGTGTGCAATGTACCGTTGGCTTATGTTTCTTTGATTGACCCTAAGGGTTCATTCTAGCTTCCAATGATATGAATGATTTCCTATGTTCTACACAGCGCACAAACAACTATGTCCCTAGCAACGGTGCCAATGATGAGTGGCAAGGTACCCCTACACTCAACCATATGAATACGAGCATTTCACACACGATCCGGTTGAACTGCAAGGACTAAGTGGTTACGCGCCCTAATGGAACACTTAGGGTTAATCAATCATTGTCTTCTCAAAATTACTTGTATTATCATGGTTGTATGGTTAAGTAAGCTTGAGGTACATGATTTTTATAACTTTTATCTTTTTGATGTCTTATGCTAATAAGGGAAAGGAAAAGAGAACTAAGTGGCTAGCTTACATTAACTATTCATTAACTAGGTTCTAATTGTCCTANTTCGTCTTTATTGCCGTACACAAATGTGTGCTCAGGTACAAATTGCTCGAATAAAGATCCGTTCACTCTATGACTCCTACTGCGGGCACACAGAAATTATTCTAATTCTGGAATGATAAAACTGCAAGAGTTTGACTAAGGGTCTAAGTCTTACTACTGAGAATAAAGGGCACAACCTCTTATTTATAGAAGATGAGGTAGGACGTGATATCGCATACATGATATCATGTACGTGACATTGCGGCTAATCATTATGGTCAGTAAAGTGAACATCTATCTCTGCATGCAAGTTGTATGTGCCAAAAACTAAAATCTAAAGATGTTTGTACGCGACAACCATAAAACAAGAAGGCACCTAGTGGCTGATAACTGTTTCTATTAGCAGTACATTGTGCATGGAACCTACTAAGATCCTAATGTGTGATTATGTTGCAAGTATGGATGAACTCAAGCAAGTTTATCACCAGCTCTCTGAGGGAGTAAATGATGATATCAATTAGGGAAAGTTGGAGATTCTTGACAAGTTCAAACAAGAACCTTGAATTAAAGACATTATTGACCAGAATGGAGTATGTGTTCTTAAAAAATGGAAACCTAGTCATTATTAATGCCAAACTTGTTGTAGGACAAAAGAAGATGGTAAATGTTGTGGAAAAATGGTTAGCAGCCTTTGCTTGGTCATATTCTGAGCTCACAAGAATAGATCCAAGAATATGTTAGTAACAACAAATTGATATCAGGGTGGCTGTGATATCAAGTACACAATATTGCAGCCCAAGATGCAATATTAGGTATGCAATATTGTGGGGTATTCCTAGGTCTATAAATACAACCAATGGGCACACGCTTTAGGAAGAGTTTTTCTCAGTCAAGTAGTGAAATTCTTGTAGTTTGTTCATTTGAGAGTTAGAATATTTTCCTAGTGCCCATAGCAGGAGGTTTAAGTTTAATTGGATCTTTACCTGAACACACCATTGTGTTGGCAATAAAGACGAGCTCTTTGATTCATCCTTGCAGCACTTGAGACTTTCTTTCTTTATGCATTTATACATTGTGATTTCATACAGGTCACATTTAATTTTATTCATTCAGTAATTAATTTTGATTAATTAAGAAATTAATTAAAATACACAAGCATGACCCCTTTGAACATACGTGTGACACTTGGTAGCTCAGAAATAGTTAGCGTTTGACAACCCAATAGTGTTTACACAAAGTTCAGGATGTGTCTGGGAAGTGGGAACAGTTACTTGTGTTAGGCTAGAGTAGACAATAATTCACTTAGCATTTAATTACTCTCACTTTCATTGTTGTTTTAGACAATCAAATTGATAAAACATAAAATGATAAAAATCTTATGCCTCGGTCACACTTAACCATACACTTGCATTTCACAAACTCATTGTTTAGCTCTAGCGTACTTGGTAATTAAAGTTTGCAGAATTCGATCAGATTGCAGGTGAACGCTTGTGATTTGTATGGTTGGACGTAAGGGTACCTCGCCGCTCATCAACCCACTTCACAAATGACTGAGCATTCAGTCCATGAGCTTGATAAATATTTTGAAGCTAACCATATGTAAAAAAAAATAATTGGGAAGTCCTACAAAATATTACAAATAGCTATTAATCTATTAATATTTTATCAAAAAATTCAAAATTTCTATTTCAGTTGATTAAAAATTATCTTTTGTATTATTAAGATAATGGGTAACTTAACTTACCATATCTAACTGTTTCTACTTCACCTATGCTTAACAATGAAGACTGCCCAGTGCGTGTGGGAGTCAATGATTACAAACATGTATATTTAGATTTGATGAATGAATACACATATCTCTAAGAAGGGCCTAGTTGTAAAAATATAGTTAAAAAAATTTAAAATCACATGTTCAATTCTTCTTACTATTCCACGATTTTTTAAAGCCCCCCAAAAATAAGATATTTAGATTTTTGATTTCAAAGTTATTTCTTTACGACTGCAAAATATTTTTAACCATTCTTGTCTAGTGCTGCAAATGTTTTTTTTAGGCTTCACCATGCAAGAATCGTGGAGATGGTACGACAACATTCTATTGTGGTTGAGGAAGCCATAAAAACTTTCTCCAAGCAAGTCATGTTGGCTTTGTATTTAAATAATATCTGCTTTGCTCATCATTGGCAATCCCAACCATAGAGATGTCATGACGATGGTCGGAGTTACATGGTGGCACTGAGCATTATTGTGTCATGAAGATGGAGAACATAGGGCTGTGGTAACTGACATAGCGTAACGATAGTTAACGGTTATGGCGATTGATGGTGGTTTCTTATGCTGCAAGCTGCTATGAACCAAGGGGCAGGAAAAGAGGGGGGTTAACATTCTCTATGGGGATGCCAGGGGTGACAAGAGATGCCAACAGTGCATCAATAGTGTACTAGAACCAATCGAGGTGTACAACACACGCAAACTGTGGAGCACACGTGACATGCACAGACACAGATAGTGCGTGCATGGTAGGAAACGGCAGGTGCATGAGATGTCAAAAGTGATGGACGTAGTGGCAGATTACAGGGCCTCTTTTCTAATGTTGGAGGGGAGCCAACCTTCTTTCTTTTGCACACAGAGGACACATAGCGACGATTGGCAGTAGGCAGGTGATGGGTGATGCACTGTGATTTGTCTCTCTCATCGGCAACAACAGGTGGCAATAAGTCTCTCTTAGGGCCAGTCTCTCATGTGTAAGGGATAGAGCCTCTTCTTTGATGATAGTAGTGGCTAGTAGTGTGTTCGCAACATGCAACAGTGCAGAATAGTGATGGCTCATTTGCAGTAGTGTGCCTTGTAGCAGCAACTGTAGAATGACAGTTTTCTATTTTTTCTTTTCTTTTCTTCATCGGTTTGACATGAATTGGTTCCATCACATAGCAGCCATACACGCCCACCAACGACAACTGTGGTTACCAAAAGATGGCTGACGGTGACTTCTCTCTCCATGTGTGGCTTAAAAAGATGGCTGATGGTGGCTCCTCTCTTCACATTTGGCTGACAACGGTGAATGACGCATGTAGACGTACATAGATGGCATGGTGGTTGTAGGATCTGCAAGTGCGAGAGGTTCTTCTCTCTCCATGCATGGTTGACAAAAGTTGACGAATGATGGCTTCTCTCTCCACCAACAACAGCATCATCTTTCTTTGCTGGTGACGAATAGTTGATGAAGGTTGACGTGTTGTAGGTAGTTGCTACACTGTATAGAACCATCACCCTCATCCAGCGTGGCCGTTATGGGCAACGTTGTGATAACTTCCACAATGGACTAGCAATAGGTGACAATAGCAAGACTAGGGAAAATTTGAATTTTTCATTTGGATTATTTATTATACTCTAAATTTTTTTTAAAAATATTTAATTTAAATTCTTAATTATTTTTCTTGGTTTCTTGTTTTCAATACATCGCATAGCTCTCTCTAGTTGAGACTATTCCTAGGTTTCCGTACCCATATGGGAGGCACCTTAGTCGATAGTCTTCTAAAATGAGCTTTTCCCAAGTGTTGATGTGTCCAAAATTTACATATCGACACCTTTTTGGCGCTAGAAGGAGGGCCTTCTTTGCCTTTTGGTTTCAACTCTTCTTGCTATTTTGCTGTGGCCATTTCTTTTTCAAATTCAATTTTCGAACCCATGAAATTTTTCCAAAAAATCTTTGTCTTTAGACCATTAATTTTATTTCTTTTCGTTTTCTGAAAATTGTTGTTGCCTAAATCTTTTTCTTTCTAGTTCCATTTTTGAATTTCTGATTTTGGCAATCCGTACTTCGACTCTCAACTTTGGTAAGGCAGTTTCAATTATTCAACTTAAAGTTTATTTTTTTTTGAATTTGTTTTCCTTTTAAATTTCAAGCATTTAATTTTTTAAAAAAGAAAATTATTTTTTAATAGCATATTTTAGTATTTTCTTTCTTTTGACAGAAAAAATTTCTTTTTAAATGTTGCACATTTTAGTGTTATTTTTTTTAAAAAATATTTTATTATTCCAATATTTATTTCTTGTACTCAATTTTATAGTTTACTTTAGTGTTTATAATCTAAAATTTTTGTTTTATGAGCATACCTCTCCAACAAGAATCACTTACCCTTGCCCCAAGCCAACTAGTCACTCGTCTCTTCGCATTAAAGAAACAACAAGCTTCACATTTTTTAAGTTCTATTCCTAAGAGAACTTGAACTAGGATGGTAGCCCATCAACCCCCAGCTCCCTTAGTGAGCAATTCCTTTAATTTTAGTAACTACCATAACATCCCGAAATCCCTCCAAAAGATAAACTTGTTTATTGATCCCACAACCCCTACGAGTGATGCTCGTCAACACATACAATGTTTCAAAACCTTACTAGGAATCCACAACCTTGTACAAAACAATGTGGCATTCAAAGTGTTTGTGACAACATCCAAGACTAAAGGAAGCTAATGGTTGTTGATGCTTCTTGATGCCTCCATTAACTCATGGCAAGAATTCAAAAATAAGTTTTTGATTCAGTTTGACAAATTCACAAGTCCTACCATCGCATCAAGCAACTTTACCAGCTTAGGAAAGCTACCTAGGGAGAATGTTAAGGATTACAACCTTAGATTCCTTTATCAGCTTGCCTATGTGCCAAATGAGATGCATTCGCAACTTGATGGTATCTTCAACTTTGATGAGTGGCGAGGTACGCTTACACTCAACCATACGAATACAAGCATCTGACGCGCGATTCGGTCGAACTCCAAGGACTAAGTGCTTATGCACGTTAATGGAACACTTAAGGTTAATCAATCGTTGTCTTCCTAGACTTACTTGTATTGTCATAGATGTATGATTAAGTAAGTCTAAGGTATATGATTTTTATAACTTTTATCTTTTTAACGCCTTATGCTAAGAGAGAAGGATGAAGAGACTAAGTCACTAACTATTCACTAACTAAGTTCTAATCGTCTTAGTACCAGTATTCGTTCCCACTTGCCGCACACACCTTGAACCAGTGCAACGCTGCTAGGATTACCGAACGCTACTTTTTACTGGGTTACCAAGCGTTACACATGTGCTCCTCACTATCGTCAGGAGGGGGAACATCATTTTGTGGAGAACCTATTGAAATAGGTTCACCACCCTCAATTTTTCTTATGAAGGGTGGAGCGATATGGGGTCGTTTGCCCTTCAAAGATGTGTGGTAACTCTCTTGCTGCAAGTCCTGTTGATGTTGCGCTTCTATGGGATGGTAGTCCCTTACGTTGTAATCACATGCAACATACTCAACATATAATTGTGAGATGCCTATTCGTGCAAGGGCATGAAGGAGCATGTTGGGGGCTGCTCTATCTGGTGGCAACACTATGTTACCCTCCAAATCTCTCCAATGCAGTTATTCGTCTTGATGGAAGGAAAAGGTAAAGTCGGGTATATATTCATCGTGATGAATATATATCACACTGAATTGTTGAGGAACTGGTTGATTTTGGTTATGTGTGTTGTGCCGCCGACTGTCACTAGTGTTGTTCCTAGGCAGTGAAGTGCTCTTGTTCGAAGAAGAAGACATTTTAGTCTTGTTCGGTGTGTTGTTTACCATTATGTTATTTTTCTCTTGATTAACCCTAAGGGTTCATTTTAGCTCCCAACGATGTGAATGATATCATATGTTCTACGTAGCACACAAACAACTAAGTCCTCAGCAACAGCGCCAATGATGAGTGACGAGGTACCCCTACACTCAACCATATGAATAAGAGCATCTCACACGTGATCCAGTCGAACTCCAAGGACTAAGTGCTTACACGCCTTAATGAAACACTTAAGGTTAATCAATTATTGTCTTCCCAGACTTGTATTGTCATGGTTGTATGGTTAAGTAAGTCTAAGGTATATGATTTTTATAACTTTTATCTTTTTAACACCTTATGCTAAGAGGGAAGGATGAAGAGACTAAGTGACTAACTATTCGCTAACTAAGTTCTAATTGTCCTAGCACTAGTATCCGTTCCCACTTGCCGCACACACCCTGAACTAGTGCAACGCTACTGGGATTACCAAACGCTACTCATTATTAGGTTACCAAGCATTACACACGTGCTTGAAGCGATCGTACTGAATGCACTTAACTAGGAGAGTAAAGGGTTGAGAGAGATTACTTGTCTAAGAAAGCATTTAAACATTCAACAGTAACTAAGTCATATTTAGCTTAATCCATGTACTGCAAGGTTTATTAGAAAGTTCATCTTTATTGCTGTACACAAATGTGTGCTCAGGTACAATTTGCTCAAATAAAGATCTATTCACTTTGAGACTCCTACTGCGGGCACATGGAAATTATTCTATCTCTGGAATGGTAAAACTGCCAGAGTTTAGCTAAGGGTCTAGATCTAGATGATTGAACAAGGGAAAGCTGCCTCTTATTTATAGAACTGGCGATGGGCTGCAATATAGTGTCTCATCATACCCCCATGACTAAATGAAAACTCGTCCTTGAGTTCATTACAAAATATTGGGAAGGTATGGGATTATTGACTTGAATGACACTAATGGTAGATGGGGTGACATGTGAATGGATCATCATTACAATACATGGAAAAATTTAGTGTTCATGACAACAAGAGTAAACGCTATACAAAATTGATGTCTAGCCTTATTTGGTAGCTGAGAGAGAAGAGAGAGAGAAAAGAAGAAGTTTGTTGCTCTCGACGCCAAGATTGCGCTTTTCGTTGTCCATCCATAAGCACTTCATCAATCTTGTTCCTTGCATAACTATTTTAGCACCAGTCCATTCTAAGTGTTTCCTCCAGGTCCAATCCTTTGTTGTATGATTGCCATCTGCACACACAACACAGTCTGATATTAGCAAGGGTAAATTAATCACAATGTAGTTAATACCTTGCCTCAGTGTAACGTCCATTGGCTAAGTTGTGATATGGCTAATGTGGATCTAGAGATATAATACTGATGGCTACCTAAGGTGTAGGGGTTAGGAGAAAATTAAAAAAATTGGACCATGACCCCCATGACTAAGAGCGAACCTTCGTTAGCGAGAGAATGGAAAAAGATAAGGAATAAGAAAGATGAAGAAAAAGAAACAACGGGACCGCCAATAAAATGGATGTCAAAGGTGGAGATGAACAAAATAAATGGTTATTGCAGAAATGTCTAAGGGAAAGAAATTAACAGATGCACCAAATAGGAATGCCAGTGGGTCCTCCCTAAAGCAGGCTCATGCCCTTAATGCCCTGACAATCCCACATTCAAAGAGTCTATAGGCTCTGGAAATGTCATTTGGGAGCAAGAGTTAAAGTCTTAACCATAAGAATTTACCAAAAAGAAAAAAATGCATCAACCAAGATATGGACTACTAATATAACCGGCAATGAGGTGAAAGATGGAAAAGAAGGATGGAAAGAAGAGAATGGAATGGACTCTCAAGAATAAGGTGGTGTATAGCCCCTTGTGTATTAATGGTTAACGTGACTTAGTAGATCTCATTCCAAATCTGGCCTCAAACCAACCACAACCAATGACTTCGCATTAATACATTTGGTGAATTCATCCACTTGAAGTAACGAGAATGCTTCCACCAAAAATTCACCACCATTTCAATGAAACGAGAAAGGAGAAAGTAGGAAGCGAGGAAGGGCCTTAGTTAGAGGGAGCATTTTTATTTAGTTCCATAACCAATGCTTGTAGCCCAGATGATTATGCCATCTAAGGGGTGTGCTTTGAATTCCCACTTTTTTTTTTGTTTTGCGTGAGAACCACACCATGCAAAGACTTATTATTTTTATTAGCTTAGCTTCCCGATAATGGAGCAACGTCGGAATGGTAAGGAAAAATAAAAAAGAAAACATCCAAGCACCCAAGAGAATGGCCATCACAAGTGCATCAAGTTCCCTTGAAGTCACACCCTTTTCAATCCTTGAGTCCTTCCTTAGTTTGAGAAATACCCAGTCACTAATTCGTTGATAATTCTTATTAGTGAGAAAGGAACTATACAGTTCCAAGCCAAGAGAGACCATAGAATTTCATGGATGCATGGATGACGTGGACTCATTTCCTGTTATATCAAAAGAACCATACCTTAGTATCAACATCATAACTTAAAGATAAAAATCAAACATTAGCAATTAATGGAATACAGTTCATACCACCATCAGGAGCACTTATTAGGTGACAAATCAAATAGAATAAACAAATTCACAAAGAAATGAAAGAGTATAAATGATGTTGTAAAAAGAAAAAGAAAAGTTAAAGAAATTTGTAAAACAAAAATGTGTAAAACAAAAACTTAAAAAGAAACTGAGGGCTTCAAATGATTAGCATAGGTGGCCATCTCCCCCATGATTGAATTGAAAGGGAGAGATCCGAAATAATGAGTGAGGTTGTCCTTTCTCAAAAGTATTATGTGCACTAGCTGTTCTAACTTCATGGAAGGGTTTGGTTTGTTGCACATTAACCAATAATTTCTTATCAGGGCTTTCAAGTTTGTATATGGTCATGGCTCCTGAGGGAAAGGTTGTGTGAATGATATAAGGCCCTTCCCACAATGTTTGAAATTTTGTGTGTTGGGGCACATGTGTGGGGTTCCAGTAAAAGACCTTATCTCCTGGTTGGTACTTAACCTTTCAAATTTTTAAGTCATGATGTTGTTTGTTATGTGCCTAGTGCAACTCATTTAATGACAGGGCAACCAATCGATTTTCATCTAGCACGTTTAGAGTTGCCAATCTTTTTTTTTGTGCTAGATCAAGGTCAAGGTGGAGGTCAAATGCCATGGATAGCATACGAAGCGCAGTTTGTATTGGAAGTTTTGGAAGTTTTCCGTATACTAACTCATAGGGAGAGTAGCTTGTAGGGAGTTTCCAAGTGGAGCGGTATGCCTAGAGACCATCGTTCAGCTTAGTGCTCCAATCTCGCCTATATTTGCTAATTGTCCTTGTTAATATTTTAGTAATCTCCTGATTAGTGACCTCGGCTTGGCCATTAGCTTGGGGGTGATAAGGTGTAGTCAATTTATGTTCAACCCTTAAGCATTGCATCAGCTTCCGAAAGGTTGCAACCATGAAGTGTGTTCCATTATCTGAGATAAGTGCACACGACACACCAAACCTATTTACAACTTCTTGTTGTACAAATCGTGTAGCTGTAGACGATGTGCAGTCTATTACAGCAGCTGCTTTAGCCCATTTTGTTAGATAGTCAACAGCAACAATGATATAAGCTTTTCCATTGGACATTGGTGTAATGGACCCCATAAAATATATTCCCCAAATGTTGAAGGGTTCCAAAGGCTGAATCCATTGTTGTAGACCCTCCATTCTAGCAATCATTCCTCCATCACATTGGCAGCATTCACAGGATTGGACAAATTGATGGACATCCCAAAATAATGTTGGCCAGTAATATCCTGCAAGAAAGATCTTAATAGCCATTCATCTCCCTACATAGTGACCCCCACAAGGACCCTCATGAGCATCCTGGAGAACTCTTAGTTGGTGCACATCGGGCACACACCATCAAACCAAGCCATCAGGACAAACTTTGTAAAGTTGTTTGTTGATCTCCATGAAGTACTTGGCTCTGTGAAGAAACTATTGTTTCTTCCTAAAGTTCAGCTCCTGTGGTGTTTGTTGGGAAAGGAGATAGGTAAGAATGCTACTATACCAATTCGTTCCCAGGGGTTGGTTATTCACTACACCGGCAAAGAGGGCTTCGTTCGGAAAATTATCGGATATGGCGTATTCATCCTCTTTGTTGTCCTAGTGCAACTGAGATAAGTGATCTGCAACTACGTTCTCAGTGCCCTTTTGATCTATCATCGTTAGATCGAACTCCTGTAGGATTACTAGCCAACGTATAATACGAGGGCTAACCATTGACTGGTTCATGAGGAACTTGATTGCACTATGATCCATATGAATGTACACTTTGTAGCCTAACACATAGTGCCTAAACTTATCCAGTGTAAACACTACAGTCATTAATTCTTTTTCTGTAGTTGTGTAGTTAAGTTGTGCACCGATGATACTCTTACTTGCACAGTGGATGTAATAAGGACGTTTTTAGTCATCTAACTCTGTAAGTACAGCTCCTAAGGCATAATTGGATGCGTCAGTCATTATATGGAACGGTCTGGACCAGTCAGGGGCTTGTAGAATGGGAGTTCCTACAAGCCTTTGTTTCAGAGTTTGGAATGCTTGTTCACATTCCCTGGTCCATTCGAATGGTGCAATATTCTTCATTAGTTCTACCAATGGTTTGGCAATCTTGGAGAAGTTCTCAATGAATCTCCTATAGTAGCCAGTGTGTCCAAGGAATGACCGAATGTCTTTCACAGTTTTTGGTTATCGGGTGATTCCTTGGATGACCCTAACTTTCACTGGGTCTGCCTCTAAAACACCACAAAATTCAGAGCTTAGTATTTGCTAGACACCAAGAGGGACCCTGGGACTCACAAACGACATCGGCTGCATGAGATGTGACATATGGCAACCTTGGGGATCGCAACACTTAGTTTTCACTAAGTACTCCCCAGCGAATACGCCTAGCAGACCAGCGTATATGCCCACCAGTCTCTAGCATACACGCCCAGGTACTGTACATGCATACGCTCGACGAAAAAATCTCCAATGACAGCATGAAGATAACACCGAAGAGCAAGGATTGAAGCAAGTGGGCACCCGTCAGCGTATACACCCAGCATCCATCAGCGTATACGCCCAGCGTCTATAGCATCCCCACCCAAGTTCACATGCCTCGCGCGTCCAGCGTGTACGCCCAGCGTATACGCCGGCCTGATACGGCGTATACGCCTAACAGATGTAATATATTGTATTTTTGTAAAGTCTGTGCACTCGGTCAACGTGCCACGTGTCGCCCAACCCGAGTCTAGCGTAACAACCTGTATAAAAACCCCGATTTCCCACATCACTAGGGGGTTGGCAAAAATCCCAAAGCACACCAGGAGCAATTACGCTGTGCATCAAAACTCGAAACCCTCTTACGCTAGAAAACCTGTACGCTGTGCACAGTCTTTACGCCACGCCTACAACATAATCCAGCCCAGCTGCCCTCCCATCCACCGAGGCTTTTCGTTCGCCTTGTGCTTCGCAACAACTGCGTTAGACCTGTGCACTGTATTCTCATCCTGTAATATCATTGTTACATTTACTGCAGAAGATTGTTTACAGTTTTATGTCAACTTGGCCCACCCATTCTGTTCACGCTTGTTTACGCTTACGCTCCGTTTGCATCTGTTTTCTGCTATTTACTCTTCGTTTACGCCCGTTTACGCCATTTACACATAGCCCAGCGTATAGCATTTCGGTATACGTGCGGGTAAATCCTTGTCTGATCCGTGTGTGGACCACCCAAGGTACTCTGCCTTCGTGCATTCCAGCTCGCCATCAGGCGAAGGCAAGGTCTTCTGTGCTCGTCCTGTGATTCCACGGCCTCTATTTCCTTCCAGCCGGAGACCGACGATTTTAGGCGGTACAGAAATTGGCACTAGAAGGAGGGCCTCCAAAAACCCTTACCCGCAAATCCCCAGCGTTTACGCCGCCAACTGCAAACCGATGCCTGCTGAAACCCTTTAGCGTCTACGCGGCCCGGTCTAAAAACCCAGCTTGCAACTGTTCAGCGTTTACGCTGTACATTGTTTACTCCCTTAAAACTCTGCTCAGAAAACTCCTACGCTGCTTTCTTTTACGCTAGCTCCTATTTGACACTACAACCTGTTTTACGCTATCTCCTGTTGTATGCTGCAACTTATTTTACACTCACCTATTTTACACCAGCTTCTATTTTACGCTTTACGCCAGCTTCTGTTTTACGCTCACCTGTTTTACGCCAGCTTTTGCTTTACGCTTTACGCCAGCTTTTGTTTTACGCTCACCTGTTTTACGCCAGCTTCTGCTTTACACTATGACCCGTTTTACACTGAGCCTGTTTCACGCTCTCCACTTTTACGCTGAGCCTTATTTTACGCTGAAACTTGTTTTATATTCTTGTGTTACACTGATTACTAGTTCTACGCTACAACTTGTTGTACGCTCTTCTGTCTTACGCTCACTTAGTTTATGTTGTCCTGTTTTACGCCGTGATCCATCTTAGGCTGTATACACTCCCCAGCGTCTACGCTGACTATATATGCTGTATACGCCATTAATTGAAGCATATACGCTGCACGCTACATAACACATTAACTTCATATCTTCATAACACATTAACACGCTCTGAAGTTGAACTCGCCAAGCCTAGTCAAAATGACGCAAACAAACCACAACTGGTGGGTGGTAAACCTTCGAACACGAGATAAGAGTTCCTTAAAACTGAAACACCTATATCTAACACTCTACACACATCGCCTCATGAAGAAACCACCACGGAAACAACGACAGACACCGAAGCACCTGAAAATACCGACACCGAAAACATTCCATCGGATGTCCCTTGGGCTGAACTACCATTCAACGTGATCAGCGAAGGGGACGCCGAATACAAAATCGTACCAGTTAATAAATCGCAAGACGTAAACATAAAAAGAATAAAAAAACAATTAAAATGAGATCATCACTCTCCTCGTCCAAAACGACGTTAAACTATTATTTCGTCCGAAACGACGTTAAACTACATGCAGTCCTAAACGACGTTAAACTACATGCAGTCCGAAACGACGTTAAACTACCACTCATCCGAAACGACGTTAAACTATTATTTCGTCCAAAACAATGTTAAACTACATGCAGTCCAAAATGACGTTAAACTACATGAAGTCCGAAATGACACTAAACTACGACAAGACCCAAAATACAAAAAAAATAATAAACAACAAAAAGATTAAAATTAAACGACACTCCTTGTCCGGAAAGACGTTAAACTATCATGTCCACAAACGACATAAAACTAGCCATGATCAGAGATGGTCGGTTCACCAAGAAACTTATCCATTTTACCCAAAATGTTGCTCGTTTACAATGGGGCCCGAAATGGCCTTAAACTAGTGCGTACTTTGCTTTCCTTCTCATGTATCATTTACAGTTACTTCGGTATATTATGCTTTAAACAAAGAAGTAAAACCCCAAAAAAATTTTACATTATCGTGTCATGTGTACGATCAAACTCAAAATAAGCCAAAACATTTTACATTGTTGTGTCATGTTTACAATTAAAGTCAAAAATCAACAAAAAATTTCTTACATACAACATTGTACAATTACAGGTTTCAACTGTTTTCATCCGTTTCAGAATTTTCAAGTTACATTTCCCGTATAAATCTGACTCAACGACAAAACTTCAAAACGACAAAACATCAAAAACTTCAAAATTAAAACACTAAACATCCGAGGTAGGAGGGTCGTCCTCTCTAGATCCACCAGCGTCAGGGGTCCCTGCTCCACTGGGGCCCGCCTCTTGGGCATCATCACCACCTTTATCTTGAGAACAAACAACCAACATAAGAATAAGCGAATGCCAAAATGTTAAACGTTATCCAATAAATTAACTTCATAAGAACAAAACGCTTACCATAGGAGATCCCCCTAAGCCAAACTCCAGCCGACGAAGGATTCCTTCCTTAGAAACACTGGCCCAGTCTGTCCCATCCAGGCCTAAGTCAATATCTGCCAAAGTTTTCCCTTTGTCGACAGCTGACCAGGTGGGACGTTTCAATGGAAATTCGCCAACCGACACTTCCCCAGATGCAGTTGTGATCACCCTTGTAGGCGACTCCATTTCCACAGTTGTATTCTGTGCAAAAGTATCGAAGG
>MNCI01023104.1:134074-154656 GCA_015680685.1 Gnetum montanum | reverse complement strand
GATAAGGTTAAAGCCATAACAAATCTGAAACCCCTGAGCAACCTTACCGAACTCCGAGGTCTGCAAGGTAGACTACAATTCATCAGGCGCTTTGTAGAAAAATTAACGGACAAACTTAGACCTATGAATCATCTGTTGCGTAAAAACGCCCATTTTGAATGGACTCTGTCGTGCCAAGAAGCATTCGAAAACATCAAAATAGCACTTGCCCGACTGCCTACAGTTTATCCACCCCAAAACGATAAACCGTTCTACATCTACCTTACCACTTCAGAATCATCAATCACGT
Source organism: Gnetum montanum (assembly GCA_015680685.1). NCBI lineage: Eukaryota > Viridiplantae > Streptophyta > Gnetopsida > Gnetales > Gnetaceae > Gnetum > Gnetum montanum. The sequence continues at coordinate 154,367 of MNCI01023104.1, read as the reverse complement.
CTATGCTTTGCTAGAAACAAGATGACAGAACCGAAGTCCTTGTGTATTACTTGAGCCACACATTAGTTGCCCACGAAAAAAGGTATAACGACGTGGAGAGGTTGTGTTTAGCTTTGGTCTTTTCTTTAAGAAAGTGGCGACATTACCTCTTCCGTAGCCAGGTTTACATAATTTGAAGGGACAATGTGCTGAGAGCCATAACAAGAAACATCTACGAAACAAGTCGGATAGCCCGGTGGAAAGCCATGATAGCTGAGTTTGACTTGCACTACGTAGCGCAATCATCGGTCAAGGGTCAAGCCATAGCGAATCAGATGGCTGCATCACCAACGCGTGACCAAGCGATTATAGAGCCAGAATTCCTGGATGAAAATGTAAACACAATAGATACAGTGCCCGATGACTACGATGCTACTTTAAACTTCAATGGAGCATCCACCTCTCGAGGAGGAAGTGCAGCCGTTGTCATTACCTATCCCTCCGGGGAGATCCGACCCTTCGCCTACCGCTTCAATTTTCATTGTACGAATAACATAGCAGAGTACGAAGGTCTCCTTAGAGGTCTCGCGGTAGCGCTCACTTCAGACATCACACGGCTGGTAGTCAGAGGCGACTCACAACTAGTCCTAAACCAGGTCACAGACGTCTACACATGTAAAGCTCAACATTTACAACCATACTGCGATTTGGGGAAACACTTAATAGGGCAATTTGAAAGTACGGACGTGCAACACGTTTCCAGAAACAACAATACTATTGCGGATGCGTTAGCAACCTTAGCATTAAATATCTCACCTGACATGTTTCACACGTTGCCAAGCTCCATAACCAATTGCGCTGAACCAATCACCGACACCCTTAACGCGTTGCTGATTGTATCTGTTAGTACAACACACGCGGTAGAATGGTACGATGACATAAAAGAATACCTTCTACGTGGTGAAGCACCACGACATCTAATAAATGTGCAAAAGGATGCCGTACGAAAACATTCTAGGCAGTACACCTTGGTAGGAGACACATTGTGTCCTAGATCCTATGAAGGTCTATTGCTAACATGTGTCAGTAGTACTGATGCCCAAACGATTGTTGATCAGGTACATGAGGGACTATGTGGAGGACACATAGCGCCAAAAGCCATGGCAACAAAAATACGACATTTAGGCTAGTATTGGCCACACATGAAACACGACTGCCTCTCCAAAGTCAAAACCTGTAACATTTGTCAAAAACATAGTAACTAAATACATGTACCACCAAACGAATTGCACACAACGCAAATAACATGGCCTTTTCAAAAGTGGGGATTGGACCTTATCAGCCCAATAACACCCTCATCTTCTGCAGGGCACAGTTTCATTATAACCGCGACAGAATACTTTACGAAGTGGGTAGAAGCAGCTCCCCTTCGAAAGACCACATCTAAACACGTGTGTAACTTCATCCTAAAAAACATTGTAACCCGTTTTGGCATCCCTTTGACAATTATCACTGATAACGGGCCACAGTTTAGCAGTGCCGAAACCCAAACTTTTTGTGATAATCTAGGGATCAAACACTCGTTTTCCTCCCCTTACTATCCTCAGAGCAATGGGCAAGCAGAAGCAACAAATAAGACAATCATTACAATACTTAAGAAAATGCTAACCCAGAGCAAAAGGAAATGGCATAAGCAATTAATCTACGCATTATGGGCATACCGCACTACACACCGAACGTCAACAGGTAAGACACCGTACAGTCTTGTTTACGGTTTAGAAGCTGTTTTACCTTTGGAATTGCAGGTACCATCTTTAAGGATCATACTTTCTGGGCTCCTTGACGACGGGCAAAGCAATGATTTACGAATTGTCGATCTTGACTTGGTGGAAGAAGAACCTGTGCGTGCCCTCGATCAGATCGAATCTTATTAAAAACAACAATGGCAACGACATCGGCATAACATCAACAGGCGCCCAATCAAAGAAGGTGACCTTGTGCTTAAAGCCATTCAGGAACACTCGGACAAATTCTCAGCTAACTGGGAAGGGCCTTACATGGTCATCAAAGCATTTGATAATGGTGCATTCAAGCTCGCCGACATGGAAGGAAATGAGTTTGCCAATTCGACAAATCATTTATATCTAAAACCGTTCTACATCTGAACACAAACTCAGCTATGTGCAAGTCTTGGAATTACGACTATAAACTGATACCACAGAAAAGTCCTGGAATTTTGACTATAAACTGATACCACAGAAAAGTCCTGGAATTACGACTATAAACTGATACCATAGAAAAGTCTTGGATCATGACTTGAAACTGATACCACAGTGTCTGCAAGGACAATGAACTAGCATCCGTCCGGCATGACAGTAAACTGCCACCGTCCTAACCATTCGGGTCTGCTAACACTATAAACTAGCTTGTCTCTCCATAGTCTGCTAAGACTAGAAACTGGCAATGTAACGTCCGCCACAACGCTAAACTGGCAATGTCCAACAGGTTATGACATAAAACTAACCCATGATAGCCTGCCAAGACTATAAACTGGCAAGTTCACTTCTGGCACATCAATCCGCCGCCATGATCATCCATCAGCTTCACTGCATCGCTCGCCATCAATCGCCCCTATCAGTACTGCTGTCATCTACATACAATGCTTGCCATCCTTCAACATCTCTGTGCCATCGGCCGCCGTGTAAGTCTAAGCTCATCTATTCACTTATGGTTTTTCTTGTCCTCCACACATAGTGGTAATGATGTCCTCCACCAGTCCCAAGGGAACAGTGATGGACTGGTCGGCTAACTCTAGTCGAATGTTACTCTTTCTTAGTGGAGGAAGGTTCCAGGATTTGTACATCTCTTGTGATATTAGGTTGACTCTGGAACTTGAGTCCAGAAGAGCTTTACATGGTTCATTCCCAGCAACTTGGAGATAGATTAGAGGACTTCCAGGATTAGAGAATTTCTTGGGAAGGTGGCCTACTTTAATCCAGTCAGTAACGACATGTGTTAATATAACCGTGTACGTTAAGCTCGATTTTTGGGTTGAAGGAGGTCCCGAAACCTTATTTCGTACGGAGGTGTTTAGATGTTCAACCGTTTGTGATGGTGAGGGCTGAGTTGGATTGTTGGTTGTGAAGAAATGTATTTTTGGCATAAGATTGTTAGAACCAACTGCCTGTTTGAGGATTCAAAGCCCTCATGACATTGGGTTATTGCGGTTGAGTGGGGAATACCCCTTGCATTGTTAGAGCGGGTGGTAGTGGAGCTATTGGTGTAAGAGTTGTGGGTGGATTTGGAGGATGGTATGAGTGTGGTGTGTCTCTCCTATGAGAGGGAGTTCTATAATACTCCCAAGTTTGGTAGTGATGTTGTGGGGTCACATGATCGACAGAGTCACTTGGAGAGATTGGCTGTTGCACGTAGTAGCCATATGGATCTGGTTGCCGGTAAGGGTATTGTTGCCTTGGCGGTGGCATCCCCCATGACTGTGGGTATTTCCATTTCTGGTGTTACTTGATAGGTTATGGTGGAGTTCCACTTGGATAATACATTAGCGGTTGGTCGAACTGCCTCGGGTTACCTTGGGGATAAGGTAACCATCGGGGTGCTTGTTGTTTGTTAAGTCGTGGGTTAAGTGCGTACACTGAAAACTCTTGCAAATGTGAGATTTTTGGGCAACATCCCTTAGGGTGGTCATATTGGCATATCTCACATCCACTATCATTATCCGTATCAGACTCCACAACCTCTTCGGTGATGGTCATTTTACCCTTACCTTTGTTACGTGCATGGTCCAAACCCCTCTTCTTCTTTTTATCATGGTCACTACCTCGCTCCTTAGACTCCTCTACAATTTTTAGAATAGTTTTAAATATACTATCTAAGGAGTCCCACATTTGGTCTACCTTTGCTGACACTTCTGTTGTTAATTTTTGCAGTGGTAAGGTTTTCCTATGCACCAGCTCTTTGAGTGGTGACTCTTCCTCCTCCTCACAGAATCTTACTCCCCTTTTTCGGAGGGAAGGATCGTGGTTGTATTCTTCCATGCTTTCTCTCTTGTGTAGCTCAACTTCTTCTTTAGCTACTTGCTCCAACAATCTATGAATCTGATGGGACCTAAGCTCAGATAATCTCCCTTGGGCATATGTTCCAAGGGTTCTCCTAGTTTCATGCCTAAGTCCATCTACGAGATGGCGTAGTTGATCTTGCTGCGAGTAACCATGGCCTGGGCAACAATGTAACAATGCATAATATCAACCCATGGTAGCATCCAAGGATTCATGAGTTTCCTTCTTCCATCCTTGGATTTGCTTTTGTAGGTTGGATACCCAGGAGTACGTTTGATACTTATCGTTAAACAGTTCTAGCATCGTACTCCATCTGCAAATGGATTCCGGTTCTAAGGACCGATACCAGCTTTTCGCTTCTTTTACTAGTGTCCTTGGAAATAACTTTAATTTTTTCCACTCATTTTCAATGTTCTGCAATGCACATGTATCATGAAATTCCTATAAGTGGTTCTAAGGATTAGCGTTGTATCCCCCTCAAATCGTGGGATATTATTCATGTCTAATCTCTTGATCCTGCTATCTTTTTGGTGCCTTGTAGGCATTCTAACGGCCTCTGTGATGTCTAACATGCTTCCGGTTGCAAGTAAGGGTTCTTCGTGGTCATTTCTCTCATAGTGTCTATGATGTCTATGTGGTTCCCTACTTTCCCTTCTTCCATGCCTTGATTCTCTAGAGTGCCCTTGTCCTCGCTCTTGACTCTCTCGTCGAGGTTTCTCACTCTGTTTACCCTTATCCTCACAGTTAGGTTCCTTATGACTGCATCTTGATGTTGAAGGAGAAGGTGAATGTGATGATGAAGGTGAAGAATAAGGAGAACCATCACCATGATGATGTTTCCTACCCTCTCTTCGGTGGTCTCGACTTCGATGGTGATGACGATCAAAATGCTCACCCTTATCTTGTGTTTGTGTTTCCTCGTTGAACACTTGGTGTTTATGGGGATCAGAACCAGGGTTGTGAATCGTGGAGTGAAGGTTCTGATACACCACCTCATCACTATCATTAGGAGGGGGAACATCATTTTGTGGAGAACCCATTGAAATAGGTTCACCACCCTTAATTTTTCTTATGATGGATGGAGCGTTATGGGGTCCTTTTCCCTTCAAAGATGTGTGGTAACTCTCTTGTTGCAAGTCCTGTTGACGTTGCGCTTCTGTGGGATGGTAGTCCCTTACATTATAATAGCATGCAACATACTTAGCATATAATTGTAACATGCCTATTCGTGCAAGGGCACGAAGGAGCATGTTGGGGGCTGCTTTGTCTAGAGGCAACACTATGTTACCCTCCAAATCTCTCCAATGTAGTTATTCATCTTGATGGAAGACAAAGATAAAGTCGGGTATATATTCATCATGATGAATATATACCACACTGAATTGTTGAGGAATTGGTGGATTTTGGTTATGTGTGTTGTGTCGCTGACTGTCTCTAGTGTTGTTCCTAGGCAGTGAAGTGCTCTTGTTCGAAGAAAAAGACATTTTAGTCTTGTTCAGTGTGTTGTTTACTGTTATGTTATTTTTCTCTTGATTAATCTTAAGGGTTCATTTTAGCTCCCAACAATGTGAATGATTTCCTATGTTCTACGTAGCACACAAACAACTAAGTCCTCGGCAACGACACCAATGATGAGTGGCGAGGTACCCCTACACTCAACCATATGAATACGAGCGTCTCACGTGCAATCCGATCAAACTCCAAGGACTAAGTGCGTATGCGCCTTAATGGGACACTTAAGGTTAATCAATCATTGTCTTCCTATTTTATTGTTACAGTTGTATGATTAAGTAAGTCTAAGGTATATGATTTTTATAAATTTTATCTTTTTAACGCCTTATGCTAAGAGGGAAGGATGAAGAGACTAAGTGACTAACTATTTGCTAACTAAGTTCTAATCGTCCTAGCACCAGTATCTGTTCCCACTTGCTGCACACACCCTGAACCAGTGCAACGCTACTGGGATTACCAAACGCTACTCGTTACTAGGTTACCAAGTGTTACACACGTGCTCGAAGTGGTCGTACTGAATGCACTTAACTAGGAGAGTAAAGGGTTGAGAGAGATTAATTATCTAAGAAAGCATTTAAACATTCAATAGTAATTAAGTCATATTTAGCTTAATCCATGTACTGCAAGGTTTATCATAAAGTTCATCTTTATTACCGTACACAAATGTGTGCTCAGGTACAATTTTCTCAAATTATTCTCTCTCTGGAATGGTAAAACTACCAAAGTTTAGTTAAGGGTCTAGATCTAGATGATTGAACAAAGGAAAGCTGCCTCTTATTTATAGAACTGGTGACGGGCTGCGATCTCGCGTACACGATATCGCATCTCATTAAACTTCTACCTCTCTACCATCAACCCATTCTTTTCTTATGCCATCAAATCTGATCCCAATATAATAAAAATATAGGGAGCAATGGCTAAAGCTATGGAGTTAGAATAAATAACCTTCATGAACAACATCCAAACCTAATTTGGAATGATAAGTATTGGTAATGCTATGCCTCACTCTTTCCCGATTGCAACTAGCTCAAGCTTCAAGTAATTACTCCAAAGGCCCCACATCCTCTTCATTCATAACATCCGACATTGGTTTGAATGATGACCAATCAAATGCATTGATTCAATCCATCATAAACCCAAACAAGATGTCGAATTTTGTTAAAACCCCAACTCAAACTAAAAACCAGATGACCCAAATACTAACTTCACTATAGAAACTTTTCAATGAAGTGGTTGATGTAAAAAGAAACAATAACAAAGGCCCTATACAATTGGAAAAGCCATGTACATCAATCAATGATGATTATTATTGTCTTCATAACAGGAAGCAACATTCTGAGAAGACTTATTCTCAATTCTTGGCATTATATGGAGATAATATCCAAGGGCAACAAAATGGGAAAACTCCTATTATGATCCTTAATGTACCTCATGAAGATGCTTTGCCATATCACCAACATGATGGAAGAACCTTTCTTTTCAGTGATCCACCACCATTAGGAAATGATAATGACATAAGTGAGATTCAAACTAATGAAATATTAGAATATGGACTAAAATTTGATGATGATCATTGTTACCTTGATCAGAGGGTTGATTTTTCAAATTTCACTAACTCGAATACTTGGATACTAAGAGTCGATGGTGCTTCTTCCAAGAAAGGATGTGGAGTAGGAATAATGCTTATACCTCCTGGAAAAGCTCCTATTCTTAAAGCTATCAATGTCACTCAACCTATGAGTACCAACATGGTAGAGTATGAAGCACTTATACATGGGATCAAGTTAGCTAAATACTACAATTTGTCCAAACTTAAAACCTATAGTGACTCCCAACTAATAGCAAACCAAGCCAATGGTATCTTTCATGATAAAGATGTAACCATGAAAGCATACAAAGCTTACATTCTTGAGCTTTTTAAAGAATTCAAATGTGTAACCATTGAACATGTACCTAGGGAAGAAAATTATATTCCAAATGCACTAGCCCAAATGGCCACCACTTTGGATGTCCTTTTTAAGCATAATGCTTGAGATTCAAAAATTATTATAAAAAAGGTGAAGTCCTATTCTATCCCTGATAATGTCTTTTCCAAGTGTTTGACGATGATGACCATTTTTGTAAATTTCTATTTTTTGAAGGAGAATTTAGTGATCAAGGAGATATGTCCAAGGATGTTGTGTTCTTGAACAAGATATCTCCTAAAATCACAATTAGGGACGCCTTATTTGATGGCCTATACACCAAGACCGTTGACTTATCCAAAAATACTAATTGAAAATGTTAGCTCAAATCAAAACAATTTAGATTCCAAAGAGAGGAAAACAATACCCTGTCAAAATAGGATTTTACACCTCAACAAAAGACAAAGCCTCATTGACTTACTACATGAATTTAATGATGTTCTGGCTTGGACTTACAAAGACCTTAGAAATTTTAATTCATTAGTAATGAAACATAATATTTCCCTTAGTCAAGAAACAAAACCATTCAGGCAACAGCTCAAACTTGTGAATCCAAAGATTGAGATCCTTATGAAAGCAGAAATTGACAAACTCCTAGATTTGAAAATAATTTACCGAGTAAGACACTCCTGTTGGATCTCAAACTTAATGCTTGTTAGGAAATGAACTGGGAAGTTAAGGTTATGTATGGATTTTCATAACCTTAATACATCTTGCATCAACGATAATTATCCACATCCTCTTATGGAGGAGTTATTGCAAATCGTGAATGGTGGATAAATGTATTCCTTTTTGGATGGGTAGTTAGGATATAACCAAATTTTAGTAAATAAGAAAGACTAGTACAAGACAACTTTTACAACAAAATGAGGAATGTTTCAATTAGCTAAAATTCCCTTTGGCCTCATAAACATTGGCTTTACCTTTCAAAGAGCTATGGACAAAGCTGTTGAGTGGCTAATTAGAAAGTGCATTAATATCTACCTAGACAAGCTAACTATTTTCTCCAAAGATCGAGGTACACACCTTAGAGACCTTAGAAATATTTTTATGAGATGTAGACAATTTGGCATCACCTTGAATGCAAAGAAATCCATCTTCAGAGTTCAAAGTGGTAAATTTCTGGGTCATATAGTGACCAAAGAGGGGCTTGCAATTGATCCCAAGCGGGTAAATGCAATTTTAGGAGTACCTTACCCTTTATCCAAGATTGATCTAAGGGATTTATTTAGAAAGATTTACTTTGTTAGATGATTTATTCTTGTCAATGTTGAATTAGTCAGACCATTGAATGATATGATTAAGAAAGATAGTAATATGGACTAGACAGATGATAGAAAGAATGCTTTCCTTACTATTAAGGAAGCCATTATAGATGCACCTATCCTAGCTTCTCCTTGGTATGAGAATAATTTCTACTTATATGCCTTTTCTAGCGATGTTACCATCATTGCTATCTTGACCTAAAGACATAAACAATCAAGGTGAGAGACCCATAGCTTTCATGTCTGCACCTTTAAAGGATGCAGAATTAAAATACTCACCCATAGAGAAGCAATTATATGTTCTATTTAAAGCCTTAAAGAAATTCCACTACTACTTGTTAAACTCAAAAGTCTTTGTCATTGTCCTTGACCCAACCACCATTGCTTTAGCCAAATTACAAGATCCTAGCAAAAAATGTGCTAAATGGGCTATGAAGCTCCAAGAATACGATATTCAATGGAAGGTAGCAAAGTTAGTTAGAGGGATTGGTCTTGTTAAGTTAATAGCTAAACCTTCAACTTTGGAAATTTGCAATGCACCTAAAGATAAAGAATTAATTGCTCTTCACATATTATCCTTTGATGAGGAAAATGATATCCCATTTGCTCCCAACTGGTTATATGATCATAGTATAGGGATATTGAATTTTATTTAACCTTCCACATTGTCCCTTAGACTTACCTAGATGTAAGAGAAAGCTCTTAATATCAAAATGTTCAAGATTTTCTCTAATAAGTGGTGAATTGTTTATAAAGAATTTCCAAGGGATATACCTTAAGTGTTTAAACTAAGAACAATCTAACAACGTTGTAAAACAACTTCACGAGGAAGGACATATAGGATATTGCCTATTAGTTCATAAAATTATGAGGGCTAGTTATTATTGGTCTACTATGATTAATGAAGCTCACAACTTGGTTAGGACTTGTGTCCAATGTCAAATATTTAAAGGTAAAGATCCCAAGAGTTTAGCCCCTTTACAACCTATAATAGAAACAAGACCATTTACCCAATGGGCTTTAGATTTTCTTGGAGTGGTCAATCCTTTATATACTACCCTACACAAATTTATTTTGATAGCCACTGATTATTGCACACGTTGGTTAGAAGCAAAAGCAACTAAAATCACATCATCTCATGAGGTCATTTGCTTCTTAGAAAATGATATAATCTCTAGGTATGGCTATTCTTATGCTTTAGTAGTCGATAATGGGCTCACCTTCATCTACATAGAGTCTACAAATTGGGCTAGAGACCATAACATCAGTATTGAGGTGGTAACCAAATATTATTCACAGGGTAATGATTTGGTTGAATCCTCCAACAAAATTATATTAGATGGGATTAAGAAAATGATAGCCCAAAACCCAAAAACTTGGCATGAATAACTAAAATGGGTGGTTTAGGTTGATAAAGTTCATTATACAGAATCGATCAAGGCTACACCATATGATTTAGTGTACAGACAAGAACCCATATTGCCAATAAATTTACAGATTCCTACATATCAATTCTTCTTAGACTACTTACCAACTGATGAGCATCTAATATAAAAAACATACAACATTTGGAATCTAGAGCTTAAAAGGGTCAAAGCAATTGAAAATATGTGTAGTGATCAACAAATTGTCAAGAGATGGTTCGATAAGAAATATGGAACTAAAAGTTTTCAAGTGGGCATCCTAGTCCTTAAGAGAGATAGAGCATATGGTCAAATTGGCCCTCAAACTAAGTTTTTCGTTATGTGGTTAGGTCCATTACAAATTGTAGACATCATTGCCTCTAATGTGTACAAAATTGCAAATTTGCAAGGCCATAGGTTGCATAGGAATTTTAATGCATTTCATTTGAAGCATTTGTACTTAGGTGTCCCACGTGGACACTTGGTAGATTCTTAGTTGCATGTTTTGTTCATCTTCGCTATGCATTTCATTTGTATATAACTGCATTTGCATGTTTTCCCTACCTTGTTTCTTTCTTAGCATATTGGTTTGGTTCAATTTGTGTTCTTCATATGATTTAAATAATCATTATAGTCATTTGAGTTACTAGACATTGGGTCATCTTAACACCATTTGAAGATAATGTAAGTATAATATAATATATACTATTACTGTAATGTTATATAAAGTCTACTTTATATTATATATTTCAATAATGATATGATTCTTCGCAATCAATTCCAAGGTTTTAGTTTATTTGTTATGATGGATTATGGAGCATGGAATTTATTCAAACTTATTATGTTATCATCATGATCATGTGAGTGTAGGATATGTGATGTTGGAGAATGATTAGCCATAATCACTAGCTGACCTTGAAAAACTTCATTCTCCCCTTTCATAAGCTCCAGCCCTTAGGTGTGATTATCCATGGCTATCTTGTGAACAACGGGATGAAGTGTGTTCATTTCTACTTGAAAACCCTTAGCCACCTAGAAGACCTACTATGATGCCATTAAATTATAATCAAAGGCACATACACAAGGGTTGAATTGAACCATGGGAAAAGTTTTGAAAGCACTATATTTTTTGGCAGTGCACCTAATTGGGTAGACTCGTGTTGGAATTCCTACCTCAAGAATGAAGTACACCATGAGCAAAGTTTCATAAAAAAAGAAAAGAATGAGGATCATGTTCATTGATAGTGTAATAAGTTCTTGAGTGTGATGGGGTCTAGCGGCAATCTTCATCCTAACCTCCATTTCCCCTTTTGAATCTATTTCCCAAAATTTGTCAAAAAGATATATATTCAATTTAAAAAAAACAAGGAAAAATCCAAAAGTTGTGGCTTACTATGATCTAACTTGAGCTTGTCCTCTTCAATTAAGTTTTGTAAAAGTCTTGTGCTCAAAATAGTCTGCATACATTTTACTTTTACCTTGTGAGAAGATTGAGAATGAGATCTTAATTATTTATATATATTTAATCATATATATAGATCTATGTAGTTAAAATAATAAGTTATATATTTAGATTTTGATTAAATAAGATGGTGTGGTTTGGGTGGCCCATGTCTAGTTCTTTTTTGATTATTTGGTTATTTTAATCATGTTTAGATCACTATAATTTGCTTTTAAGTTTTCATTTGCCTGTTTTATGATGTTTTTTCTTTAATTCTTTATCTGATGCATTTCCTTTTAAAATTTTATGATTTTTGTTGCTCCATGCACTTGCATGCAATTTGTAGTTTGGGGCCTAAGTGTTGAGGTCAACCTCGCTCATGCCAAGCATGGGGTCATAATAAAAAATATTTAATAATGATATTAAACAAAGAATATTTATGTAAAGAAACTTAGGGTGTGGAACTTGAAAGAAAAAGTTTAGTATTAGAACACCTGAACATATAAGATTAAGTAGAAGTACTGCGCGTGTGATAATTCATATGGTATAGCTGGTAACGTAAACAATAAATAAGATACTAATTGTTTTTAATACAAAATATACAAAATTTTCCCATACTAAAAATATTCTTACTTTGATTTAGAGCATTTGGTTTCTTTTAGATTCATAATGGTTGATGACCCTCCTCATTCCATTTTAAACAGAAATTTATCTCACATTATATTAAAAATGTGTCTTTTGCTATGATTTCTCATAAGCATATACCACCACCTTTACTTGGACTTCCAATTGTCCATGAATGTTTGTGTTGTTTAATTCGGCCTACAAGGTTTCATATAGAACCGTATACTTTCACTTTGATATTGTGAACCACCCACTTCACGAATGATTGAGCATTCAATCCATGAGCTTGACAAATATTTTTTAGCTAACCATACCTAAAAATAAAATAAAATAAAAATTATGAATCTCAATAGCTTTTAAATTATAGTTCTCTTCTCACGAAGTCAAGTACTAAGATTGTGAGGACCAATAAACAACAAAAATTGCTCTTACAATATTTGTTTAGAAAATAGAAAAATTACTTTGTTGAAATTGGGAAGTCCTAGAAAATATGGCAAATAGTTGTCAATCCATTAATATTTTATCGAAAATTTTAAAATTTTTATTTCAGTTGATTAAAAATTATCTTTTGTATTATTAAGATAATGGGTAACTTAACTTACCATATCTAACAATTTCTACTTCACCTATGCTTAACAATGAACACTACCCAACTGTGGGAGTTAATGATTACAAACATGTATATTTAATGTATATATAGATAAAAAAATTTAAAATGACATGTTCAATTCTTCCTACCATTCCAATTTTTCTTAAAGCCCCTTTTTCTTAAAGCCCCCTGAACCCAACCCCCGCCCCCTAATAGTAAAATATTTTTAACCATTCTTGTCCAGTGTTGCATGTTTTTTTTAGGGTTCACCACGCATGAATTGTGGAGATGGTGTGGTAGCATTTTGCTGTGGTTGAGGAAGTCATAAAAACTTGCTCTAAGCAACTCATGTTGGCTTTGTGTTTGAATAATATTTGCTTTGCTTGTCGTTGGCAACTGCAACTGCAACAGCAATGGTAGAGACATCATGACGATGGTGGGAGTTATGTTGTGGCATTGGGCGTTACTGCATTGTGAAGATGGAGAATGTGGGGTTGTAGTAATTGATGTAGTGCAACAACAATTAATGGTTTCAGCAAGTGGTGGACGATAGTTGGTAGTTGACAATGTTTTCTTCTCCTGTAGGCTATTGTGAACCAAGGGGTAGGAAAAAGGGGGGGCTAGCATTCTCTAGGGGGATGCTAGGGGGTGATAGTAGACGTCGACAATGTGTCGATAGCGAACTAGAACTAGTCGAGGTGTATGGCACACATAGACTGTGGGCACATTCAATGCGCATGGACAAAGATAGTGCATGCACACGGTAGGAATCAGTAGGCATGTGAGACATCAATAGTGACAAACACAGTGGCAGATTGCGGGGCCTCTTCTTTGATGTTGGAGGGGAGCCAACCTTCTTTCTTTTGCACACAGAGAACACACAACGATAACTGGTAGCAGGCAAGTGACAGGTAGTGTGTTGTGGTTTGTCTCTCTCATCGGCAATAGCAGGTGGCAACAAGTCTCTCTCAGTGACAATCTCTCACACAAAGGGGGAAAAGCCTCTTCTTTGATGATAGCAGTGGCTAGTAGCGTGTCTACAACATGCAATGCTGCAGAACAATGATGGCTCATTTGTAGTAGCATGCCTTGCAGTAGCAACCGCAGAACGATGATTTTCTATTTTTTTTTCTTTTCCTCATCAGTCTGATGCAAATTGGTTCCAGCACACAGTGGCCACGTGCAGCCAACAACGACAACTGTGGCTGATAAAAGGTGACTGACAGTCGCTTCTCTCTCCATGCATGGCTTAAAAAGGTGACTGACGGTGGCTTCTCTCTCCATGCATGGCTTAAAAAGGTGACTGATGATGGCTTCTTTCTTCATGTGTGGCTGATAGCAGTGAATGACACAAGTAGACGTACACAGACGACATGGTGGCCGAGGGATCTATGGATATGTGAGGTTCTTCTCTCTCCATGTGTAGCTGACAAAAGCTAGTAGACGATGGCTTCTCTCTCAACCAACGACAACAACATCTTTCTTTTTTGGTGATAAATAGTTGACGGAGGCTAGCATGTTGTAGGCAATTGCTACACTACATAGAACCATCAAGCGTTCTCTTCCCTCATCCAACGTGATAACTACGGGCAACATTGCGGTAGCTTCCACAGTGGATCTATAACACGCGGCAGCAACAAGACCACGGAAAATTTGAATTTTTCTTTTGGATTATATATTATACTCTAAAAATTTTAAAAAATATTCAATTTAAATTTTCAATTATTTTTCTTGGTTTGTTGTTTTCAAAACGTTGCATAGCCCTCTCTAACTGAGACTATTCTTAGGTTTCCGTACCCATATGGGAGATGTCCAAAATTTACATATCAACAATTGGATGATGTATGGTATGTACTAGAAAACTATGATGAATGCTTTAAAGGTAAGTACTAGAATGCTTTCAAGAACAAACGAACACATATTGTGTTTCTAGTAATATGCTGTAATTAATAGCATAAATATTTTAGAAAATCATTCCCTATTATACCATTTACCCAAGAGTAAGATACCTCTCACTAGAGCCACTAGCCTTATAGAATTAATGTGAAATATTAAAGTATCTAAGTAATGTCTAAAGATAGCATCGTAAATCTGAGTAATTGAAATTGTGAAAATCTTGGAAGTATTAAAAAAACAATTAAAAAGATATGCTAACATGACAATGTTGGAATGAATTTGCAAAGGTTGCTAGCAAAATGTCTCTGCAAACCATTTGTGGTTGGTCTCACTAATGCGTTGCTTGCTACTCGTAAACCAAATGAGACATTTTAATTTATTTCTTTGGAAGTGCTTGCATTGTTGGCTGCAAATTTTCCACTACTATTTAATTCTTCTTACAAATAAAATGGGTTTTTTTGTTTTGCTTTAGGGGAATGCTGCCATGTAGCCTTGGGCTATGCAACCCTCAACAGGCCTGCACAATATTTTATGCACTTGAAAGTGCATTTGGGGTTCATCATTTTATGCCTTTCTTCGCAATATTTTGTTTGTAAAATCCATTACTTTGCTAAAAGAAATTTTCTTTTGTACTCCCATATGCTTATATCCAAATTTTTTGATATGCAGGAGGTGTGATTCTTTAAATTCTAAATAATATACACATAGGTAGCCATGGTATTTTCCATTGTAGAGTACAGTGTTCATACAAATTAGAATCTAAACGTTTGCCCTTTACCAAATACCGTATTCCATGAGAACTTAGAGCAATAGGTGATTAAGGAAAAAATAAAACATTTAATAGTAATATGACATCAATGACAAACATATGGTAAAAATCAAAATGTGGGTCCAGCGACCCCAACCCAATCCAACCCCACCAGGATAATGAAAATCAGGTGTAAAAGCCAGCAAGAGCGAGCGGGAGAGAAGGATGAAGCCCCTTTGAAACAAGATGGTAACATTAATGGGCGAAACAGTAGAGTTTCGAAAAAGAAAAAAGCAAAAAGTTAAAACAAACAAAAAAATTGAAACAAAGAAGCCACAAAAGCAAAGGAATCTATGGGGTCCTCACCAAAACAAAAACACAACCTGAGGTTTCAGGCAACTTGCCGCCAAACATAGCAACAGCACCACCACATGGGCCCCAAGCCTCTCTAGTAAACTGTGATGCGAAGGGAGGGCCTAATCTCATGCGTTTCCTTTTCGAAGTTTAAATTGAAATATCCAAGTGCTTTAAATTTTGATTCTTTAATCAAAATTTAAAGATTCTTCTAGATTCCACAAGTACTAAATACCTACGTCAACGCAGCCACGTTGAAGAGGGCTTCTTGCAGAGATGATGCCTTTTTCAGCGTTGCGATGGTCAGCGATGCCCTCTCTAGCATTGCGATGGTTGTATATATTATACTGTTAAAAATATAAAGGATGCATGCTAACCAAGTTAATCCCAAAAAATGCTTACATGGTGTGCTGTAGACTATATTTGATTTTGCAGAAGTGTTTCTGTCCACCGTTGCTGTTGAGGCAACCATGCTTCCATTTTCTCCATTTCTAGATCAATATCCATGGCCTCCATCTTAGTATCCACCTCCATAGCATCTTCCTCAAATTGTACATCTACATCCATTTCTTCAATCTCTCTCTTTATCTCCATCTCCATACGTGTTTCTATTTCTGTGTCTCTATCCATTTTCTTATACTTCATTGTCTTCTACATCTCTACATCTAACATTTTCAAACCCTCCATATGTAGCATCTTCATTTAGAACATTTCCAAATTGAGCTTTTGGATGTTTGATTTCTTTTGCAAGCTCTTGCGAAGCATTAGGCTACTAGTATTTAAAAGAATATCTTGAGGTAGAAAAAGAAAGTTATCTAAGAATTATAGCCATAATATCTTAAGATAGAAAAAGAAAGTTGTCAAAAAATTACAACTAGAATAAAAAAAGTTGCCAGAAAATTATAGCTAAAATATCTTGAGGCAGAAAGAGAAAGTTGCCATAAAATTATAACCAGAATATCTTGAGGTAGAAAAAGAAACTTGTTGGAAAATTACAACCAAAATATCTTGAGGCAAAAAAGAAAAAAAAAGGTTACTGAATAGGTAGTGGAATAGCCTTACTGTCCATGAGATCAAGTTACGCTATGCCATTTTGGCTGCGATTTTCCACGCTCCAACATTTGTAGAGTTGAAAGCCATTCAAAGGCTTGATCTCTTTAGTTTCTAAAGGCACAATTGAATTGTTTGAATACATAGATACTAGTTAAAAATGAAGTGCCTAATTCTTTGAATACATAGATACTAGTTAAAAAATGCATTGCCATGTTGTTGGTGATGAACAAAATTTTTTAAATGCCTAAATCAATGCTTAACTCGCAAAATCAATGATCCTAGGAGATTATAAACTTGAGATATATAAGTTTGATGCATCTCTATGTGTCACCATGAGAAATTATAGTTCCAGGTAAGAAATTGAAGTTGCCTTAACCATTTTCATAAATGTTTTTTATACTTTTGATTTTTTTGGTGAACACAATTATTTAATAAAATTTTGAAGGACACTGAAATGCTAATAGTTGGAGAAAAAGCATGGTTGTCTCCATTTATTAAAATAATAGAGAAGTGCAAAATTATGCAAACTTTAAAGGGATAAAGGGATCAAGTTAACAAGCCATGCTATGAAGCTTTAGAATAGAGTTATAGAGCAACATCTCAGCCTTCAATCAACACTATCAAAAAAATAAATTTGGATTTATGATAGGGAGATATACTATAAAAGCTATTTTCTTCATTTGACAATAAAAGGAAAAATTCAAAAACATAGGGGAAATCTACATATGATCTTCAATGACTTGGAAAAACCATATGACAAAGTGCCTAAAGTTTATTTGGTGGGCCTTACAAAGGAAAAACATCCTAATAAATATATTAAAGTGATTTAAGACATGTATAAAGGAGCTAACTAAAATTAGAACAACTTGTAGAACAACATTTGATTTTCCACTCACAGTAGGTCTACATTAATGGTCTACGCTGAGCCCCATATTTATTTATAATTATTATAAATGAAGTAACAAAGAAATACAGGGTGAAATCCCTTGGTGTATGCTATTTGTAAATAATATTATGTTGGTGGTTATAGGCCCATAAAATATTGTTTCTAAAATGGAGAAGTAAATACATGCTTTAGAATTAAAAGGCTTAAAAATTAGTAGAAGTATGATAGAATATATGGAATGCCATTTCAACAATAGCATAAATAGCGGTAAAACAAAAGTAACAATTTAAGGCCAAAAAGTCTTTCACTACAAACAATTTTACTACGTATGATTAGTGCTCCAATTAGGAGGTGAAATTGATAAGGATATACGAAATAGCATTGAGGCATAATGGTCAAAATAGAGATAGGCTAATGGTGTTCTATGTGAAACAAATACCTATAAAACTAAAGTGAAAATTTTAAAAGAAAACTATCAAGTCTACTATCTTATATGACACTAAATGTTGGGTAGTACAAAAGAGGTATGAACAACAAATCATTGTGATAGAAATGTAAATGCTCATATCGATGTTGTATGTCACTAGAAGAGATAAACTGCAAAACACATTAAATTTTTTGTTTTTTAAATAAGTTACAATAATGACAACTTAAATGGTTTTGGGCATGTGTAAAGAGGATCAAACAACAAGCCTATAAAAAAAGAATACTACATCATTTGATGAGTTAGTCATTGGGCTATGTCAATGGCATCCTATTGATGAGATCTCATCGACGTGATTCCATCGATGTAGGGTTTGACTTGTTGACATGTACTTGCCAACGAGGCAACCTATCTTTGCCTATAAATGTGTGCCTACCTACCACATTTATGGCATTCCTTTCATAGTAGTAGTGAAGTGATTCCGATTTTTCCTCTTAGAAGTTAGAATATTTTTTGATTGCTGATGAGTGGCGAGGTACCCCTACACTCAACCATACGAATACGAGCATAGCACACATGATCTGGTTGAACTCTGTAGACTAAGTGCCTACACGCCCCATGGAACACTTAGGGTTAATTATTCGTTGTCTTCCTAGACTTACTTGTAGTTGTCACGGTGTATGGTTAAGTAAGTTCGAGGTATATAATTTTTATGACTTTTTATGTTTTGTCTTCTATGCTATTGAGGTGAAGGGTTGAGAAACTAATTACTAACTCTAACTACTGAACTAAGTCTAAATTAACCTAGCATCAGCATTCGTTCCCACTTACTATACACACCCTAAACCGATGCAACCATGGCTACCAAACGCTAATTGTTGCTGGGATCACCACGCGTAATACACGTGCTCGAAGTGGTTATACTGAGGCACTTAACTAGGAGGAAAGGATTGAGAGAATCTAATCTAGCCTAAGTGCGATGAGCATCCGTTCCTTGATTATCCGTACACATCCTTAAATGCTCGTAATCAAGTCGTACTCATTCCACGTTACTAGGAAGAAAAATAGTAAATAACAGATAATAAATAACATGTAATAAATAATAGTAATAAAATCCTATTCCATGCGCTACAAGGTTTATTTGGAAAGCTTGTCTTTATTGCCATACACAAACTTGTGTTCAGGTACAATGTCTGCTCGAATAAAGATCCATTCACTTTGGGACTCCTACTGCGGGCACATGGAAAATATTCTATCTCTGGAGTGATCAACTTGCCAGAGTTTCCCTACTGTCTAGCCTAGGATGATGAAATAAGGGAGAGCTGCCTCTTATTTATAGATATGATGGCGCACTGCGATATCGCAGGGGAAGATGTGATATCGGATACGCGATATTGCGGGGGATACAATATCGCGTCCCATCATACCCCCATGACTAAATGAAAACTCGTCCTTGAGTTCCTTACAGTAATATCAGGAAGGTATGGGATTATTAACTCAAATGAAACTAATGGGATGACATGTGAACGAATCATCATTACAAGACACGACAAAACTGGTGTTCAGAACAACAAGGGTGAACACCTTATTACATTGACATTAGGCCTCATTTGGCAGCTGAGAAAGAGAGAGAGAAAGAAGTGTTGTTGCTGCCAACGCCAAGATTGCACCTTTCATTATCCATCCGTAAGCGTGCCATCGATCTTGCTCCTTGCATAGTTGTTTCAGCATCACTCCATTCCAAGTGTTCCTTCCAGATCCCCTCCATTGTTATATGATTGCCATCTGCACACACAACACAATCTTATATTAGCAAGGGTAAATGAATCATCATGTAATTGATACCTTACTTCAGTGTAAGTCCATTGGCTAGGTTGTGGTATGGATGATATGGATCTGGAGATATAATAATGGTGACTACCAAAGGTGTAGGGGTTAGGAAAAAATCAAAAAAATCGGGGCTAGGAGAAAATCAAAAAAATCTGGCCCTGTACCCCCATGACTAATCGCAAACCTCTAGTAGCATTAGAATGGAAAAAGAAAAGGAATAAGAAAGATAGATAAAAAGGGACAACTATG
>MNCI01023104.1:78194-129472 GCA_015680685.1 Gnetum montanum | reverse complement strand
GTGTATGGTTAAGTAAGTTCGAGGTATATGATTTTTATGTCTTTTTATGTTTTATCTCCTATGCTATTGAGGTGAAGGGTTGAGAAACTAATCACTAACTCTAACTACTGAACTAAGTCTAAATTAACCTAGCGTCAACATCCATTTCCACTTACCGTACACACCCTAAACCAATGCAACCACGGCTACCAAACGCTAATCATTGCTGGGATCACCACGCGTAACACACGTTCTCAAAGTGGTTGTATTGAGGCAGTTAACTAGGAGGAAAGGGTTGAGGGAATCTAATCTAGTCTAAGTGCGATGAGCATCCATTCCTTGATTATCCGTACACATCCTTAAATGCTCATAATCAAGTAGTACTCATTCCGCATTACTAGGAAGGAAAATAGTAAATAACAAATAATAAATAACATGTAATAAATAATAGTAATAAAATCCTATTCCATGTACTGCAAGGTTTATCCGGAAAGCTCGTCTTTATTACCGTACAAAAACTTGTGTTTAGGTACAATGTCTGCTCAAATAAAGATCCGTTCACTTTGGGACTCCTACTGCGGACACATGGAAAATATTCTATCTCTGGAATGATCAATCTGCTAGAGTTTCCCTACTGTCTAGCCTAGGATGATGAAATAAGGGAGAGCCGCCTCTTATTTATAGATATGATGGCACACCGTGATATCGCGTAGGACGTAATATCGTGGCCCATGCGATATCAGATCCCATCAGTTGCCCGCAATAGGAGTTAAAGAGTGTATAGATCTTTATTTGAGCACTGTTGTACTTGAGCACCTTAGTGTTAATGACAATAAAGATGAGCTTTTCTGATAAACCTTGCAGCACTTGGACTAGATTAATTGTTTACTTAAGAATTTAATATTCATGAAATTTACTTTAATGTTTTTAAGTAATTAAATAATGTCAATTTAATATCATACATAAGTATGACCACTTCGAGCATACACTTGGCACTTGGTAATCCCAGTATCGCTTAACATTTGGTAATCCTAGTAATGATTAACATGTTTAGGATGTGTACGACAAGTGGGAATGGATGCTTATGTTATGATTAGTTAAGTGTTAAATAGTTGTTAGATTAACTTAGTAATTAAATACTTTATTTATTATTCTTTTTCTTAGATGACTTAAACCATAAAAGATAAAAATGATAAAAATCGTATGCCTTAATTACACTTAACCATACACCTACACTTCACAAGTGGAACTAAGAAGACAACAATTGCAATGGTTAGTTTCACCTCCTAGAATCAATGTACTTAGAAACCTAAAGTCTTTGGAATTCGACTAGAACATTGAGTGAACGCTAGTGATTTGTATGGTTGGAGGTATGGTACACTGGTTACTCATCATTGGTGTCATTGCTAGGAAATTTAGTTAGCTATGTGTGCTATCTAGGACTTAGTGAAAATTATTCAACATCATTAGATTGAACTTTAAAGTTGTAATCATTCAAATAATAATAATAATTGTAAAAAGCACACTAGTATTTTCTTTTAATCCAAAATGTCTTCTTCTCAGAGGGATGATTCTTTGTCGAAATTCAAGCACACATCCAATCAAAGGAATGAACAATCAAACTAGCCAATGCCCTAACAATGTCGAGTGGTATATACTCATCCTAATGAGTATGTGCTTGACTTCACCTTTGTCCTACATTAGGATGAACAAATGTGGTGGTGGGACATGAAAGATAACATTGTGTTGCTGCTCGATTGATCAATTCTTGTGATGCTTCAACAAACTCTTATGATGTTGGGCATCCAAGGGCTCCATGTTGAATAAGATGTGTAGGACCATGACTTTAGGGGTTATGAATTCATTTTTATAAATATTATTTTTTAAATTCTCAATTTTAGAAATAGCTTGTACCATTTTGTAAATATATTTTTATTAAATTTTTTGAATTGGATATGACTGATGCTTAGTATTTTCTTACTAAGAATAAGTTGGTACAATGGTGGTAAATGCTGTGAATTGGTAGTTGGGATATTTTTAGAAAAATATATTTTTATAAAACTTCTTTAGACTTTATTCTACTTCTTAACTAAGTGAACTTGGACTTTTCTAATATTTGCTAGGATGTTGGTTAACTTTTTCAATTATTATGCAATTGATCAAAGAGATGTTCCATTATGAATTAATTTACTAATCTTTAGTACATTTTTTGTTTCTTGAATAGTTTACACTTTCTTTTATATTTTCTTTTATTTGGTGTGATTTTCTAACTTTTTTTTAATAACTGTCAAGTACATTGGTAATGCATACTTGATGGTGGTATGTACTATTTTTGTTATTTGATTGTTGGTGTCTAGTTTCTAGCTTTGAATTTTGTTATGAATAATTATGACATGGTTTCTTTTTATGTAATAGGCAGTGAGTCCAGAACATCCACCCATCCACAAACTCTATGGTTTTTTTTGTTTGGGAAACATGCAGTCCCTTTTTTATTAATAAAAATTTAATAAATTTGTGACTTTGGTAGTTTCCAAAATTGGAAAGGATTCAAAGGTTTGAATAGGGTATGGCTTCAAGGGGACTTGGTATTCTTTGTGCTTTTTTGTTTGCCTAGGTGCATGTGTGTTTTCATAAATTTCTTACCTTTCCATACCATCCAATAAAGGAAGTTGAATAAGTCCTTGCATGGTGTGGTTCTCATCAAGAAAATGATGAGAATTCAAAGCACACCCCTTGGACAAAATAAATGTGTGTGTCTTTGCATGGTGTGGTTTCCATTTCAAAAAAAAATGGGAATTCAAAGTGCACCCATTAGACAAAATAAATAGGCTACAAGCACTGGTTATGGGACTAGTTCCATCTAACTAAGGCCCTTCCTCACTTCCTACTTCTTCTCTAATAAGGAACAATGGTTGTTTTTTGGAAGCACTCTTGTGTCTCAAGGGATGGATTGGTCTTAGAATATCAATGCAAAGTCACTGAACATGCTTGATTTTGGTCTGGATGAAGGATGGATCCTATCAAGTCATTTAACCACAAAATCCACAAGGGACTTCGTGTGACTATAATAAAAAACTCCATTCCACTCTCTCTCTCTCTCTCTCTCTCTTTCTCTCTCTCTCTCATCCATCTATGCTTTCCATGTTCCACCTCACTACCAATTTCATGTTTTGGTTTGATGTCTTGGTTTGATGTGTCAGAATTCTTAGTTAGTTACTTCTGAGTTTCTCTACTTAACTTTTGTAACCATTAATCATCCATGGAGCCCATGGACTCTTTGGTTTGAGGCTATGCAAGGGCATAAAATGCCTGTGCCTACTTTAGGGAGGATCCACTTGCATATCTTTTGGTTGGGTTAGTTAATTTCTTTACCCTTAGATATTTTTACAATCAAATTCTTTCTATTTACCCCATCAATGACATCCATTTATACACATCTTCATAGTAGTTTTCAATGAATTCTTCTTTTCATTATTGTAAATTCTTATACCCTCATCAAATACTTCATTGTATTGAACTTTTTCAAATTTAATGGACTACTTAATTTAATTAAACCTATTTTTCAAGCTTCCCACTAACACAACTCAAGGAACCAATCAACCTCAATCACAACCTAGTTGAGTGTAACCATTGATGAGACAAGGCATTTAATAGTTATGTGTTACACATTGCATGCTAATTCATGATTCTATTGTGATTGCAATGGGAAGCATGGACTGGAAGCAGGATTATCTTCACCAAGGATGATGTAGTAGGACCACACAATGAGGATTATTCATGATCATGGGATCTCTTCTCTCTCTCTCTCATTCTTCCGTTTCCAAAAGGTGTTGGATGTTAATATTTTTCAAGGTGTTCACTCTCTTATCATGAACACCCAATGTTGTAAAAATTGTAATTCTATACACTTGGGCACTCAAAGTCTGTATGTCTATTTCATCTAGGTTAGTTTGTATGAGAGTTAATAATTCCATACCTACCCAATATGTTATGTTGCAAAGAACTTATACCTCCTCTTCTTCTTCACAAGGACAAGTTTTCATTCAGTCGTGGGGGTATGACGAATCACCATTTTGTATTATTCCTAACATCAAGTATGCAACATCAAAGCTGCAACATTGCATATGTGATGTCAAGGTCTTAATGCAACGTTGCGTAAGCGACGTCGAAACATCTAGCTTGGGTCTATAAATACTATACTTAGGCCCCTATTTTGGGATCATTTTTTTTCATTCTTAGTCAGAGTAGCAAAGCTCTTGTAGTTTATTTTCCTTAGAGTTAGAATATTTTTTTAGTGCCCATAGAAAGAGCCTAAAGTATCTATGATTCTTTGTTCGAGCACTGATGTACTTAAGCATAGCAGTGCGATGGAAATAAAATGAACTCTTTTGACAATCCTTGCAACATTGAGAATAGCTTAATATTTTCTTTAATGCATTTTACTTTCTTGTTCTTTACTTTAATGCATTTGATTAAGCAATTTATTTCTAGCAATTAATGAACATAAGCATGACCACTTCAAGCATTCATATAGTACTTGGTAACCTAGCGAAGCTTAACGTTTGGTAGTCCATCAGTGCTATATGTGTTCAGGATATGCTCAGGAAAGTGGAGTGGTTACTTGTGTTAGGCTAGCTAGGCAATACATATTAGTTTTCAATCTACTCTACCCTTATTCTTGTTGTAGGTAATTACATTCATAAAATATAAAATGACAAAAATTCATATACCTCAATTACACTTAAACCATACCCTTGAGCCTCACAAGTGTAGTTGGGAAAACAACAAAATTTCTCAACATTGTTTCACTTCCCAGAGAAACTAGTGTACAAGATAACTATAGGTCTACAAAATTTTACCAGATCACGTGTAACGCCTTAGTAATTCATATGGTTGGGCATAGGGGTACCTTACCGCTCATCACCTTTGAAATCTATAGTGTCATAGCCTAAAGATTTGCAAGGTTTAGTTATTTAATTTATGCATGTGATTAAATATTTAATGTTGTCATATGTATTTCAATGACTTAGCTCTAATATTCTTGGTTAAATCATAGAATTACATTGATATAATCACTATTATTACTATTATTGTTGTTGTTATTGTTACTAGTTTCCTACATAAGTGAATGCAATCCACTTGCTAGGATATTTTGTTAAAGTTTTGTATCCTTTACTTTACTAATGTTGAAGCTCAGTCATAGATTTACTTTATATTTTGTAATTAAATGTTGAAATCTAATTACCTTGGGAGGTTTTTCTTTTGTGAGTTATCATGCATTTACAAGTATTTTGCTATGCATATTTACTTCTTTATGTACATTTATGCTTTATTATGCATATGTAGTTATGCATCTTTTTATTTTATTATGCATATGGGCTTACATAATACTCTATTCATGGAGCAATTATGGTCCCTAATCCCACCTAGACCATATCCATTGTTACCTTTTATCATTAAACTAGGATTAGGAGTTCATTTTTAATTATAATTAAATATCGCATAAATCAACTTTGTTAATTAAAAATTTCAACTTAACACTTTGAAACAAGAACAACCCTGCGCTTCAACATCTAGAAGTTCAAAAATTGGACTAAAGTGCATGAATCTTGTCATGCACGTCAAAGTTACGCTCAAGTCACGCTACCAGCATACATGCGGCATGCGTATAGCGTGCGTACAACGTGTGTGCAGCGTGCGCAACTTTCACAGCCTCCAAATCAGGTCAAAATGGTTCTAAGTTGAACAAGCAAGGTTCCTTCGAGGCCCATTGATGACTACGCTGAGTTTCAGCATCTAGAATCCAAGATTTCAAGTTAAACTTGCACAAATCTTGCTACTCACATTAAGGTCACACCTAGGTCACGCTGCCAGCGTGAGTCCAGCGTGAGCTACCAAAAGTGGCCTGAATCCAAGCACAAATAGACTCAAATTAAACATGCAGGACGTCCTCAAGGTCAGGTAATAGTTACACTTCAGAAACAAGTCTTAAAGGTGGAATTTTGACATAAAATGCATTATTTTCGGTTAGTGATGTTGAGGTCACACTAAAGTCATGCTGGCAGCATGAGTCCAGCATGAGCACTGCTCACAATCGAGCAAAATCACTTCAAACACACGCTGAGGGCACGTCAGGACAAGATCAATGCACGCTGGCAACCTTGGTGAAGCAAAATCACTTTTAGCAGCGGTCAGTCCACAGATTCAAAAATTCCAAGCTAGCCAGAGTCAAATTCTCTTGTTGTACATTATCATTCATTGTAGATTTTTCATATTTTTTGAGCTGATCAAGCTCTTATGCTACAAATTGTACATGCTTCTATGAGCACAAGCTAGCTTGCAGAAGCTAAAATACATTGTAAGATATAGTGCATCTAGTCTAGAACGTAGTCTTCCTACATACGTCCAGTTCACACACAGCTGTACATTGAATACCTGTCACACGATCCATTTTTCTCTCGTCTCACAGCCCTCAACCTCATTCACAAATCCTACTCCCAAGCCTAGCAAAATGTATAAATACCCTGTTCATTGACATAAACGTGGTGGGAAAATTGGAGAAAGATAACCAGCAATCTTGAGCCCCAACGCACGTGATCCCCAGCGCCTACAAACACCTCACATCGGGGCTTAACGTCTAACTTGCAATCTAGACGTGCAACTATGTTTTGATCGGTGCACATCTTTTTAATTAATACAATGCAGTTTCATTTTTGCCTTACATTGTACTGTTTTGGTTCTTTGTTTGCATTACTCCGGTTCATTGCACATTTCTGAATATATTTTGTTTACGTTTACACGCTATATTCATGTTTACGTCTCATTGCATTACGCTCTCTGTTTCACACTTCATGACGATAACCCCAGTGTAGGCCATAGCATACGCTCGGGGAAGTCCTTGGTTGATTTGCATGCAAACCATCCAAGGCACTTTGTCTTCATTTTTCCAGCTTGCCCTCACGCAAAGGCAGGGTCAGCTATATCTCTCTGAAGATCTTTCAGCATTCGTTTTTCCTCCAACCTTACGCCGATGATTTCGGACGGTATAGAAATTGGTATTAGAAGGAGGGCCTATCGATTCCTCTAATAGGTACCGAATCCTGCCAACGTACCCACGCTACCGAGATAGCATGCAAACCAAATGCTTACACCACTACTAAGTCTGTAAAACTCTCACACCGCTACCAAAGGCTTTGAACTCTAAAAACTGCTGAATCAAAATCCAAACCAACGTACACATGCTGCCGCTAGAGCCCAACATGCACACATTGTTAACTCAGACCTCCAGCGTATGCACATTGCTCCTAGACCTCCAGTGTATGCACACTACTCTTAGACCTCTAGTGTACGCATGCTGCTTACAAGCTACCAATGGACTCTTCTCAGATCAACGTAGTAGCATTGCCCATTTCTGACTTTACTATCGAAGTCTTGAATCCTGTGACTGCAACTGAATCCATAGTCGCTATTGGAGAGATGGACCCTCCATCACTGGGGAATACCCCTTAAATCACTGGAGCAGGTGGTAGTGGAGCTATCGATGCAAGAAATGGGGATGGATTTGGAGGATGGTATGTATGTGGTGTGTCTCCCCTAGGAGAACGAGTTCTATAATACTCCTGAGCTTGGTAGTGAAGTTGTGGGGTCACATGACTGATAGAGTCACTTGGAGAGACCGGCTACTGCACATAATAGCCATATGGATCCAGTTGCTAGTAAGGGTATTATTCCCTTGGCGGTGGCATCCCCCATGACTATGGGTATTGCCACTGCTGGTGTTGCTTGATAGGTTCTGGTGGAGTTCCACTTGGATAATATGTTAAGGGTTGGTGGAACTACCTTGGGTTACCTTGGGGATAAGGTAACCTTTGGGGTGCTTGCTGTTTGTTCAGTCTTGGGTTGAGTGCATACACCCCAGACTCTTGCAGATGTGAAATTATTGGGCAACATCCCTTAGGATGGTCATATTGGTAGATCTCACATCCACCGTCATTGTCCGTATTAGACTCCACAAACTCTTCAGTGATAGCCATTTTACCCTTACCTTTGTAATGTGCATGGTCTAAGTCTCTCTTCTTCTTTTTATCATAGTCACTACTTCTCTCCTTAGACTCCTCTATGATTTTAAGGACGGTTTCAAATCTACTATCTAAGGAGTCCCACATTTGATCTACCTTAGCTGACACTTCTGTTGTTAATTCTTGAAGCGGCAAGGTTTTTCTATTTACCATCTCCTCGAGTGGTGACTCTTCCTCCTCCTCACAGAATCTCACTCCCCTCTTTCGGAGGGAAGGATCGCGGTTGTACTCTTTCATGCTTTCTCTCTTATGTAGCTCTCCTTCTTCCTTAGCTACTTTCTCCAGCAATCTATGAACCTGATGGGACCTAAGTTTAGATAATCTCCCTTGGGCATATGTTCCAAGGATTCTCCTAGTTTCATGTCTTAGCCCATCTACGAGATGGCAGACTTGATCCTGTTGTGCGTAACCATGGCCCGAGCAACGATGTAACAATGCATAATATCAGACCATGGTAGCATCCAAGGGTTTGTGATTTCCTTGCTTCCATCCTTGGATCTACTTTCACAAGTTGGACACTCGGGAGTACATTTGATATTTATCATTAAATAATTCTAGCATTGTACTCCACCTTCGAATGGATTCCGACTCTAAGGACAGATACCATCTTTTCGCTTCTTTTGTGAGTGTCCTTGGAAACAACTTTAACTTTTGCCACTCATTTTCAATATTTTGCAAGGCACAGGCATCGTGAAATCCCTATAAGTGGTTCTGCGTATCAGCGTTATATCCCCCCTCAAATCGTGAGATATTATTCATGTCTAGTCTCTTGATCTGGCTATCTTTTTGGTGCCTTGTAGGTATTCTAACGGCCTCCATAATGTCTAACATACTTTGGGTTGCAAGTAGGGGTTCTTCATGATCATTTCTCTTATGGTGTCTACAATGCCTACGTGGTTCCCTACTTTCCCTTCTTCCATGCCGTGATTCTCTAGAGTGCCCTCATCCTCTCTCTCAACTCTCTCTTCGAGGTTTCTCATTTTGTTTACCCTTATCCTCACGATGAGGTTCCTTATGACTACGTCCTGATGTTGAAGGAGAGGGTGAATGTGACAACAAAGGGGAAGAGGAAGGAGAACCATCGCCATGACAATGATCTCGGCCCCGATCGTGATGACGATTAGACTACTCGCCCTCATTATGTGTTTGTGTTCCCTCATTGAACAGTTGGTGTTCATGGGGATCAGAACTAGGATTTTGAATCGTAGAGTGAAGACTCTGATACACCACCTCCTCACCATCGTTACGAGGGGAAACATCATTTTGTGGAGAACCTATTGAAATAGGTTCACCACCCTTGATTTCACTTAAGATGGGTGAAGTGTTATGGGGTCCTTTGCCCTTCAACTACGTATGGTAACTCTCCTGCCGTGAGTCCCATTGACGTTGCGCTTCTATGGGATGGTAATTCCTTGCATGATAGTCGCATATAGCATACTCGGTGTATAATTGTGACATGCCTATTTGTGCAAGGGCACAAAGGAGCATGTTGGGGGTGGCTCTATCTGGAGGCAACACTATGTTACCCTCCAAGTCTCTCCATTGCAGTTGTTCATCTTGATGGAAGACAAAGGTAAAGTTAGGTATATATTCATCCTGATGAATATATACCACATTGAATTGTTGAGGAACTAGTAGATTTTGGTTATGTGTGTTGTACCGTCAACTATCTCTAGTGCTGTTCCTAGGCGGTGAAATGCTTTTGTGTGAAGAAGAAGACATTGTTGTCTTATTTGGTGTGCTAATTACCATTACTTTATTTTCTTTCTTCTGATCAACCCTAAGGGTTCATTTTAGCTTCCCAACAATGTGAATGATATCCTATGTTCTACGTAGTGCACAAACAACTAAGTCCCTGGCAATGGCACCAATGATGAGTGGCAAGGTATCCCTACACTCAACCATACGAATACGAGTGTTACACACGTGATCCAGTCGAACTCCAAGGACTAAGTGCTTACGCGTCTTATGGAACACTTAAGGTTAATCAATCGTTGTCTTCCAAGCTTACTTGTATTTGTCATGGTTGGATGGTTAAGTAAGCTTGAGGTACATGATTTTTATGTCTTTTATCTTTTTATCGCCTATGCTAAGAGGGAAAAGGGTGAAGAGACAAAGTAACTAACTTTCGCTAACTAAGCTTTAATCGTCCTAGCATCAGTATCTGTTCCCACTTGTCGTACATACCCTGAACCAATGCAACACTACTAGGATTACCAAACGATATTCGTTACTAGGTTACCAAGCGTAGCACACGTTAACTAAGAGAGTTAAGGGTTGAGAGAGATTAAGTTCCTAAGAAAGCATTTAAATATTTAACAATAATAAAAGTCCTATTTAGCTTAGTCCACATCTTGCAAGGTTTATCGGAAAGTTCGTCTTTATTGTCGTACACAATTGTGTGCTCAGGTACAAATTGCTCGAATAAAGATCCGTTCACTTTGAGACTCCTACTTTGGGCACATGGAAATTATTCTAACTCTAGAATGGTAAAACTGCTATAGTTTGGCTAAGGGTCTAGATCTAGATGGGAAAACAAGGGAAAGCTGCCTCTTATTTATAGAACTGGCGATGGGCTGCCGATGCGATATCGTGGCTCATCACCCTATATCTCCAACATTTCCATCCTTTGCACCAAACACATTTGAGGGTCCTTCAAATCAAACGCCACCTCAAATCTACATTGTGATGTTAACTTATGTTTTCTTTGATTGGATCAAGGCTAACAACCTTCTCATGAAGAGATCTAACCTAGGAAGTTCTCTTATTTACTTATAGATCACTGGACATGAGCTATGTAAGGCTCTTCTTGATTCTAGTTCTAGTGTCAATCTCATCTCCCATGACATGTACAAGGCTTGGGACCAACCACCTCTCAAAAAGAGCAATATCTATTTGGAATTTGCAAACCAGTCAATCACTATCCCTTTGGAATTAGTGGAGGACATTGTGACTATAGTTTGTGGGTGGTCCTATCCTACTGATTTTCTGGTGATCAAGGTAGAAAACTACAAAGGGAACTTTCCCATCATTATGGGATGTACATGGTTAAGCACTATTGATGCAAGAATGGGCATCAAGGACCTCTCCTTGGAAATCTCAAGGGAGAACGAATTTGGAGAACTTGAGAAGAATTGAGTTCCATGCATCACGTACAATGATAATGGGTGCAATTGCACGTAGAAAATCTGGTCCATTAAAAGTACATTCATTAATGGATGTAATTAGTGTGCACATGAAATTGATATCTGAAGGTTTCTATATGTAGAAGCCATAAAACAAAAGGACACCCAGTGGCTGGCAACTAACTCTAATAACAACACACTATGCATGAAGCCAACTGAGATCCTGACATGTGCTTATGTCGAGAGCATGGATGAACTTGAGCAAGTTCATCACCAACTCTCTAATGATGAAGTTGATGATACTTGTTGGGGAGAGTTGCTAATCCTTGATCATTTTAAGTTGGAATAGAGTTAAAAACTCTACTAGCTAGTATGGAGTATGCATTTTTTTAAAATGGTAAGCCAATTATAATCAATGCAAATCTTGCTTCCAAACAAAAAGATAAGTTGTTGAAGGTGGTCAACAATTGGCTAACAACCTTTTCTTGGTCATACACTGAACTGATTGGAATTGATCCAAGGATATGCCAGCATTGTATCTACATCAACCTAGCCATGAAGCCAAGAAGGTAGCTACAAAGGTGGCTAAACCCCAAGTTGAAGCAAATTGTCAAAGAGAAAATAGAGCACCTCTTCACGACGAGGTTCATCTATACCATCACGGATAGTGGTGGGTTAGCCCACTCATAATTGTGCCAAACAAAGGTGGCAAGTGGTGGGTCTACATCAACTTTAGGCTATTGAATATGGCAACATTTAAAGATCATTTTCATTGCCATTTGTAGACCAAGTGTTGAACATCATATCTGGGCATTGCTATTAAATATTGTTGGATGGTTAAAGTGGCTATAACCAAATCTAGATTGCACCCGAAGATTAAGCCAAAATAACATTCACAAGTCCTTAGGGGACTTTTGCATATTGCAATATGTTGTTCAATCTATGTAAT
The DNA here is from genome assembly GCA_015680685.1 of Gnetum montanum. NCBI lineage: Eukaryota > Viridiplantae > Streptophyta > Gnetopsida > Gnetales > Gnetaceae > Gnetum > Gnetum montanum. Next base: position 117,341 of record MNCI01023104.1, on the reverse strand, counting down.
GCCCCTACAACATTTCAATGCCTAGTCCTTAATATTTTCCAATAGCAAATTTGTAGTAGAGTAGAAGTCTTTATGGATAGCTTCTCTACCTATGGGACTACATTTGAGTAAGCCCTAAATTGCCGTGAGCAAGTATTGAAAAGATGTGTTAAAATAAACCTTAGGCTCAATTGGCAGAAAAGCCATTTAATGGTCTAGAAGGACATAGTACTAGGGCTCAAAATTACTTAGGTAGGGATTAAGGTAGACCTAGAAAAGATAAGGGTCATCTAAGGAATCACACGTCAACCAAAGACAGTCAAAGACATCCAATCATTCCTTGTACACATTGGCTACTATTGGCAGTTTATAGAGAATTTCTCTAAGATCGTAAAGCTATTGGTCAAGCTTACAAAGAAAAATCCTCCATTCATCTAAACCAAGAAGTGTGAACATGCATTCTAACAGCTAAAGGAAAAACTCATAGAAACTCTAATTCTATAGGCACCAGACTAGTCCAAACCATTTCAGATAATGATAGATGCATCTAATTATGCCTTGGAAGTGATGCTTACACAGCTAGATGATAAGAAATGTTCATATTACATCCACTGCACAAGTTGAAGCATTGTGGGTGCATAGTTGAATTACACCACAACTAAGAAAGAACTAATGGTAGTGGTGTATGCTCTCGAAAATTTCAAGCACTATGTGCTTGGCTATAAAGTGTTTGTACACATAGATCATAATGCCATCCGCTTCCTAATGAATAAGCCAATGGTGAGCCCACATATCATATAGTGGTTCATGATCTTACTGAAATTCGATCTTAGAATGGTAGATCGAAAATGGATTGAGAATGTGGTTGTTGACCATTTCTCTTGGTTAAGATAAGATAACAAAGGGGAGGAGAACCACTCTCTGATCAAGTTCTAGATGAACTCCTCTTTATAGGAGCTATAAATGACCAAGTACCCACCAAATCAAAATGGTATGATGGCATCCTCACTTACCTTCTCACTCAAGAAATGTCACAAGATCTGGACTTTAGGAAGAAACAACAATTTCTTCATCGGGCTATGTACTTCATGGAAATCAATGGATACCTTTACAAGGTGTGCATTGATGGCCTGGTTCATTGGTGTCCCCCTAATGCGAACCAATTGCCCATTCTCTAGGATGCTCATGAAGGCCCTTGTAGAGACCACTTTGCAGGGAAGCACATAGTCATAAAAATCCTGATGGCATGATACTATTGGCCTATAATCTTCAGGGATGCCCACCAATTTGTCCAATCCTATGAACGCTATCATTAAGATGGTGGGATGATCACTCAAATGAAGGATCCTCAAAAATGGATTCAACCACTAGAGCCCATTAACATATGAAGCATAAACTTCATGGGTTTCATCACATCCATGTCTATTAGAAAGGCATACATCATCATGGTAGTCAACTATTGCACCAAATGGGCAAAAGTAGCAACCATCATCGACTATGCATCATCCATTGCTACTCAATTTATACAATAACATATTATAAATAGGTTTGGTATGTCACGTGCCCTAGTTTTTAGCAATGGAACCCATTTTACATGTGCCACCTTTTAAAAGTTGATGCAACACTTGGGGTTGAACATAAATTAACAGCACCCTATTACCCCTAAGCCAACAGTTAAGCAAAAGTCACGAATAGGAAGATTACAAAGATCCTAACAAGGACTGTAAGCAAATATAGGAGAGACTATAGTACAAAACTCAATGACATTCTCTGGGCCTACCACTCAATGTGGAAACTTCCTATAGGCTACTCTCCTTATGAGTTGGTGTACAAAAAACTTTCAATACTTCCAATCCAATCCAAGCTCCGTACACTTTCAACAGCTTGTGACTTGGACCTTGAGCTAAGCCTAACACAAAGAGAAAATTAATCAACCTAAATGTGCTAAATGAAAATTGATTAGTGATCCTATCTTTGAATAAAGTGCATAAGGCATATAATAAGAAGCATCATGACCTTAGAATACAAAAAGTAAAATTTCAACCTAGAGATAAAGTTATCTACTGGAACCCCACACACATACCTCAAAAAGCAAAGTTCCAAATGTTGTGGAAGGGACCTTATATAATTGACAAAACCTTTCCTTCTAGGATCATGTTAATCTACAAACCTGAGAGCCCAAACAAGAAGAAGTTGATCAACATCCAACAAGTGAAACCTTTCCTTGAGCCAAAGTAAGCCAGTGATAGCTCATTGGATCGACAACCACACTCTATATTCTACATCTCCTAGTCATGGGGGAGATGGACATTTGTGTTAACCATCCACATGGCTCCTTAGTTTTTCACTTTTTTGTTTTATGCATTTTTGTTTTACACCTTGTTGATTTTTACCCCCTTTTTTAATTTTTCACTCTATTGATTTTCTCGATTTTTGTTTAAAAACATCATGAGTGTGTTTTATCTTTCTTAAATATCTTATACTTTCTTATATATTTTACTTTATTTTTGTGTGACTTTTCATTATTTTTGCTAATAAAAGTGCTTTATTACTGCAAGACACAATGCCAATGTTGTTGTTTACTAATGGTGATTTGTGCTTAATGTTTTGGTTGTTAATGTTTGGTTTCTATTTTCTAATTTTGATGTTTGATGACTAAGAAATGACTTATTTTTCATGGAATAGGTAATGAGTCCATGTCATCCACCCATCCACAAACTCTATGGTTTTCCTTGTTTTGGAAGTTTGAGGTCCCTTTCGTTAAATAAACTTTGAATAATTTTGTGACCTTGGTAGTTTTCAGAATTGGGAAGGATTCAAAGGTTTACACAAGGTGTGACTTCAAGGGGATTCAATACTCTTTGTACTCTTCTACTTGCTTGGGTGCATGGGTGTTTTCCTAGACTTCGTACCATTCTATGTCGATCAATAATAGGAAGCTAAATAAAATCTTTACATGGTGTGGTTTCCATCCAAAGAAAAAACATGATGGGAATTCAAAGCATATCCCTTAAATAAATAAATAGGCTACAAGCACTGGTTATGGGACTAGAAAGATATATTACCCATGCTTGAAGGTCCCCTCTATCTAAGGTCCTCTTTGTTCCTACTTCTCTTTTCTTCTCTTTAAGGAATAGTGGTTGTTTTGTGAAAGCACTCTTGTGTCTTAAGGGGGTAGATCAATCTTGGAGTGGCGATGCGAAGTCAATAAAAGCGATTGGTTTTGATCTGGACTAAGGATGGATCTTCTCAGGTCATTTTAAACACAAACTCTACAAAGGGCTTCTTACGATCCCAATTTAGGATTTCATCCCACCTTCTCCATTATCCATCTATGTTGCTGATAACTCACCTCACTATCGATTTCCATGTTATGCTCAATGTCTTAGTTTGACGTGTTGGAATTCTTGGATAGATTCTTCTAAGTTGGCCCTTAACTTTTCATAACCATTAATTAACTATGGGGCCCATAGACTCCTTAATTGCAATTATGCAAGGGTAAAAAGGACAAGTGCCTGCTATGGGGAGAACCCACTTGCATATCTCTTAGTTTGGATAGTTAAGCTCTTTACCTTAGACATTGCTACAATCATATCTTTCGCATGCCCCATTATGCATCCATCTCTCTGCTCCTTAAACTTTCATAAAATTTCATTCTACAAGCATTTTTTCAATTTTCATCATGTTCATGACTTTTTTGGGCTTTCATTTGACTCCTATTTCACTCAAAAACTCCTTGTATTATTAAATTTTTCCCAAAGTCAACAGTGGTCAATAGTTGGGTTAACTAGGCCTAACTGACGTAGCTAACCTCATCATGGGCCCTTGTCAACTAGGCCCTGTCGACACAACACAAAAAATCCATAAATACTACCAAACACTTTGAAAGTTTTATCATTTTCTTCACAACAAGAAAGAAGTTTTTGCCATTTTTTAGAGCCCATAAATTTCCAACCATTTTTCCAAATCACTCCATTCTTCGATCTTATAGCTAACGACTATAAGCTCTTAGTCCACTATGTCAATTACATAATCAAGCATACTCACATTATCTCTTGGTCTGAAATGATGAAGGATAAGATGCCTGTCATGTATAAAGAACAGGAGAAGCAACCACCACCTCCACCACCTACTCAGGAAACAACATCGAAAGCTTGTACCACCATTGAGCACCTGCATAAAATTTGAGAGCAACTCTTGCAATAGCAGGAGTAGCAAACACGAATGAGCAAGCGGTGGAGATCCATCTTTGTATCGACCTCCGATGAGTCATCTTAATGAAGTGGCTTGAGAAATTAGTCAGATGGAGGGAGGTGGATCAATATTTTTAGTCCAATGAATGTGGTTGCCCACAAGATCAAATCCTAGTGCCCAGGAGGTGACAGTGTCTCTCTCTCAACACCATTTATTCCTAGAAATCTTTGGGAATGCTGCCTCCTTTTCAATGCACTTGGAAGAGAGTGAGAAGGTAACTATACTAGTGATGCAGCACCAAGGGTAGTAGACAACTACATAAGTGGTTGCTAATAGAATTGTTGAGGCATTTAATGCACTTGTGACATCAATACCAAATGTTTCTGCACTTAGAGATGTGCATACATTGACAAGAAATTTCAATGAAAAATTGAATACAGTCCAGCATGAAGAGTTGCTAAATCAACTAGTGGGGGCCTGGCAACTAATTCCAAACATCTTTTATTTTTCAAAAAATATTACTACAACCTAGTCAGAGCTACTTTAAAAAAAGGGTAAATGTATCATCTTAGAAGAGCAACTTGAAACAGCTCAAGCACAAAACCAATGCTTGGCCATAGAGGTTATTGAATTGCATGCCTATTTTGCTGATCCCACACTCCTCAACCCTATAATAACAAGATATGAAGCTTTTCAGTAGCTTCAGAAGTGACTAAAACAAGTTAAAAAGGAAATGAAGATGACCATCTTTAACTAGTTTGTAGCTCAAGTAAAGACCTATTCAATTCAAAAGAATTTGGTTCAAACACGTCAAGAAAATGAAATGTTGACCACAGAAAATCATCACCTACAGAATGTTGATGCACAAAGATAACAGATGCAAGAATTCATCCATCAACAACATGAGCAGCTAGCCAAATTGAATACAAAATTAAGGAAATTGGCAACAAAGAATTGTTGTCTCTCTATGGAGGAAGTCTGTGCCTTACGCTAGAAATTTGCCATTGAAATTATTGCCTGGAAAAATGAGACTCTCAAATTTGAGAGAGTCAAGAATCACTATAGAGACCAAGTTGGCCTATAGAAGGAGGTGAATGAGAAACATATCCAACTGGGTAAGGCAAAAGTAAATGAGACCTCTAGCAACTCCAACAAGAAAGAAAGGTGTGGCAACCTATTATTGATAAGATAGATGCCTACAAAAAAGTAGAGATTTGCATGAAAGAGTGGAAAATTGAAGAAATGATAGAATATATGAAACTAGCCAATCTCTAATATGCAAATCTAGCAATGCTAACTACCCAACTGCAGCGATTAGAACTTGAAAAGTAGGTGGCCAACTCGTACTTGCTATACAAGGTTGAGTTCAAGCACCACAAGCACACCAAGCAAAAGCTTGTGATAACAAATGCTAAACTCCAAGTTCTCAAGGCAACATTCATCGATCAATGATCAACTACCAAGAACCTAGCCAAGAGAATGAATGATTACCATGAGCTACAAAATGTATTCAGGGTTTTCGACATCAACTGCAAACAATTCACTATTTGGTTCATCAATGCTAAGGAGCTATTCCCAATAATACCCTATTCTTGGAATGTGCCCATTCTAGCCCACATTGGCGAAGCTGCGTGGACTGTGCATAATCCCAAGAGTAAGGAGAAAAAAATGAAAGCATTGTTGGATGTTTTCTATCTTCTGCCAAAAGTTGTAGTAGTAGTAAGATAGCCATAAAAACCTTAACCATCGCATGTGCTTGAAGCTAAAGAAGGTCTGTCAGAGCCTTAGGAGCCTCCATCGCTTGGGACTGTGTGATCTTTTCAATTTTCTTCATGCCATCAGAGGACATCTTGTCCGATTTTTGTTTGGTGTTCAATTTTGTATCATGAACACCACAAACTTTGTATCAAGATAGTCATAACAACCTTAACCATCGCATGTGCTTGAAGCTGGAGAAGGTCTATCAGAGCCTTAGAAGCCTCCATCGCCTGGGAGCGTGTGATCTTTTCAATTTTCTTCACGCCATCAGAGGACATCTTGTCCAATTTTTGTTTGGTGTTCAATTTTGTATCATGAACACGACAAATTTGTAATTTTGTTGATCCCTACACTCAAGCACTTAGTTTTTTCATGATAGTTTTGTTGTGTCATGTGCTAGTCAATAATCCCATACCTTCCCAATTTTGTAAAGAACTCAAAGACGAGTTTTTATTTAGTCATGGGGGTATGATGAGTCGTGGATTGGCCACGTTGACAAGGCCTCATCAACTAGGCCATGTCAACTAGGCCCCGTCCATGGATTTTTTTATGCACTAATGTGGCCCCATCGACACAAGGCCTATTCTTGCCTATAAATACATGCCAGCCTACTGGGTTTAAGTTTTTGCAATTTTTACATTCAAAAGTTAGAATATTTTCCGAAGTGCCCACAACAGGAGTCATTGAGTGTACAGATCTTTATCTTAGCACTGTTGTACCTGAGCATGACAATGTGTGTGGCAATAAAGACGAGCTTCTTGATAAACCTTGCAGCATTCTAGATAGCTTAAATGTTTTATTCATGCATTTAATGTTTTTAGTTATTTACTGAATGTTCTTCAATACTTAAGCTAATTAAGTAATGAAGCGAGATAAGCTAAATAGCAATTAAGTAAACACATAAATACGACCACTTCAAGCATGGATATGACATTCAGTAATCCTAGTAGCACTTAACACTTGGTGACCAAGCAATGTTATATATGTCCAAGATGTGTATGACAAGTGGGATCAAATACTTATGTTAGGACTAGTTGAACAATAGTTAGCCAATTTGATTAAAGTAGACATTAAATTACTTTATTCTCTATCCTGTTTATTTCAAGCACCCAAGTCATAAAATATAAAATGATAAAAGTCATGTGCCTCAATTACACTTAAACCATACCCTTAAGCTTCACAAGTGTAGTTGAGAAGACAATAAACATCCTCAATGTCCAGTTTACTTCTTAGAGAACTAGTGCACCAAAAAACTATAGAGCCTATGAGTTCAATCAAACCATGCGTGAACACTTCGTGATTCGTATGGTTGAGTGTAGGGGTACCTCGACTGCTCATCATTGGCATCGTTGCAATATCATGCTACTAGGCATACCATGCAATATCACTGTTGGGTTACTAACTGATTATACATTATGCTCAAAATTGATCATGTTTATTCTACCAAATTACTATTATGCATGAAAATGTAAATATTAAGCTAACTGTAGAAAAAATAAATTGCATTAAAAGCAAATTTTGCAATAAGCTAAAGTGTTGCAATGAATGTGGATTTATCTTGATCTTATTGTTGATCATGGACCATATCTAGGTATAATGCCACTTAAATAAGACTCTATACAATCAACTCAATTCACACTATGAGCACTCATTAACTATTATAGAAATTCAGGAAATGAAACGGCAAAAGTTTATTTCTCTACTAATATTAATGTGTCATAAATGCAATAGATGGATAGTATTTATATGCTTATGATAACACTATATCGCACCTACAATATCACATAGAGACTTGTGTTATCGCATCTATAATATTGAAGTCATCTTATTCATTTTTCATTAAATACCATACACTTTACATACTTAATTGAGATGCTTAACATACATTTATCAACACAACTCATTAAATAAGTCTTGTTATATAGCAAATGCTAAATTAGACTGTCTGTAGACTACTTCTCATGAATGAGTTGACTAGTTGTAAAAATAATAATCAAGATAAGTTACATATTGTTTTACATGGAACTTAGTTATTTATTCTTCTATCTCCAAATTGAAAATTATAAAGTTTTACCCAGTGGTAAAGGATCATCTTTCAAAGGCTCAATACTCATCCTATTAAAAAAGAGTCTGATAAGATGAATTTTTGTCAGCAAAGATATTGAGTATCCGATATTGAGCATTGGATATCAAAGCACAAGTTACGACATCGAATATCCAATATCACGAGATGCATCCCTGCCTATAAATACAACACTTGGGCGCATGGATCAAAAGAAATTTCATTCCATCCTTAGGTAGACTCTTGCAATTCGTGTTCATAGCTTTAGTAATAGAGTGAATGCTTGCAATGTGGTGTTGAGTAGTTGTATGGAGTCTAGTGAAGTGTACTTGGGAACAGGGCACATGGATCAAAGGAAGTTTCATTCCATCTTTAGGTAGACTCTTGTAGTTTTTTTTCATAGCTTTAGTGATAGAGTGAATGCTTGCAGTGTGGTGTTGAGTAGTTGTATGGAGTCTTTATTCGAGTGAAGTGTACTTGGGAACAGTTTATGACTAGAAATAAAGGTCGAGATTACTTTTCATCATTGTAGCATCCAGTTAGTTTTATTATTTTACTTAGCATAGTTTTTACTATTTTCTTAGTTTAATCATTTACATTTTCAAGTATTTTACTTTACTTGGTCATTAATAAAGCAAAATGAGTATAACTAGTTTTGAGCATTTAAGTGTAATCATTTGATAATCTCAGTAGTGTTATTGCTTGGTTCACCCAGTAGCATAACGCTTAGTAACCCAGTAATGGTTACATGAGCCCAAGGCATGTATGATAAGCTAGGACTATATGCTCAGTGCTCTAGGCTAGAGCAGATTTACATTACTGTCATTACTTAAATTTAGAATTCTATTCTCAACTTCCATCATGTTCACAACTAGAGTATTAAAGGCCAAACAACATGAATTATCATATGCCTCACTTTAGACTAAACCATACATGACAAAGCTACCACTAGTCCAAGTGGGAAGACAACATCCTGTGATCAATGATTAATGATCTAGATGCCATAACTAATCACATCTATGGAATTCGACTAGATTGTGTGTGAATACTTGTAATTTATATAGTTGGGCATACAAGGTACCCACCGCTCATCAAAGTCCTATAAAGGTTGATAGATAAATGAAAATTTACCCTCTTTCATATGGTTGTGTCCAAGCTCAAACCCAAAGTCTTACAACTTGAGAAACAAACACCTTACCATCCCTCCAAGTGATGGTTCCTAAAGATTAACTTAGTAGTAAGACTCTTAATTTGGTAACTCCACATGATGGATTTAATTCCAATTGGCAATACTAGAGGTAAATACTAGGTTATAAAGTTCTAATTTGACTATGTCTTAACCACCACCAATGCATATAATTTAGCTAGCATAGAATTTTCGATCACAAACCTACCAAGATAGAACTAATGAAACTTTGATTAACTTATGTAGGAGTAGATTTTGACAAGGCACCAAAAGCTAAATGATATGATATAGAATTCTACACTAACTAAATTATATGCACAAGATTGTAAGTTATCGTAAACATTTATTTCATTTAAATTTACTTTCTTGTGTCTTTTTTAAATTTACTTTTTGAATATAATCATTTTATAAGTTTTTTGAAAAAAAAAATTGACATCAACAACTACTATGATTGATTAACTACCATTTGAAGTGATAATAAAAAGTCATTAAAAAATAGTAAAAAGGGGTAACGTGCGTCTTTCTTAAGTGAAAACATATATAAATTCCACCTTAAGCAGTAACAAACCATTCCAATGAACATTGACAAATCAAAGGAGATCGTAACTCTAAATATCACTAGGGCATACGCCAGGCGAACGGAATTCAACTACTAACGGTGTGGAATCTGGTCACAACCTTGTGCTGATAAGAATAACATATCCTGGTCCAGGCAGGCGCTCGGGTTCGATAACGAAGACCAAGGACCTTAGCCTTATCCTTTGCCTAACCTTAAAAAATGCCAAGAAATACCACGTAATACTGGCCAGCTGTCTTCGGGACGGAAGCGACGGGAGAGTCATCAGAACCCATGCCAAACGTAAGCAATGATTATTCAGCGAAAGCGTATTAGCACTAACATTGCCATCAAAGCTCATGGTTGATATTTTGGTGATGGCTGATATCTAAAATAGCCGTGACTTACCTTGGTCGTTACATGTGACAAGCAATTATTATTATTATTGCTTGTGTTATGGCATGGTGCAATGAATCGTAGTAACTCTGCGTTTAGTCAGTTGAAATCATATACAACTGAAAATAACCGTCAAAGACCATGGTTTTGAGGGAATATAGAAACGACGAAAAGCCTAGTTGCCAGCCTTGATGAGCCCCACTCCATCCATTAGAGCAAATAATTTATTCACCGACACCGCCACCGCACAAGTAAATGCATTCATTTGATTACTCACGGCCACAGCGACAGTAAAGAATACGTACGTTCGTTCATTTATCCATCCATTTGATTATTACGGTAGGCAGGAATCCGACAAAAGTTCACATCAATTAAGAGTAACAGAACATAATGACAAAGGAGTAGAAGCCAAGGGGAGAGAAAAGAGGTTGCAGGTAAGCCACACAGAAAGGAGAATATGGCAACGGCAATGAAAGCATAGCAACGACGATTGTTTTTTACTGCTGCTACTGCTGCTGCTACTTGTAAAACTCCATGACCCAGATGCCGTTGACGCTGCAGACGAGGGAAACTCCGCCAGTGAAACCGGCCTGCAGCGCCAGATTTCTGACCTCGTGCTCAGTGCGCTCTTTTCCGCCAGGATTGTAGGCCAGCATTAGCAGATCCACATGGTACGAGTTCTTGGCCCAGGTCGCCGACTCCGCTGCCACCGGCAGAAGGTAATCTATCACGATCACCTTCCCCTTCTCCGGCAACGCCTTGTGGCAGTTCTTCAACAGTCTCACGCACAGCTCATCGCTCCAATCATGCAATATCATCTGAAACAACAACGCACCCAAAAACACACACCAATTAAAATGGCAGTCACAAATCTCTTCACACATTCGTTCGCTGCTGCTTTTTACACGATAGATGAATAAACAATCCCTCTAATTTGGTCAAAATCATGGTGAATTTGACTAATCGGCAAAAGCAAGTATGCGCTAAGGAAACCGAAAATTACGTCCATCTTAACGGAATCTGGACTTGCCAAGGCCAGTGCTGCAGTCTCAATCGGAAGATTCGTTGATCAAATCAGGTAAAAGTTCAGAACGGACAAAACGTCAAACAGATAGGCCCGTGGACGAATGTTCCAGTTGTATCGAAAGAAGCTGGATCGTTAGGATCAAAGTGAGTTCAAATCAGAAATAGTTGAAGCGAAGTCCGGAATTGGAAGTCGCGTTTGCTGAACTTGAAAATGAAAAACCAATTTTTCCTTTGACTGTTAAAAATTCACATATAAATATTATGATCCGAAGCAGCGTTATTGCCGGTCCCGACCGTGGACGCAAACAGAAAAGGATGCCAAAAGACGAGGGAGGGAGGGTTTGCAGCCACCGACTGTAAAATGATACCAAATTTATATGATGGCTTATGAACGTGAAATTGGACGGAAATGCAAGGTCGACGACTGCAGAGATTAATATCGACAAGGATGATCATTCTAAATTGCAAGCAACTCCGAATGGAAAGGGACGCGAAATGAAAAGGGGTTCATTGCAAGAGACCGGAAACCATTTTAAATCTCTTGATGATGATGTAAAGGTAAATGGCAGAACAAACTAACAAGCAAAAGCATATCCGAAGACGGGATGTGTTGTACATCAAAATATTCCAAAACGTAATACACGCCCTGCCTAAAGCCCTAAAGCTATATTTTGCTTGCTCCAAAAAGGACGAGATTCTTTAATCCTAGCTACCCAGGTATGAAAATATTCCAGAATGTAATCCACCACCTCCACTAAAGCTATTTCCTTTGCTCCAAAAAGTTTCCAAAACGCTTTGTTTTCTAAATGGAAGACACAAATCTATATTTCACAGAATGTTTCCAAGATACTTTGTACAAACTGCAACAAAAACCTAGAAAACATTTCTAGAATAAGAATGTGCCACAAATCTATCCATAAACTTCTCTGTACCCCTAAACCATTTCTTCTCACATTCAATTGCGTCCCCCAACATTTTTTTTTTGTTTCATAACTGTTGATGCCGCTGCACATGCAGCCATCGATTTTTTGTGACAAATTTACTGTAGTGAAAGTGTGACCAAATGGGACAAATCTCCTGTACTTTGAACAACTTCGTTCTTTTCTAGGTGTACAAACACAGACTCAATAAAATTTCAAAACCAATGAATTCGATGAACTGAAAAAAACGAAAGAACAAGGAAAGAAAGGGAGGGTGGTAAATTCGTTCTTTTTTGGGTGTACAAACACAGACTTAATAAAGTTTCAAAACCGGATGAACTGAAAAAAATGAAAGAAACAAGGAAAGAAAGAAAGGGGGCGGGGGGTACTGCACCTTCATAAGAATGGTTTGGGCGGGGGGCACGGAATCGAACATGTCACCGCCGAGGTGGAGGACGCCGGGGTGGGCGGGGGCGGTGGACACCACGTGGGGCATGTCGAAGTTAGTGGCCGTCACGTGGGGGTGCGCCTCGACGATGAGCGCCGACGTGAGGCCGACGCCGCCGCCGACGTCGAGGAGCGACGACAGCTGGGCGAAGCCACGGTAGACGCGCAGGATGTGGGCCATCATGATCCGCGAGTGCTGGGCCATGGCGCGGTTGAACACGGCGTTGAAGCGCTCGTCGCGCGCGGGGTACTCGAACGCGTGCACGCCGTGCGCCTTCACGAACGGCTGCGACCCCTCCGTCACCGCCACCCGCAGGTGCTGCCACGTGTCCATGAACACCTTGTCGTGGTTCATCAGCAGCAACGGCGCCAGCGATCCGTCGTCGCCGTCGCCCACGAGGTGCTCCGCCACCGGCGTCAGCGCGTAGCGGCGCTCGCCCTCCACCACGTGGCAGCTCAGCACGCCGTGGCACGCCAGCACGCGCAGGATGCGGTCCAGCGCGGCATGCGCGTTAGGGTTTTCTATGTTAACTTCCAGTCTCTCCACGATCTGCAGCGGCGTCAGGTGCTTCGGCTCTGCTGCTTTTGCTTTTGATAAAACTTCGAGGACGTTCAGCTCCAGCGCAGCTTTCATGGCCATGGGCAGACACGACGCGCTGGTCAGAACCAGCGCCTGCAGAAACTCCTCATCGTTTACCACTGTCAGTACTCCTCCTCCTGCTTTTGCTTCTGTTCCCATTCCGTTGCCGTTGCCGATTAGGGTTTCTGCTGCTGCTTTTGCAACGTTGCCGTTGCCTGCATCTGGAAGGTTTTCTATGGAAGGAGAAGAAGCCATGCGCAGCTCGCTGCCTGTCTGTCTGTCTGTCCGGTGGCTATTTTACCGTGCTGCTTGGCTTTTGCTTGCTTTTTGTGCGGGACACTATGCTTCCTTGGCCCGTGTCTGTCGGGTTTCAGTATTTATAGCTGGTTTTGTGTGTTGGTGGCCAGATGTGGGATCACCCAGTCCACCTGACGTCCGATTTACCTACCACGGTGGGGCTTGTTGTCTGTTCTGGTTTATTTTTTAATTTCGTCTCGTCTCGTGTCTACGATCTGATTCGCTGCTTGACCAGTTACACAAGTTGTTAGCACGTAGGGTTTCACCCTGGCGACCCTGTCATCCGCACACGACTTGTTTAAAGAAAAATCTCCTTTGACGTGCGAGCTCATGTCTGGACCCAGATTGGGAGCCTACTGGCCAAGTATTTGAGGTTCGCGACATAAATCGTAGGTTACTGCCTTATTTTCTTCGTGGATGACGCTGACATGCGTTGGACAATCTTCGTGGCTTTGTTAAATTCTTTGATTTTCAGTTCACTGCAATCATTAGCAGTAAATATTCTTTCATCCATAACACCAGCATATTTACTTTGAACACTCTTTATCGGAGACGTGACATATTTTTCTAATACATTGACATATGGTACATGATCTTTTTTGATTTTCAATGTTTTTCTAACAATCATTAGCAACGAATAATATTTCATCTATAACATGTTTGCTCTAAACAATTTTTATGGCGAGCAAACAATCTTTATGGCTGATGTTGACATGGCTTGGATGATCTTCATGACTATGTTAAATGATTTTTTTAACATGTTGACATATGTTACACGATCTTCTTCATTTTTCAGTGTTTTTCTAGCAATCACTAGAAGTAAATAATATTTCATCCATAACACTGGCATATTTGCTCTAAACAATTGTAGCTTCTATGTTTATGTCTTATATGTTTATATCTTCTGATTGCAATACAGAAGTAATAAAGTTGGGAAGAGAACAACAATGTGTATATAGGTATGTATATAAACTTCAATTCCATTGTTGCAAGATTCTCTCAACCAAATTATAGATTTATATGTATATATTAAATATATAACTAAGCTAATTTTTATATTCATATCATTTTTCCTTAAGGTTTTAAACAACAAGTGTGAATGATAATCTTTCAATGCAAAGGGTGCTAAATCTAAGTATATTTTCAATATCTGCCTTTAAATCTAAGTATTTTTTTTGTAAATAAATGAGTTGTTGAGCGCTGGTTTTTGGTTGGTACAATTAACCATGATCATTTTACTTGCCAAGCTCTACACCTGCAAGCTTCCATGCAATTTATTGTAGTTTCTTTTACAAAATCATGGGTTTCACAATTAATTTCAATTATACATGGTTTATAGTTCCAATTGTACGGCATAAAATTTATGGTCGTATCTATAACAAACCCATGGTCTTTAAAATTAATTTTAGGTATACCTAGTTTCTAGCTACCTACAATTGTACACAAAGTTGCAAACGTTCATTTGAATGCCATGTTATTTAGAATTAAAAGTCATGCCATAACCAAAGGCAATGCATGCGATGTGAGAGATAACATAAGTCACAACTATTTTACCACTATAAATATTAGCCATACTATGATCCAAAAATCATAACATGTGATTGGGCAAATACCATGTGATAGGAGATCATAAGCTTTTTAAACTTCTCTATCACACATTGTGTACTTGTGACTATGACATTCCATATAGGTTATGATATTAATGGGCAATGGATACCACTACCTTTGCTCTTAATCAATGATTAGATGATTTAACAAGTAAATTCAAATGCTCATGGGTAGTGGGCATCCCTACCTTTTCGTAGGTAATGATAGGTAATTCAAGTGGTAAATTCATTCTTAATTGTTCCAATTAGGGCTAAAACTTCATATTTATTGCAAAGTGAAAGGCTTAAGTCCCCCTTCCCCTTTTTTTTTTGTTTTTGTTTTCAATGTTGTAACTCCCCCAAACGAAACATCTTTCATGTCACTCCTTAAATAAAACATCAAAAATGTATAGTACCCATTAATAGCTAATGGTTAATAAATAATTTGTTTGATCTAAACATTTCATGGCCTATAATACCCTACCTTACCCCTCTACTAACTTAATAATAATTATACCCCTACAAACTATCCTAAAAAATTTGGATATATCCTCCCTCACCTGGCTTAATCCATCCAAAATAAACATATTCCTCCATACTTATATACTAACTTAACAACTACGATAATAATTATAGACTCACCAAAACAATGAGGTGTTAGCCTAGTGATAAGACTCTTAATTTGAAAGCACCAAGTCATGGGTTCGATTTTGGTGGACAATGCTAAGTTATAAAGTTCTAATTGAATAATATATCGTAGGGTGTACGTATATTACAGTTATTTCAGGGTTCCAACAACGCCCTCAACTTTAAATCCATCCTAAAAACTACACCCCACTACCATCATCCTAAAACTATATTTTAGAATAAAACATCATGTTTGAATCCAAAGTATAATTGGGATTGTATACCTCAAATCCAACTACAATAGTAGATTATAGTCGTAGCCATGACATCATGTTATTATTATTATTATTTTTTGGAAGGACTTTGCCATGATAAATAAATAATTATTGCTTTTAGGTTGGGATAAGAGATGAACTTTTTTGAGAGAATTATTATTTGTGAGAGTCCAACTACTTTGTAATCTAGACTTTGTCCATGGAAAATCAATTCTAAGGGAATCAATTTGAGAGTTCTTAATTTCAAAAATATAAAAAATTCTTTTGGTCAAATAATAGATATATTTAATAAATATATAGCCAAACTAGTTATTTATTTTTTGTGATAGTTTGATAATTGGTGTCTTATAGATGAGCTTAGTTATATATTTATACTATACATCTATAATTTGGCCAAGGGTATCTTGTTTGCTCTTGTATAGGTTTTTTTTAAGAATATGGAACAAGATACATAAAATTGGCAAGAATGGTGGTATATAAAGCTCTTAACATTAAAGATGAAATAAGAAATCTTGTAAGTGTTATGGATGAAATATTATTTAACTTTATAATAAAAAATTAATTAGCACTACTTATAAGCTCGCCTAAAAGATATTAATTACAAGGCTTGGAAACAAGAAAGGTCGAGAATTAATTTTATTTCCGAAGTTGCCCAAGTAAGGATATTGCAATTTGGCAGGGGCGTTGTAGGTAAGGAATAAGGTAATGGGCCGTTGGGTCTCCGCGCCTGGTCAAGTCACAGAGTCTGCAGTTGTTTATAAAAAAAACCTATGGGTGGTAATCTTCGTTAGATTTGATACCAGACAAAACTTACGTATACCAAACAAAACCTACCCACCGACGCAGGTTACAGAAAACCAATGTAGGTTGCGAAAATTGGGCCAAGTAATTGAATCAAAAAAGGGGTCCATGTTCAATCCCACATAAAATCCACGTTCAATTCAGGCGCCGCCGACGACCAAGGGGTCTATGTTCAATCCCACATAAAATCCACGTTCAATTTAGGCGCCGACGGCGAAGGGGTCCATGTTCAATCCCACGTAAAATCCACGTTCAATTCAGGCGCCGCCGACGACCAAGGGGTCCATGTTCAATCCCACATAAAATCCACGTTCAATTCAGGCGCCGACGACCAAGGGGTCCATGTTCAATCCCACATAAAATCCACGTTCAATTCAGGCGCCGACGACCAAGGGGTCCATGTTCAATCCCACATAAAATCCACGTTCAATTCAGGCGCCGACGACCAAGGGGTCCATGTTCAATCCCACATAAAATCCACGTTCAATTCAGGCGCCGACGACCAAGGGGTCCATGTTCAATCCCACATAAAATCCACGTTCAATTCAGGCGCCGACGACCAAGGGGTCCATGTTCAATCCCACATAAAATCCACGTTCAATTCAGGCGCCGACGACCAAGGGGTCCATGTTCAATCCCACATAAAATCCACGTTCAATTCAGGCGCCGACGACCAAGGGGTCCATGTTCAATCCCACATAAAATCCACGTTCAATTCAGGCGCCGACGACCAAGGGGTCCATGTTCAATCCCACATAAAATCCACGTTCAATTCAGGCGCCGACGACCAAGGGGTCCATGTTCAATCCCACATAAAATCCACGTTCAATTCAGGCGCCGACGACCAAGAGACTTCGGTGATATATAGTTTAATAAGTCAGAAAAATGAGTGATGCCTGCCCTGCCAGGAAGATTCCTTGACTTGTAGTTTAAAAACAATCTGCTGCAATGCACTCAGTTGTGGAATAGTTAAAGTAATGTTACATCATATAGTATACTTTTAGGAACCACGCATGGGATCATGCGTATGCTTGGCCGACTTCTTTGAAATAAATATATTGAAATAATGAATACCCGAAAAAAACAAACATCAGCACTTGGCTTGTTCCACCTACTTTAATCACTAACAAGTGGATAAGCAATTAACCATCACATACCGCCACAAACCACAAACCGTGTTGGGTTATCGAATTAACACTTGTACATAAATTCGAAAGGGAAAAGAATAAGAATTATTAAAAAGCGAATAATTATATTAAAAAAGTCAAATCAACAAAGATAGAGTCCAAAGAAAAATCTTGATAGTTTTGGGATGCTTTTTAAGGTTTTCATCTTTACAATCTTTACAAACTTCCTTTTAAGGTAGGAAAAAAATCAAGCCTTAGTCTTGTTCAAAAATATTCTCATGCGTTTTCACTTCTTATTGACAGGTTTCTTGACAAAGAGAGTAAACCCTTTCTAAAGATATAAAAGAAAGTAATAATTTTTAAAAAATGAGCAAACACCAACAAAAGCTAAAAGTTTCCCATCCTTGAGCCTACAAAAAAAATAAATAAAAAATTAATACTATATGAAACAAATTAATTATTCAACTTTCACTAGAAGCTTCTTTACTTGAAGCTATAAATCTATAATAGAAAAGCGACATCTTTGAGAATATGATATTTAACTTGTAAAAAAAGGTCATAGGTATGCTCTTGGTACTAAAAAATAATTGCACCTTGAAGCTTCCAATTAAAACAGAGAATAATTACACCATGGGCTAATTTGCTTAAGCTTCTACCATATCTTCTAAATTTGTTTAATAATTGAAGAACTAGTATTAGAACTATTATCATTTTTAGGTTTTCTTTGTATAAGTGATGAGCAATGTGTATCCCATATGCCCAACCATACGAATCACAAACATGCATTAGCAATTCAGTTGAATTTTGTGGGCTTAGTTCCTAAGTTTGCCCATAGTCTTAAACTATGAAGCAAAGGGTTGTATGATCGTTGTCTTCTTAACTCACACTCATGCTATTAGTTCGTATGGTTAAATATGAGTTAATACACATGATGTGTATTTTTATAAGTGTTTTTATATGTTTTTTTATCCTAACAGCTGGATGAGTAAATTAAGAATTGAGAATGAACTATTTAACTACTTTGCTAATCTAGTAACTACCTATCATAACATAAGTAGCTGTTCCTACTTGTCGTACATATCTCAAACTCATATCAACACTACTAGGTTACCAAGTGAACATTACTGGGTGTACCAAATATCCACTACTAGGATACCAAATGCAATATGTTATGCTTGAAGTGGTCATACTTATGTATTTATGATTAAGTATATTAACTAATTAAAACCATGAAAGTAAAGTGCAATTACAAAGATTAGACTAATCCAAGTGTTCAAATGAATATTATAAATCTCAACTTTATTGTTGTTCACACCAATGCATTTAGGTACATGGCGTTCAAATAAAGCATCGTACAATCTGTTTAATTTACATTACCAACACTCAGAGGGAAAATATTCTAAATTTGGAGAAACTAAACGACAAGGGTTGCTATGCTATTAACTTCAGATGTCATAAATGTAGGTGGTGGTCGCATTTATATAGGCTTTGCCTATGTCAGCATCGACATATTTACATCGATGCATGTAACCATGCATCAATAGGGATACGTCGATGCATGCTCATTGACATAGCTTACCTTATCATAACTCATCATACCCCCACAACTGATTGAAAACTTGTCCTCAAGTGAACAAAAGTAGGATTGAGCTTCTTACAAATTTGGGGAACTATGGAATTTATCAACTACCAAATAAACAGATGGACATACTAACTAATTGACTCCACTAACTTTGAGTACAGGATTGTATGGGATTATAAAAATTAGTGTCCATTACAACAAATTTGGACTCTTTACAAAAATTTTAGTGTGTATTGCAGAGTTGTCAAAGATGAGGCGAATTCTCAAATAGTGTCTAGAGGTGGAAGCTCCTATGACATTGAAGGTCCTTCAACAAGTTCAGATGGTGGTGGCAGTGGAGGCAGCTGAGGCTGACTTGCTGTTGCTACTATTGTTAATGGAAGCTTGAAAGCATCCAGTAATTCCTTCATCTTGTCTTCTTTAGCACGTGAATTGTAGGGAGTTCATGTGGCTTCTCCAATGTGGGATGAAGAAAAAATGTCCCATAGGCATGGCATTGAAGACGAAAAATCCTTCACATTGACAAGCCATGTTGCAAATTGTTTACATTTGACATTGAATGTCTTTCCCAAGTTTTGCAGCTCATGGTAGTCATTCATCCTCTTGGCCAAGTTCTTAGCAATAGACCATTGATTAGTGAATCTACTCTTGAGAACTTCAAGCTTTAAGTTGGTTGTCTCCAACTACTACTTGGTCTCCTTATAATACTTGAATTTTACCTCATATAAGAGGTAGGAACTAGCCACTTGTTTTTCCAACTTGATTGGTCTCCTCAGTGTTAGCATAGCTAGGTTTGCATAGTGAAGGTTAGCAAGCTCCATGTACTCTATCATCTCCTCGATCTACAACTCCTTTAAACATATTTTGGCCTTGTTGTACATGTTCAATCTATCCAAGGTGGGCTACCATATGTTGCCTCTTTGTTGGAGTTCTTGTAGAGGCTCATTCACCTCGCTTTGGTCAATTGGATTTCTTTCTCATTCACTTCTTTGAGGAGCCTAGCCTAGTCCCCATAATGGTTCTTGACTTGCTTAAATTTTGGGACCTCATTTTTCTAGGTAGCTACCTTAACGATTGTTTTCTAAAAAAGCGTTTGAACTTCCTCCATTGAGAGATTTCTATTTTATGTTGCCAAGCTTCTTAAGTCAAGGTTAACCTTGGCTAGCTACTCCTATTATTGGTGAATGAATTTGATCATTTGGTCTTTCTATTGCTCAACATTTCGTAGGTGATGATTGTCTTTCATTAAGATAAAGTTCTCCTTACAAACTTGTGACAAGTTCTTTTTAATGTTGAAAGCCATGGCTTTCAACAAGGAGGTGTCAAAGATTGCTACCTCTATTGCATTCTCACCCTCATGTAGTCTACTTTGAAGTTGTTGAAAAGCTTCATCCCTTATGAGGTTCGGCCTAAGAATGCAAGGTCAGAGAGCTGGGCCCCCAACTCTACAATCTTAGTAGCTAACGATTAATTCTTAGGAATGGTTGTTTTTAGTTGAGCATTGGAAATGAGAATTTTATCATTTTTCTCAAGTAGCTCCAATTGGTTAGTAGTGATTTCATTTGAAAGATCAAAAATATCTAGAAGTGGTTGCTTAGCTCCTACTAGTTGTTCTAACACTTCTTCATGTTGGGCAGCACTTAACCAATCACTCCCTACTCTTGCGAACATCTCGATATTTGTCATTATGACAATGTCTAGCATGACTATCACAGGAGCATTTAGGACTTTATCTACCTTGTCTCCCATCACTTTCATTGCTATCTCTTGGTCTTTATGCTGCATAACTAGGATGCTCACCCCTTCATCCTTCTCCAATTTAACAAAGAAAGTCACGACATTCCCTGTGATTTTTGGGAATGTTTATTTGGAAATGAACACTATGAGCTCTTGGGCACTTGGATTTAATCTCACAAGCACCTAGTCCCTCTATGTTGAGGATAATAGGAAAATTTCTTAGTTTAGCCAACTAATGATCCTAATGATTTCATTTAGATGGCTTAGAGCTAGATAGTAAATTGATGGCTCCCCACCACCTATTGAGCCTTGTTGCTACTATAGTTGCTACTCCTAAAGTTTCCAGATCCTTTTTACAGTTGTAAGCACCTTTGGTGTGGTTTCTCGTATAGGTGGTGATGATGGTTGCCTCTTCTCTTCATGTAGCTTAGTTACTGCCTTGTCCTTCATCATCTCTTATCATGATGCAGAAAGAGCATGACAGACCACATCATTAGCATAGCATGTTATGCCTCCCCTTTTACATAGTTTTTTAATGAGGCATATAAAGGGAAGTGTCTTCCTTCCCTTATCATTATCCTTGAAGTGCTTCTCTACCTTCGAATAGATAAGCTAGGAAAGGTTGATGGGGAATTTTTTGCTTAGAGAAACACATGTAGGGGTAGAGAAGGTTGTTACCTTACTTTGCCTCACTGTGGGGCTTAGATGATATGCCATGATTTTGAAATAAGCACGCTCTACCTTTGTGAGTGCATCATACTCCTTATGATCGACACCATAATAGTGTTGGACCCATTTATTTTTAGCCTTGGGGTTTACTTGGGTTGATATCTTCATCAAATTTGCCCCAGTGTCAGGCAAATCGGGGACCTTCATGATGGCCTAAACCAAGTAGGAGATGGTGATGTCCTTGATTTTCACTGATGCGTCTTCCTATTGATTATTCCAAAATAGGTAGGTCTTCATCATGTACCATTCTCCGCTAGTGGAGAGAACGGGCCACATGGAAGACCCCTCTCCCCCTGTAATTAGGTGCAGATGTCTTTAAGTGCCAACTCTAAGAAGAAACCAAAGTTCAGTTCTTGAAGAATAGAACTCTAAGCCTCCTTGGACCTTATCTTCTCTAAGTCGATCCTTGTGAGGGTACCTTAGAGATTAGGCTATATCTTAAAGGCTTAATCTTACCTAGATTGGTTGATCTTTATGGTGGAAATTTGTCGGATAGATTTCACTTTAGGCTCCTCTCATAGATGTCCCGTCACATGGATTACATCAACTACTTGTTCTTAGGGCTATTGTGATTGTTGTTGTTGGCCCATTCCTCATCGTGGCTACTTTTTCCTAGGCTAGGAATGCCCTCTTACTTGCCGTCCTCTCTTTGGTATCATTTGCAATAACAAATGTAACCCAAGATTAGCTTTTTACTTTACAATCCTTAATTTTTTTGATACCTTTCTTATTAGATCTAGTTATAGTTAGGCTTGTTTGTAATCTTGGTAGGGAATATTACTTTAATATTATTTTAATTATTAGCTACAAGAGTTTATTTGTCAAGTTTGATCCACTTAGGATGAGTAATTTAATGCTACTTTAATGGGAAAACCTTGGGGAGTTGGAGAAATTCTAAAAAATTTTCTAAAGAAAATCAAAGGTTTCTAACCCCATGACAAAAAGCTTACCTCAAATAGCTAAAGGACCAAAAAATAGGTAGAATCAGGTGAGTGGTATGAGAGGTATAGCACTAGGAAGACACTTAGGCTTTGAAAAACTCAAGAACTCCTCCTACATTTAGAAGAAAATGGTGAAAAATTGGCTAAGTGCTATGGTTATTTATAGAATTTTTTTGCTGCATTAATAGGGATGTATCGATGGTGTTGTGTCGATGAATCCTGCTACATCGATGGGGATGTGTCAACAGAGTTATTGAAGCTAACTTTTCACATAAAGAAAACAAGAAATTATAGAAGATTTTGGAAATGAAACAAGAGCCCAAAGGAAGCCATAAAAGTATATAAGGATGAAAAAAACATGGAAGAAGGTCTCAAGTGTACTTGGAGAGGAATTAGAGTAGATTTGGATGAGTAATTAATGCCAAAAGAAAGCAAAATAGAACGTTCAAAAGGTGAAGTAAGAAGACTGATCACAAAAATGACCAAGGGATAGGAAGTTTAATTGAGAAAGACCAAGAGTTATGTGAGTGGGTCCTTCCCAAAGTAGGTTTATACCATTAATACACTTGCATGGTCTCATCCCAAGGACTCAATAGGCACCAAGGATGATTAATGATCTTTGGAAGTTAAAAATAGAATCCATGTAAGAGATCATTAGAGGATTATGCTACATCCCATAACAAAACATTAATTGACCATGATAGGGGGTAGTGAGATGCTTGATGATGAGGTTGGAATGATGGAAGAGAGAGAAAGAGTGGTAAGAGATTCTCTCCTCTGGATCACATGAAGTCCTTTGTGGAAGCTGTGATTAAAATGATTTGGTACTATTCCATCCTCATATAGGACCAAGTCGAGCCACATTTAGTGACTTTGCATTGTCATATCCTTCGATCATTAAGAATTCATGACAATCTCCAAAGGACAACCACCACTCTAAGAAATAAGAAAATAGAAGCATGAAGATAGGAAGAACCTTATTTAGAGGGGTGCCTTTAAGCATGGGTAACATGTCTTTCTAGCCCCATAATTAGTATCTGTAGCTTGTTATTTTGTCTAAGGGGTGTGCCTTAAATTTTCATGTTTTTTTTTATCATAGGAACCGCACCATGCAAAGACATGCTTCTTATTATAGTTGACAGTATGAGTGTTAAGAGACTAACAGAGAAATTCATAAAACTGTAGAAAGAAGTTGGGAACAAAAGATGAAAAATTCCCTTGAAGTCACACCTTTATCCATTCCCACTTAGTCTGTTCCAAGTCTACTAAGTAAGAAGATCATGAATTACTTTAGGTTTTAATTAGGGAATGATCTCATGCTTGCAAGAAGAAGAGCCTCATAGAGTTGGATGGAATGGATGGATGTCATGGACTGCCTGCCTGATGTCATCAGAAAATTAATTATTCTGTTAATTAAGAACATAATCCCAAGATGAAATCTAGTAATTTCACAATCATTCATAACTATAAATACTATATTAATGAACTTCCAAGAGTAGTAGCAGCTACAGAAAAAACTCAAGATTCTTGATGAATGAAACAACCATGAAAGAAACCAACACATAAAAGAACACAAACAAAGTAAAATATATATAAGAAGTTATAAAATTTTCAAGAAAATTGAAAACATATGAAGAACAGTGTAAAACAAAAAGTTGAAAAATTGGATAGCCTACACAAAATGTTAACATGGATGGCCATCTCTTCACAATTATGCTAAAAGAAGGAGATATGAAAAATAGAACGTGCCTGCTTGTCTATGGAGGTGTTCATGTTACCGGTTATGCAAGTGTCCAGGAAAGGTTTTATTTATTGGATGTTGACTAGTAGTATTTTCTTTGGGCTTGAAGGGTTGTAAATTGTCATGGAAAAAAGGAAAAATTGTATGAATGATATAAGATCCTTTCCATAGCATTTGAAATTTCATCCATTGTGGTATGTGCATGGGGTTCTAGTGAAGAACCTTATTTACTAGTTGGAATTTAACTTTTCTTATGTGTAAGTCATGGCATTTTTTGACATGTTCTTTGTGGATGTCATTCATTAATAGGACCACTTATCCATTTTTGTTTAGCACATTCAATGTCATCAAACATTCCTTTTGTGCTAGACTCAGATTGAGGTCAAGTTCATAAGCTGTTGAAAGTGTGTAGAGCTTTCCTTGGATTGGAAGGATGGGTAATTTTTCGTACACTAACTCATAGGGAGAATAACTAATAGGAAGTTTCTAGGTGGATCAATAAGCCCATAGATCATCATTGAGTTTTGTGCTATAGTCTTTCCTATATTTAATAATAGTGCATGTTAGTAATTTCATTATTTTCCTATTAGTGACTTCAGCTTGACTGTTAGGTTGGGGGGTGATATGGGGTTGTTAATTTATGTTCCAGCCCTAAGTGTTGCATTAATTTTTGAAAAGTAGCATTTTTGAAATGAGTCCATTATTAGAAATAAGTACCCTTGACACACGAAACCTATTTACCACACTTTATTGAGTAACTTGTGTTGTAGTAAAGGATTAATAATCAGTGATGGGTACAGCTTTAGCCCACTTGATGTAGTAGTCAACATCTACCATGATATATGCCTTTCCATCGGACATGGGGTTAATGGACCCAATGAATTTAATGCTCCAAAGGTTGAAAGGCTCTAGTGGTTGGATCCACTTTTAGGGCCCTTAAATCCATGCGATCATTCATCCATCTCGTTAGTAGTGCTTGGATGAATGGGAAAAATGATGGACATCCTTAAAGATTGTTAGCCAGTAGTATCCTACCATGATAATTTTTATAGCCATCCTCCTTCCTACATAATGGCCTCCACAAGGATCCTTGTGAGCATTTTGGAGGATCCATAGTTGATTAGCATTGGACACATACCATTGTACCAAGCCATCAGCACAAACCTTGTAAAGGTTTTTCCTCATTTCCATCTAATGCTTGGCTTGGTAAAGAAACTATTGTTTTTTATTATTATCTCAATTTAGAGGAATTTTCAAAGTGAGTAGATAGGAATGGAATTTCTTGTACCAATTAGGACCTTGGGGATTCTGCACTTCAATAACTTTTGCAAAGAAGAGTTCATCTAGAAATTAATTGGATAAAGATCCCTTGTCCTCTTCTTTATCCCATGGTAAACAAGATAAGTGATCAATGACCACTTTCTTAATTCCATTACTATCCACCATTATGAGATCAAACTCTTATAGAATTACTAGTCATTATATGGTATAAGGGCTTATCATTGATTTTTTCATGAGGAACTTGATGGCATTATGGTCGGTGTACATAAATATATGATATTCAAGCACATAGTGCCTAAACTTCTCTCAGGTGTACACCACTGCCATGAGCTTCTTCTTTGTAGTAGTCTAGTTCAATTGTGCCATCATAATACTTTTGATTGCATCATGGATATAGTAAGGATGTTTCTAATCATTCAATTATGTAAGAAATGCCCTTAAGGCACAATTGGATGCATTCATCATAATGTACAAGGGCTTGGACTAATTTGGAGCATGTAGAATTAGAGTATCTACAAGCTTTTGCTTTAACTGTTGGAATGCTAACTTGCATTCCTTGGTCTATTTGAATGGTGCATCCTTCTTTGTGAGCTTAACCAACATCTTAGTAATTTTCTAGAAGTTCTCGATGAAGCATTGGTAATAACTAGTATGGCCAAGGAATGATCTTATATCTTTCACTGTTTTGGATTGCTTGGTAATTCCTTGGATGACCTATAATTTTCCTAGGTTCACCTTGATCCCTTTTTCTAAAATTCTATGTCCCTACATTATACCTTCTTAGACCATTAGATGGCTTCTCTACTAGTTGAGCTTAAGTTAGTGTCCATGGATTATTGAAACACTTACTTAAGATAGTTCAAGGCTTGCTCAAATATGGTACCATAGGCAGAGAAGCCATCCATGGAGACTTCTTCCCCACTACCAAATTTTTGTTGAAAGATGTTAAGAATCAAATGTTGAAAGGTAGCAAAAGCATTACATAGGTCAAAAGGCATCTTTTATTATGTAAAAGTTGTGTAGGGACTTGTGAACATGGTTTTGGCCTAGTCCTCTAGTGCAATATGGATTTGCTTAACCATCTAGGAAGTTATGATAGCAATGTCCCGCTATGGTATCTAATACTTGGTCAACAAATGGCAATAGAAAATGATCCTTGAAAGTTACCATGTTTGATAGTAAAAAATCTATGTAGACTTTCCACTTCCTCCTTTTTTGGATGCAATCATGAGTGGGCTAACCCATTTGCTATTTGCAATCGAATATATGAACTTTACCTTGAAAAGTTGTTCTATATCCTTCTTGACAACTTACTTTAGTTTTGGGTTCAAATTTTGCTACAACTGCCTCTATGGCTTGATGGGAGAGTCTATATAGATGCAGTGCTGGCATATTTATGGATCTATCCTAGTAAGTTCATGATATGACCAAGTAAAGTCTGTTAGTCATTTGTTCATTACCTTCATTAGTTTCTATTTCTATTCTGGAGCAAGGTTGGCATTGATGATTATCATCTTGCCATTGTTGTGAAATGCATATTCTAAAGTTGTTGGTAAAGCTTTCAGTTCAAGGGGCTCTTACTTAAAGTGATTAGTAATTTCCAACTTTCTCTAATCCATTTCACTTTGTGCGTGGGAGATTTGATGATGAATTTTCTCTATTTCATCCATGTTCTCAATGTAAGTGCTTGTGAGGCTTTCCAATGGTTCCGTGCATATGGTGAATTCAGTTTGATGATTTGTTATTAGCTGCTAGGTATCTTCTTGTTTTGTGGCTTCTGCATACAAGCATGTTTGAATAACTACTATCTCAACATAATGATTGCATGCTTGAATTGATGTATTCTTTACCATCCATATTCTTTGCATGCAATGGCACCCTATGTTGTTGTATGTGATGCATGAAAACCTCTTTTTCTCTATATTTTCTAATTAATTTTTCTTGGAGATTTCCAAGGAAAGGTCTTAAATCCCTATTTTGGCATCTATAGTACTCAGCCATGCCCTTCCCATAATGATAGAGAAGTTCTCCTTATAATTCTCCACATGAATCACAAGGAAATTTGTAGGATAGGATGACCTAGAGATGGTGATCACAATGTCCTCCACTAACTCCAAAGAAATAGTAATGGACTGATATGCTAGGTTAAGTTTGATATTTTTTTTTCTGAGAGGAGGTAGGTTCTAAGCCTTATACATTTCTTGAGAGATTAAGTTCACCCTAGAATCTAAATCCAATAGAGCCTTACATGGATCATTCCTATAATTTTCAAATAAATGAGGGGACTCCTAGGATCATATCATTTCTTGGGAAGGTGGTCAACCATTATCTAATTTGTTACTATGTGGGTCAACATAATAGTATGGACATTAGAGGTTCTTTAGTTTGAAGGTGGCTTGAGGGTACTTTTAGAGGTAGAAAAGGTAGGGTTAACAACCACATGTATTTACGGTAGCTTTGTAGGTTTGTTTGTTTTGAAAAATGATCTCTTGTAAGGTTTTGGTTTAGAACTACTTGGTTAAATATAAGTGTACTTCGTTGTGACATTTCATTGCTATGGTTATGGTAGAATTTTCCCTTGCATAGATGGAGTACATGGCAAAGTTGTGGTAGTTGCTGGTACAGGAGTTGTTGAGGGATATGAAGGATGAGAAGGAAAAGGAGATTTTCCTCTGAGAGAAGGTGCTTTATAATATTCTAGAGGGTAGCAGTGGTGAGGGAAGGAGGTGTGGCTATATGAGTCATGAGGAAGTATAGGTTGTTAGACATAGTATTCATAAGAATTTGGTTGCTTATAAGGATACTGTTGTTGCAGTGGTAACATTTCCCACTATTGTGGGTGTTGCCATTGTTTATCCTCCTCCTGACTTTGAGGAGGTACTTCACTTGGATAATATGTTGGTTGTAGGAACTACTGCTTGTAGTTGCCTTGTGGGTAAGGCAACCATGTGGATGTTTGCTGTTTTGCAAAATTGGGATTCAATGCATATACCATAGACTGCTGCATTTATTGATCTTTCTTCCACTAGGCATTTGTAGGATGATAGTCCTTATAAGTGTGGTATTAGACCTCATATTTTGAATTGAGTACAATGATGTATAGTCTGATGAGATTGATCATTAGCATGATAAGAATAGATTGGTTGGGAGGCAACACAATGTTGCCTTCCATGTCCCTCCTGTGGATTTATTCATCTTGATGTAGGATGAAAGTGAGATCCAGATTATAAGGATCTGAATGGGCATATATAACTCTAAGTTATTGGGGCTTCTTTGGCCCCCTTGTTATTGATTTGATTCTCCTATGTGTGGTGGAGATTCATCCATATGAGAAGAAACAATATTAGTTGTATATAAAAATAGTGTGCCTTTTAATATTTTATCTATGTAATTATTTTCCTTATTGAATGATAGTGATCATTGTTGTGGTATCTTTACAATGTCTTTATATAATTTCATAGTCTACAACTAATTAGTGCACTTAGATAACTAACATTCTTGACAATAGTACCAATGATAAGCAACATGTATTCCCTTTGCCCAACCATACGAATCACAAGCATGCATTAGTGATTTGGTTGAATTCCGTGGACTTAGTTCCTAAGTTTACACAAAGTCTTAAAATGTGAATTAAAGGGTTGTATGATTGTTATCTTTTTAACTCACACTTGTGCTATTAGTTCATATGTGATGAGTGGCGAGGTACCCCTACACTCAACCATACGAATACGAGCGTTTTCATGCACGGTTCGGTCGAACTCCGTAGAGAGACTAGTTGTGGCACCTAGACCATTAGCCTTAGGTCGTAGTTCACTGTCTTCCCACCTGGACTTGTATTAGAGGTGTATGATGGGTTTTCTAACCCAATGCTACTCCTGAAGGCAATGGAAGGTAATATTAACTAAGCTAGGAGGAAAGGGTAAGAGAAAATCTAATTTAGCCTAAGTGGGATGAGCATCCATTCCTTGATTATTTGTACACATCTTGGACCTCATGCACGACTACCACTAGGATTACCAAGCACAGATCCTAGGTATGCCACTGGGTCACCAAGTAGTCACACTTAAATGCTCATAATCAAGTCGTACTCATTCGGCGTTCTAACATGAGTTTAAGGG
Organism: Gnetum montanum; assembly: GCA_015680685.1. Classification (NCBI taxonomy): domain Eukaryota; kingdom Viridiplantae; phylum Streptophyta; class Gnetopsida; order Gnetales; family Gnetaceae; genus Gnetum; species Gnetum montanum. The sequence continues at coordinate 87,395 of MNCI01023104.1, read as the reverse complement.
TGAGAGAATATTAACTAGGAAAGAAATAAATAACAATTAATTAAATAAATAAATAAAGTGAATGCTGCAATGATGAAGCAATCTTGATCTTTGTTGTCGATCATGTGCGTGTCCAAGTACATCACACTCGAATAAAGGATGTCGTACAATTACATTCACACCACTGCGGGCATACACTGGAAAATAATCTATCTTTGGAGGGATCAAACTACCAGAGTTTAGCTACAATCTAAATCTCTATTGTAAAACAAGGGAGAGCCGCCTCTTATTTATAGAATTGGCGGCGGGCTGCAATATCACGTACGTGATATTGCCTATTGATGTAGCCTACTTTATCATAACTTATCATACCTCTATTCCTAACTAAAAACTTTTCTTTGAGTGAACATAAGTAGGATCAAGCTTCCTACAAAATTTGAAAAAGTATGGAATTTATTAACTACTAAATAAATAGATAGATAGACTAACATACTGACTGTACTAACTTTGATCACTGGATTGTATGAGATTAGAAAAATTAGTGTCCATTGCAACAAAATTGGATACTTTAGAAAAATTTTAATAGGTGTTGAAGAGTTGCCAAAGATGGGGCAAATTCTCAAATAGTATCTGGAGGTGGAGGCTCCTATGACATTGAAGGTCCTTCACAAACTTTTGGTGTTGGTGGAGATGGAGGTGGTTTAGACTGACCTCCTGTTGTTGCTACTATCGATGGAAGTTTGAAAGCATCCAATAATTCTTTCATCTTCTCTTCTTTGTCACATGGGTTGTAGGTAGTTCATGTAGCTTTTCAAATGTGTGATAGAGCAAGAATGTTCCATGGGCATGACAACAAAAGAAACAACTTCTTTTAATTAACTAATCATGCTACAAATTGTTTATGTTTGACATCGAATATCTTTACAAGGTTATGTAGTTTAAGGTAGTCATTGATCCTTCTAGTGGGGTTCTCATCAATACAATATTGATTAGTGCATCTACTCCTGAGAACTTTAAGCTCTCTGTTGGTTATCTTTAACTACTACTTGGATTCCTTGTGATACTTGAATTCTACCTCATATAAGAGGTAGGAACTGGCCTTATGCTTTTCCAACTCATTTCTTGGTCTCCGCACTATCAACATAGCTAGGTTTGCATAGTAGAAGTTTGCAAGCTCTATCTACTCTATCATCTCCTTAATCTGCAACTTCTTTAGGTGGATTTTGATCTTATTGTATGCATTCAATCTATCAAAGATTGGCTACCACATGTTGCCTCTTTGTTGGAGTTGCTGGAGAGCCTCATTCATCTTCACCTTGCTTAATTTTATTTCTTTCTTATTTACTTCTTTGAGGAGTCCAACCTAGTCACTGTAATGATTCTCAACTCGCTCATATTTTAGGGCTTCACTTTTTTAGATGGCTACATCAATGGCCATTTTTTGGTGAAGCACTTGAACTTTCTCCATTGAGAGATTTCTTTTTTCTGCTACCAATCTTCTCAAGTCTAGGTTAACCTTGGCTAGCTGCTCCTGATGTTGGCAAATAAATTTGACTAGTTGGTCTTTTTGTTGCTTAATATTTCATAGGCAATGCTTGTATTTCATGAAGACAAAGTTCTCCTTATGGACTTGTGACAAGTCCTTGTCAGTGTTGAAGGCCATGGCCTTCCACAAGGACATGTTAAAGACCACTACCTTCTTTGCATTCTTAGCCTTGCATAGTTTGCTTCAAAGCTATTGAAAAGCTTCATCCCTCATGAGGTTGGTTTGAGAATGGTAAGGTTAGAGAGATGGGCTTGCAACTCCGTAATCTTAATAGCCAACCATTAATTCTTGGTGGTGGTTACCTTCAGTGGGGTGTTGGTAATGAGAAGTTTACCCTTTGTCTTAAATAACTTTGACTACTTAGTAATGATTTCATCTAAAAGATCAAAGATCTTCGAAAGTAGTTTCCTAGCTTTCACTAGTCGTTCCAACACATTTTCATGTTGGGTAGTGCTTAACTAACCACTCCCTACTTGTGTAGATGTTTGGATATTTTCCATTGTGGTAATGTTTGGCATAGTCATTATAGGAGCATTCAGGGTATCAGCTACCTTGTTGGCCACTATTGCCACCACTATCTTTTGGTCTTTGTGTTGCATAACTAGGATGGTTACCCCTTCATCCTTCTCCAACCTGACAGAGAAAGTTGTAGCAATCGTTGAGATTTTTGGAAATGTTTATCTAGTGATAGACATTGTGACCTCTTGGGCACTTGGATTCAACCTTGTGGATGTTTGGTTCTTCTGTGTTGAAAATAGGGGGGGTGGTTTCTTGGTCTAGCCAACTGATGATCCTGATGATCTCATTTAGATGGCTTAGAGTTGGATGGTAAACTGATAGCTTCACACCACTTGTTGAGCCTTCTTACTACTATAGTTGCTGCTTGCAAAGTTTTTGGAGCCTTTCTATAGCTATAGGAACCTCTTATGTGGTTTCTCCTGTAGCTGGTGGTGATGGTGGCCTCTCCTCTTCCTACAACTTGGTGACTACCTTGTCCTTTATCATCTCTTGCCATGATGCAGCAAGAGAATAATGAATCACATCATTGGTGTAGCATGCTATGCCTCCTCTTTTGCATATTTTTTTGATGAGGCATGGAAAAGGGAGTATCTCCCTTCCCTTATCATTCTCCTTGATGCACTTCTCTATCTCTTGATAGATGAGTTAGGGAAGGTTGATAGGAAATTTTCTACTTAGAGCAGTGCACACACAGGTAGAGAAGGCTATTACCTTACTTGGCCTCATCATGGGGTTCAAGTGATAGACCAAAATTTTGAAATAGGCATGCTCCACCTTCATGAGTGCATTGTACTCCTTACAGTACACTCCATACCAACATTGGCCCCATTCCTTTTTGGCCTCTGGATCTACTTTGGTCACATAACATCTCTAGTCCATGTCAATGCCAATTACATGGCCTTAAGTCATTCAACCTCCTTCCCAGCCATTAGTAGAAATGCTGTAACCTATAGGAGCACTCCAAGGCCTAGATTAAGCCTTCTAAATGATCTAGGACCTCACCAAAGAGCTACAGAAGCTTAAAGCTAGTACCATTTAGATGGTAAAGACTATGGACATTATTAAGATAATCCCATCAATCCTACTGTCTCATAGATAGCTCTCCCTATGGGCATCCCAATCTCCCACTTTACCAAATACAATAGTGAGGGTGATTTCAACTCTCATATCATTAAATTCCATTCTAAGTACCTATTGTTACTAACTTGACCACATATAGTGATGTGCATCTTTTCCATGTCTTTGACTAGTACCATGTACTACCTAGAGGCTCCTTTATGTAATGCTTGAAAAATTTAGTTCTAGAAAACAAAAAATTTTAGGTGAAATAGTTTAACTTAAAATTCCAAGGACCTCCAAGAAGAGGATCCAAAGTGCCTTTAATGGTCTTGCCAATCACCTGGGAACTTAGAAATTGTAAAATAGTGTAAAAAAATTGTAGATCTAACCAAGAGAAATCAGAAAAATAAACTTGCATAAAATAGATGAACTGCAAATTTTATTGAAAATAATAATAGTTACAGATACAAAAGTTCAAGGAAGTACAAGTTTTTTTTCTTAAAATGCACAAAGAGTTGTGTGAGAAGTGGTTATAATCCTGGTAAAACCGATAGAGTGCGTCTTACAATCAACTACATGATCCAGGTGCTCTAAAGTTCCATTCTTGAAACTCTTTGCTAGTTCTCATGTTAGATCTACCATGCTAGTTGAAAAATGGTGGATAAATGCTTGACTTTTTGTTGCTGGGCAATGCATTGAGTCTCTAATGCTCAATGAATTGCCAATTTTCCAAAAACGTCCTTGTAACATATTCAAATTTTGTCTAAATAGGTCATTGGTGTACAATTTGTTGTTGCAAATTTTCTTCCATGATTGCTAACAAATTTATATAATTTTCAAGTGTGGTAGGCCATCATTTCCAATGTGTTTTTTCACTTATGGTAAGTTTGATGCACCCATGCCATCAAAACTATGTTAAGTGCTATAAATAGTAAATAGACTTTGAAAACCACACTAGCTTCACCAAAACTACATTGGCCTTGGAAAAATATGTTGGCTTCATGGGATCTTCATTGGTCTCATGGGATCCTAGATGGCTTTGTTAAGATCCTTATTGGCCTCATGGAATCCTCATTGGTCTTGCTAAAATCACCTTGGCCTTGTTGGAAAAATGAAAGCCCAATAATTCCAATGCTGGGTGTAGGTGGTCCTAGCATAGTTTTGGCTATGGTCAACATAAAACCCATGAAAATCCCAAATTTGGTCATTTCCAAGGCATTTTTAGCCTTTCCAAGTCCAAATATAAACATGACATACCTTTTTCCACTTGGGAGGTGAGGCTACAACAATTTATGGGGCATTGTTTTAGCCCCAAAAAGTTAAGGTATGTGAAATTGTAGCTCATGAGCTACATACCTCATATTTTACTATAAAGTTTAGCCTAAAGTTTTAATGGTAAAGGTTATAATGCCAAAAAAATTGCAACATGAATTTTCTGAGTGGTGTTTCATTAGCCCCCCTTTGTTAATGTTTTGAAGCTTGACTTAAGAGATATCAACAAAGAATACAAAAACACTATTGTAGGTCCATCACCAAAATTTCCTCTCCATGCTTGATTTAGTAGTTGTCGAACCATCAAAGAGTGCTTGTAATGATGAGATAAGGTTATGATGAAGTGATATGGCATAGAGGCTATATTTGGTTACAAAGGAGTGGTTATAGGGGTTAACAATGAGTTCCATATATTGACATCATGGTCATGGTATGATAACAACAAGCTTATTGATTAGTGTAGTCCATGTGGTTCATGCTTCGAAGTGTTGGTGATGAACTACGATATCGCGTACGTGATATCGGATCAACCATGCGATATTGGATACCCGATATCATGGCCTACCTCCTTATCTATAAATAAGAGGTGGCACCCTTGGTTCCCACAGTTAGAAGTTAGTCCCTTAGCCAAACTCTTGCCATTTTTTCCCTCCAGAGTTAGAATTATTTCTACGTGCCCGCAGTAGGAGTCATAGAGTGAACGGATCTTTATTCAAGCATTGTGTACCTAAGCACACTTTGTGTAAGACAATAAAGATGAACTTTATGATAAACCTTGCAACATATAGAATAGATTAATCAGTGTTAATTATTATTTAATGCTGTCCTAGTTAATTAATGATTTCTCTCATCTTACAACTCTCTTAGTTAAATATACTCAATATGATCGCTTTAAGCATGTGTGTAGCGCTTGGTAACCTAGTAACGATTAGCGTTTGGTAATCCTAGCAGCGTTGCACTGGTTCAGGATGTGTACGGTAAGTGGGAACGAATACTGGTGTTAGGAGTACTTAGAACTTAGCTAATGAAGAGTTAAATTGGATTAGTTGCTTAGTTATTCCTCTCTCTCCTCCTTATTAGTGTAGGATATAAAACACATAAAAGCCATAAAAATCATATGCCTCAAGCTTACTTAACCATACAACTGTGACATACAAGTAAGTTTGGGAAGACAATGATTAATGAACCCGTTATTGTTCCACATAGGCGCATAGACACTTAGTCCTTGGAATTTGACCAAATCATGCATGAAACGCTCGTATTCTTATGGTTGGACGTAGGGGTACCTCGTCGCTCATCATTGGCGCCGTTGCCGGGGACTTAGTTGTTTGTGCACTAAGTAGAACTTAGGAAATCCTTCACATCATTGGAATGAACCCTTAGGGTTGGTTGAGAAAAAGGTAATAGTACATTGCACACTGAACAAGATAAGATGCCTTCTTCTTCACACAAAAGCACTTCACCACCTAGGACTAACACAAGAAGCAATCGACGACAAGTTACACATGACATTGATCTGCTAGTTGCTCAATAGTTTCTTGTGGTATATGTTCATCTCGATGAATACGTACTCGACTTCACCTTTATTCTCCACCAAGATGAACAGTTGTGTTGGCATAACTTTGAAGGTAACATAGTGTTACCTCCCGACCGTGCAGTCCCAAGTATGCTTCTTCGTGCTCTTATGCGAATAGGCATGCAACATTTACACATGGAGTACATTACACAAGATTATGATTCGAGAGACTATCGTCCCAAAGAAATGCAACGTCAAAGGGATTTGCAACAGGAGAGACACCATAAGTCCTTGAAGGAAAAATGGTCTAAGGATGCACCACATATTTTAAGTGAAATTGAGGGTGATGAACTTGCCTCAGGAAGTCACCCACATAACGATGTTCCTTCCCTTGACTTTGGCCAAGGGGTTGTGTATTAGAACCTTCATTCTACTATTCACAATCCAGGTGCTGATACCAACGGACACAAAGTGTCTGAAAAAAAACAAGGATCCATGATAAGGGTGGGCATTCAGATTGCAATCATGATCGAGGTAGAGACCACAAAAGAGGAGGTAGTAGACACCATCATGGGGGCGGTTCTCCTTCTTCTTCACCTTTATCATCTCCTTCACCCTCTCCTTCCATGTCAGGATGTAGCCATAGAGAAACAGATTGTGAGGATAAGGGCAAACAAAGTGGAAGTCACAGACGAGACAACCAAGATAGAGGGTGAGGGCACTCTAGGGAATCATGCCATAGAAGAAGGGAGAGTAGGGAATCGTGTAGGAACCATAGATGCTATGAAAGAGATGATCATGATGAACCCCTACTCGCCACGTGAAGCATGCTAGATATTACTGAGGCTGTGAGAGTTCCAACAAGGCACCAAAAAGATAGTAGGATTAAGAGGTTAGACATGAATAACATCCCATGATTTGAAGGAGAATATAACGTTGATGCTCAAAATCACTTACAAGCATTTCACAATGCATGTCCCTTGCAAAACATAGAAAATGAGTGGCAAAAACTTAAGTTGTTCCCACAGACACTAATAAAAGAAGTTGAAAGTTGGTATCGGTCCTTAGGACCTGAATCCATTCATAGGTGGAGTATGATGTTAGAATTGTTCAACGATAAGTACCAAATGTACTCTTAGGTGTCCAACTTGTGAAAGCAAATCCAAGGATGGAAATAAGAAAGTCATGAACCCTTGGATGCTACCATGGGTCGTTATTATGCACTTTTACATTGTTGTCCAAGCCATGGTTATTCACAGCAGGATCAACTATGCCATCTCGTAGATGGGCTTAGGCATGAAATGAGAAGAACCCTTGGGACTTATGCCCAAGGGAGGTTATCTGAGCTTAGGTCCCATCAAATTCATAGGCTACTGGAGCAAGTAGCTAAGGAAGAAGGTGAGCTATGAAAAAGAGAGTGTGGAAGAATAGAACCGAGATCCTTCCCACCGAAAGAAGGGAGTAAGATTTTGTGAGGATGAGGAAGAGTCACTACTCGAGGAGATGGTGAATAGGAAAATCCTACCTATTAAAAAATTAGCATCAGAAACATCAACAAAGGTAGACCAAATGTGGGACTCCCTAGATAGTAGGTTTCAAAATGTTCTCAAAGTAGTGGAGGAGTCTAGGGAGTGAGGTAGTGATCGTGACAAAAGGAAAAAGATAGGAGTAGAAAATGCATGTAACAAGGGTAAAGGTAAAGTGGCTATTATTGAAGAGGTTGTGGACTCAGATACAGATGATGATAGTGGGTGTGAGATTTGTCAATACGACCATCTAAAGGGATGTTGCCCTGTAATCTCACATTATAGGAGTCTAGGGTGTATGCACTTAATCCATGTCTAAACAAATGGCAAACATCCCGATGGTTACCTTATCCCTAAGGTAACCCAAGGTAGTTCCACCAACCTTTAACGTATTATCCAAGTGGAACTCCACCACAACCAATTGAGCAACATCAACAGTGGTAGCACCCACAATCATGGGGAATGCCACTGCCAAGGCAACAATACTCTTATCAGTAGCCTAACCCATATGGATATTACATGTAACATCCAATCTCTCCACGTGACTCTGTTGATCACATTATGCCCCAGCATCACTACCAAGCTCGTGAGTACTATATGATTCTCTCTCCTAGGGGTGACATCCCACAAATATACCATCCTTCCAATCTGGCCGCGTCTCTCCCACCAATAGCTCCATTACCACATGCTCCAGCAATGCAAGTTGAACTCCCTACTTAGCCACAACAGTGCAATGCCACAAGGGTTGTTAATCCTCAACCTACTATTTGTTTTGACAATCGTACAAAGAAAAGATCTTTCTTCAGAACCGATAGTCCAACCAAGCCTTTGCAACCTCAAGTGGCTGAGTCTTTGGACACCTCTGTATCAACTAAAGCTTCAGAGTCCCCTTTGAACTTAACACCACATTCAATGCATACGGTCATGTTAACACATGCTGTTATTGATTGGATCAAAGCTGGCCACCTTCCCAGGAAATTCTCTGATCTTGGGAGTCCTCTAATCTATCTACAAATCACTGGGAATGAGCCATGCAAAGCTCTTTTGGATTCAGGTTCCGATGTCAACCTAATATCCCAAGAAATGTATAAGGCCTAGAATCTACCCCCATTGAAAAAGAGCAATGTCCGTTTAGAGTTAGCCAACCATTCCATCACTGTCCCCTTGGGATTAGTGGAGGATATTGTTACCACTATTTGTAGGTGGTCGTATCTAGTTGACTTCTTGGTGATCCAAGTAAATAACAGTAAGTGGGGCTTCCCAATCATAATGGGAAGGGCATGGCTAAGCACTATCAATGCATGCCTAGAAATCCATGATCTTTCCCTAGAAATATCTACAGAAAACACTTTTGGAAAGATTGAGAAGAAGAAGGTTCCATGCATCACATACAACGACACAGGGTGCAAGTATGTGTAGAGATCATGGGTTGTGTAAATTTTAACATTGCCTGCATGCAATCAGTGTGCACAAATGATCTACATACAAAGGTTCCTATATGTAGTAACCACATGGCAAGAAGACACCTAGTGGCTGGTAGTTGATCAAGAAAGCAACTGACTTACATGCATGGAATTAACTGAGGGTTTGAATTGCACTTACATAGATAGCATTGATGCATTAGAGCAAGTCGACCGCCAACTTACTAGTCCTAACTTAGAAAACATCAATTGGAGGAAGTTGGAAATTCCCAAGACATTTAAACAAGAGCCCCTGGAGCTAAAACCATTACCCACTGGTATGGAATACACGTTCCTTAAGAACGGAAAACCGGTAATCATTAA
>MNCI01023104.1:40815-51759 GCA_015680685.1 Gnetum montanum | reverse complement strand
GATGTATGATTAAGTAAGTCTAAGGTATATGATTTTTATAACTTTTATCTTTTTAACGCCTTATGCTAAGAGAGAAGGATGAAGAGACTAAGTCACTAACTATTCACTAACTAAGTTCTAATCGTCTTAGTACCAGTATTCGTTCCCACTTGCCGCACACACCTTGAACCAGTGCAACGCTGCTAGGATTACCGAACGCTACTTTTTACTGGGTTACCAAGCGTTACACATGTGCTCCTCACTATCGTCAAGAGGGGGAACATCATTTTGTGGAGAACCTATTGAAATAGGTTCACCACCCTCAATTTTTCTTATGAAGGGTGGAGCGATATGGGGTCGTTTGCCCTTCAAAGATGTGTGGTAACTCTCTTGCTGCAAGTCCTGTTGATGTTGCGCTTCTATGGGATGGTAGTCCCTTAAGTTGTAATCACATGCAACATACTCAGCATATAATTGTGAGATGCCTATTCGTGCAAGGGCATGAAGGAGCATGTTGGGGGCTGCTCTATCTGGAGGCAACACTATGTTACCCTCCAAATCTCTCCAATGCAGTTATTCGTCTTGATCGAAGGAAAAGGTAAAGTCGGGTATATATTCATCGTGATGAATATATATCACACTGAATTGTTGAGGAACTGGTTGATTTTGGTTATGTGTGTTGTGCCGCCGACTGTCACTAGTGTTGTTCCTAGGCAGTGAAGTGCTCTTGTTCGAAGAAGAAGACATTTTAGTCTTGTTCGGTGTGTTGTTTACCATTATGTTATTTTTCTCTTGATTAACCCTAAGGGTTCATTTTAGCTCCCAACGATGTGAATGATATCATATGTTCTACGTAGCACACAAACAACTAAGTCCTCAGCAACAGCGCCAATGATGAGTGACGAGGTACCCCTACACTCAACCATATGAATAAGAGCATCTCACACGTGATCCAGTCGAACTCCAAGGACTAAGTGCTTACACGCCTTAATGAAACACTTAAGGTTAATCAATTATTGTCTTCCCAGACTTGTATTGTCATGGTTGTATGGTTAAGTAAGTCTAAGGTATATGATTTTTATAACTTTTATCTTTTTAACACCTTATGCTAAGAGGGAAGGATGAAGAGACTAAGTGACTAACTATTCGCTAACTAAGTTCTAATTGTCCTAGCACTAGTATCCGTTCCCACTTGCCGCACACACCCTGAACTAGTGCAACGCTACTGGGATTACCAAACGCTACTCATTATTAGGTTACCAAGCATTACACACGTGCTTGAAGCGATCGTACTGAATGCACTTAACTAGGAGAGTAAAGGGTTGAGAGAGATTACTTGTCTAAGAAAGCATTTAAACATTCAACAGTAACTAAGTCATATTTAGCTTAATCCATGTACTGCAAGGTTTATTAGAAAGTTCATCTTTATTGCTGTACACAAATGTGTGCTCAGGTACAATTTGCTCAAATAAAGATCTATTCACTTTGAGACTCCTACTGCGGGCACATGGAAATTATTCTATCTTTGGAATGGTAAAACTGCCAGAGTTTAGCTAAGGGTCTAGATCTAGATGATTGAACAAGGGAAAGCTGCCTCTTATTTATAGAACTGGCGATGGGCTGCAATATTGTGTCTCATCATACCCCCATGACTAAATGAAAACTCGTCCTTGAGTTCATTACAAAATATTGGGAAGGTATGGGATTATTGACTTGAATGACACTAATGGTAGATGGGGTGACATGTGAATGGATCATCATTACAATACATGGCAAAATTTAGTGTTCATGACAACAAGAGTAAACGCTATACACAATTGATGTCTAGCCTTATTTGGTAGCTAAGAGAGAAGAGAGAGAGAAAAGAAGAAGTTTGTTGCTCTTGACGCCAAGATTGCGCTTTTCATTGTCCATCCATAAGCGCTTCATCAATCTTGTTCCTTGCATAACTATTTTAGCACTAGTCCATTCTAAGTGTTTCCTCCAGGTCCAATCCTTTGTTGTATGATTGCCATCTGCACACACAACACAGTCTGATATTAGCAAGGGTAAATTAATCACAATGTAGTTAATACCTTGCCTCAGTGTAAGGTCCATTGGCTAAGTTGTGATATGGCTAATGTGGATCTAGAGATATAATACTGATGGCTACCTAAGGTGTAGGGGTTAGGAGAAAATTAAAAAAATTGGACCAGGACCCCCATGACTAAGAGCGAACCTCCGTTAGCGAGAGAATAAAAAAAGATAAGGAATAAGAAAGATGAAGAAAAAGAAACAACGGGAACGCCAATAAAATGGATGTCAAAGGTGGAGATGAACAAAATAAATGGTGATTGCAGAAATGTCTAAGGGAAAGAAATTAACAGATGCACCAAATAGGAATGCCAGTGGGTCCTCCCTAAAGCAGGCTCATGCCCTTAATGCCCTGACAATCCCACATTCAAAGAGTCTATAGGCTCTGGAAATGTCATTTGGGAGCAAGAGGTAAAGTCTTAACCATAAGAATTTACCAAAAAGAAAAAAATGCATCAACCAAGATATGGACTACTAATATAACTGGCAATGAGGTGAAAGATGGAGAAGAAGGATGGAAAGAAGAGAATGGAATGGACTCTCAAGAATAAGGTGGTGTATAGCCCCTTATGTATTAATGGTTAATGTGACTTAGTAGATCTCATTCCAAATCCGGCCTCAAACCAACCACAACCAATGACTTCGCATTAATACATTTGGTGAATTCATCCACTTGAAGTAACGAGAATGCTTCCACCAAAAATTCACCACCATTTCAATGAAACGAGAAAGGAGAAAGTAGGAAGCGAGGAAGGGCCTTAGTTAGAGGGAGCATTTTTATTTAGTTCCATAACCAATGCTTGTAGCCCAGATGATTATGCCATCTAAGGGGTGTGCTTTGAATTCCCACTTTTTTTTTGTGTTTTGCGTGAGAACCACACCATGCAAAGACTTATTATTTTTATTAGCTTAGCTTCCCGATAATGGAGCAACGTCGGAATGGTAAGGAAAAATAAAAAAGAAAACATCCAAGCACCCAAGAGAATGGCCATCACAAGTGCATCAAGTTCCCTTGAAGTCACACCCTTTTAAATCCTTGAGTCCTTCCTTAGTTTGAGAAATACCCAGTCACCAATTCGTTGATAATTCTTATTAGTGAGAAAGGAACTGTACAGTTCCAAGCCAAGAGAGACCATAGAATTTCATGGATGCATGGATGACGTGGACTCATTTCCTGTTATATCAAAAGAACCATACCTTAGTATCAACATCATAACTTAAAGGTAAAAATCAAACATTAGTAATTAATGGAATACAGTTCATACCACCATCAGGAGCACTTAATAGGTGACGAATCAAATAGAATAAACAAATTCACAAAGAAATGAAAGAGTATAAACGATGTTGTAAAAAGAAAAAGAAAAGTTAAAGAAATTTGTAAAACAAAAATGTGTAAAAAAAAAACTTAAAAAGAAACTGAGGGCTTCAAATGATTAGCATAGGTGGCCATCTCCCCCATGATTGAATTGAAAGGGAGAGATCCGAAATAATGAGCGAGGTTGTCCTTTCTCAAAATTATTATGTGCACTAGCTGTTCTAACTTCATGGAAGGGTTTGGTTTGTTGCACATTGACCAATAATTTCTTATCAGGGCTTTCAAGTTTGTATATGGTCATGGCTCCTGAGGGAAAGGTTGTGTGAATGATATACCTTCCCACAATGTTTGAAATTTTGTGCGTTGGGGCACATGTGTGGGGTTCCAGTAAAAGACCTTATCTCCTGGTTGGTACTTAACCTTTCAAATTTTTAAGTCATGACGTTGTTTGTTATGTTCCTTGTGCAACTCATTTAATGACAGGGAAACCAATCGATTTTCATCTAGCACGTTTAGAGTTGCCAATCTTTTTTTTTGTGCTAGATCAAGGTCAAGGTGGAGGTCAAATGCCATGGATAGCATACGAAGCTCAGTTTGTATTGGAATTTTTGGAAGTTTTCCATATACTAACTCATAGGGAGAGTAGCTTGTAGGGAGTTTCCAAGTGGAGCGGTATGCCCAGAGACCATCGTTCAGCTTAGTGCTCCAATCTCGCCTATATTTGCTAATTGTCCTTGTTAATATTTTTGTAATCTCCTGATTAGTGACCTCAGCTTGGCCATTAGCTTGGGGGTGATAAGGTGTAGTCAATTTACGTTCAACCCTTAAGCATTGCATTAGCTTCCGAAAGGTTGCAACCATGAAGTGTGTTCCATTATCTGAGATAAGTGCACACGGCATACCAAACCTATTTACAACTTCTTGTTGTACAAATCGTGTAGCTGTAGACGATGTGCAGTCTATTACAGTAGCTGCTTTAGCCCATTTTGTTAGATAGTCAACAACAACAATGATATAAGCTTTTCCATTGGACATCGGTGTAATGGACCCCATAAAATATATTCCCCAAATGTGGAAGGGTTCCAAAGGCTGAATCCATTGTTGTAGACCCTCCATTCTAGCAATCATTCCTCCATCACATTGGCAGCATTCACAGGATTGGACAAATTGATGGACATCCCAAAATAATGTTGGCCAGTAATATCCTGCAAGAAAGATCTTAATAGCCATTCATCTCCCTACATAGTGACCCCCACAAGGACCCTCATGAGCATCCTGGAGAACTCTTAGTTGGTGCACATCGGGCACACACCATCAAACCAAGCGATCAGGACAAACTTTGTAAAGTTGTTTGTTGATCTCCATGAAGTACTTGGCTCTGTGAAGAAACTGTTGTTTCTTCCTAAAGTTCAGCTCCTGTGGTGTTTGTTGGGAAAGGAGATAGGTAAGAATGCTACTATACCAATTCGTTCCCATGGGTTGGTTATTCACTACATCGGCAAAGAGGGCTTCGTTTGGAAAATTATCGGATATGGCGTATTCATCCTCTTTGCTATCCTAGTGCAACTGAGATAAGTGATCTGCAACTACGTTCTCAGTGCCCTTTTGATCTATCATCGTTAGATCAAACTCCTGTAGGATTACTAGCCAACGTATAATACGAGGGCTAACCATTGACTGGTTCATGAGGAACTTGATTGCACTATGATCCATATGAATGTACACTTTATAGCCTAACACATAGTGCCTAAACTTATCCAGTGTAAACACTACAGCCATTAATTCTTTTTCTGTAGTTGTGTAGTTAAGTTGTGCACCGGCGATACTCTTACTTGCACAGTGGATGTAATAAGGACGTTTTTGGTCATCTAACTGTGTAAGTACAGCTCCTAAGGCATAATTGGATGCGTCAGTCATTATATGGAACGGTCTGGACCAGTCAGGGGCTTGTAGAATGGGAGTTCCTACAAGCCTTTGTTTCAGAGTTTGGAATGCTCGTTCACATTCCCTGGTCCATTCGAATGGTGCAATATTCTTCGTTAGTTCTACCAATGATTTGGCAATCTTGGAGAAGTTCTCAATGAATCTCCTATAGTAGCCAGTGTGTCCAAGGAATGACCGAATGTCTTTCATAGTTTTTGGTTATCGGGTGATTCCTTGGATGACCCTAACTTTCTCTGGGTCTGCCTCTGAAACACCACAAAATTCAGAGCTTAGTATTTGCTAGACACCAAGAGGGACCCTGGGACTCACAAACGACATCGGCTGCATGAGATGTGACATACGGCAACCTTGGGGATCGCAACACTTAGTTTTCACCAAGTACTCCCCAGCGTATACGCCCAGCACACCAGCGTATACGCCCACCAGTCTCCAGCGTATACGCCCGCCAGTCTCCAGCATACATGCCTAGGTACTGTAGATGCATACGCTCGACGATAAAATCTCCAATGACAGCATGAAGATAACATCGAAGAGCAAGGATTGAAGCAAGTGGGCACCCGTCAGCGTATACACCCAGCATCCGTCAGCGTATACGCCCAGCATCTACAGCATCCCCACCCAAGTTCACACGCCTCGCGCGTCCAGCGTGTACACCCAGCGTATACGCCGGCCTGATACGGCGTATACGCTCAGCGTATACGCCTAACAGATGTAATATATTGTATTTTTGTAAAGTCTGTGCACCCGGTCAACGCGCCACGTGTCGCCCAACCCGAGTCTAGCGTAACAACCTGTATAAAAACCCCGATTTCCCACTTCGCCAAGGGGTTGGCAAAAATCCCAGAGCACACCAGGAGCAATTACGCTGCGCATCAGAACTCGAAACCCTCTTACGCTGGAAAACCTGTACGCCGTGCACAGTCTTTACACCACGCCTACAGTGTAATCCAGCCCAGCCGCCCTCCCATCCACCGGGGCTTTTCGTCCGCCTTGTGCTTCGCCACAACTGCGTTAGACCGGTGCACTGTATTCTCATTCTGTAATATCATTGTTACATTTACTGCATAAGATTGTTTACAGTTTTATGTCAACTTGGCCCACCCATTTTGTTCACGCCCGTTTACGCTTACGCTCCGTTTGCATCTGTTTTCTGCTATTTACACTTCGTTTACGCCCGTTTACGCCGTTTACGCATAGCCCAGCGTATAGCATTTCGGTATACGTGCAGGTAAATCCTTGTCTGATCCACGTGCGGACCACCCAAGGTACTCTGCCTTCGTGCATTCCAGCTCGCCCTCAGGCGAAGGTAAGGTCTTCTATGCTCGTCCTGCGATTCCACGGCCTCTGTTTCCTTCCAGCCGGAGACTGACGATTTCAGGTGGTACAGAAATTGGCACTAGAAGGAGGGCCTCCTAAAACCCTTACCCGCAAATCCCCAGCGTTTACGCCCCCAACTGCAAACCGCTGCCTGCTGAAACCATTCAGCGTCTACGCAGCCCGGTCTAAAAACCCAGCTTGCAACTGTTCAGCGTTTACGCTATACATTGTTTACGCCCTTAAAAATCTGCTCAGAAAACTCCTACGCTGCTTTCTTTTATGCTAGCTCCTATTTGACGCTACAACCTGTTTTACACTATCTCCTGTTGTACGCTGCAACTTATTTTACGCTCACCTGTTTTACACCAACTTCTGTTTTACGCTTTACCCCAGCTTCTGTTTTACGCTCACCTATTTTACGCNCACCTGTTTTACGCCAACTTCTGCTTTACGCTTTACGCCAGCTTTTCTTTTACGCCAGCTTTTGTTTTACGCTCACCTGTTTTACGCCAGCTTCTGCTTTACACTGTGACCTGTTTTACGCTGAGCCTGTTTCACGCTCTCCACTTTTACGTTGAGCCTTATTTTACGCTGAAACTCGTTTTATATTCTTGTGTTACGCCGATTACTAGTTCTACGCTGCAACTTGTTGTACGCTCTTCTGTCTTACGCTCACTTAGTTTACGCTGTCCTGTTTTACGCCGTGATCCATCTTAGGCTGTATACGCTCCCCAGCGTCTACGTTGACTATATATGCTGTATACGCTATATACGCCGTCAATTGAAGCGTATACGCTGCACGCTACATAACACATTAACTTCATATCTTCAGACCGATTTATATCCGTGACATATCATCATGAACCCCGTAAACAACAACGTTGCCACTACTCAAGCCACCACCACCATGGACATCACAGCCATCCAACAGCCTATCGCACAGCACCCAGGAGTGCAACCTACAGCGGGGCCCCGCCGATCCCTAAGGTTATAGGGGAGAGATCCAACCTCCAACATCATCACCCAGGACCAGTATAATTTTATATGTATTAAAATGCAAGCTGGCCTGGCTGTTGACCGAGCTGAAATGGAAGTAAAGAGGCAGTTTGAACTCTTTTACAGGGGAGGACACGAGTTCACCCCTTCCTCGTATGATGTAATCTCGGTCCCTAAGCAGTATTCGGAGCTCGTCACACAGCTTCTCCTGCAAAGGAGCCGCATGTTGGATCAGTATGCGCTAGAACCCCAACCAGAAGAGGAGGATGACTTCGCCGCTCAATCCGAGCACGAGGACTCCTACCACACTCTTAGCCCGCAAGCCCAAGCTAACCCCATTTTTCATCCAGACACAGGGGAAATCCTGCCCCTTCAGCATCTTAGGTTCACCCAGGCTCAAGCACCACCACCTGAAACAGCAGCGCTAGTGCATATTCCTCCCCCTAGCGATTCCCAACCTAACACTTTTCCTCTCACAATCATCCCTGCTGCAGCTACGGGTTCGTCCTCTCAAGCACCGCCCCCTCACGCTAGCGTGGGGGTGACACTCCCACCTCGAGTGATAGGGATGCCACACGTAATACCGGCATCCACATCTGCTCATTACATCCCGCACATTCCAGCGCGCGCAGGCCCCTCGATGGCCGTAACCCAACAAGGAGCCACTTCGCATAACGTGATTGGGCAATGGCCACCGATGGGTGCCCCGTCACACCAACCCTCTCACACCCACATACCACACCATACCATTCCGCCAGTCCATGTTCCCCAGGTACAGCCCCAACCGCAGCAACAGCAGCATTTCCCATACAACGTGCCATCCTTAGTGCAGCCCACTGTAACCTTTCCACAAGCACAACCACCACCCACGCAGCTTTCGGCATTTCAGCCCACCATACAACAATCTAACTTGTATAATATACCATAGCCTAGAGCTACTGTGTCACCAAGTGCCCAAGACTGGGCAGATGCCAAGAAATTAATGCAAGAACTTATTGATGAGGTAAAGCGCCTCAAAACGGCCACCGACGGAGAGCTAAAGGTAGTAGACTTCTACAACGATGACCCCATCAGCTCCTCTGTCCCACCTTTGACCTTGCCCAAGGGCGTCTCCTTGCCAACGTTGACCAAATATAACGGGGAGACGAACCCCAACGCCCATTTAATAATATTTAGATTAGAATGCGCGTTGCTCCAGGCATGGCCTCATGCTATTCTACGAGTGTTTCCCATGTCCCTCACGAGAAGGGCACTCGACTGGTACCGGGCCCTGCCCAGGAACTCTATCTTCTCCATGGAGGATCTTTTACGCCAGTTTGTAACCCGGTTCAAGTACAACTTGAAACCCGAGGCCATGCTGGACAGCCTCATACAAATCAAGCAAGCACCGCTTGAACCTGTACAGAAGTTTATTCAGAGATGGAGTGCGGCTCTTAACGAGCTACACGAACCAATCTCCCAAACTTATCTGCTTACAATTCTGAAGGGGGTTGTCAACGATTTCTTCAAGTCCAAATTATATTACCTTAATGCGCGTGATCTTAATCAGGCATTTGCGCAGATCAAAAGCATAGAGGAAGCGGCTCAAAATAGCCATGACCCGGCATACTTGGCCTTCAGAAATCAACATACTAAAAAGGATAAAGAGAAGGCCAAGACAACTATAGCGGTGATAGCAGGAGCCTAACAAATGAATGTCACACACCAACAAAAATCACCCGCAACCCCTACTAACTACTATAAACCCGCTCCCACAACAACCCCGGAGTCATCATCATCCCAGAACCCAACAAACCGTACACGTAATTTCGAGAGGAAAGAACCCTCTCAATACACGCCTCTACCGATAAAACCGTCCCAGCTCTTTGATCAGCTCCTGAAAGCTAGGCTGATGAAACATAAGCAGTTATCCCCTGCGGCCATCCAAAGACATGACCGGTTCTGCCAACTCGTACAGAACCCAAGCTTAGCAACGCCAGATGAGCCGCCCGTACCCAAAGGCTTTAGGATGGATCGCTTCTGCGACTACCATCAACGCAACGGGCACGGAACAGATTACTGCTTCACCCTAAAGCAGGATATCCAGTGGATGATCGATGACGGCTAAATCACTTTTGATGAGGCTAACCCAGTTCAACCGTAGAATCAAGCTATGGGGGTGTATAAGGATCCCCTGAACACCAAAGAGGCCCCGTACATGATCAACACGATCTACTTCGATGATGAATCCGAGGCACGTAACATTAACACTATCTACCCCCAACATAAACAGGAGACGCCTAATAGGCCATTTGTAGTGCAGATTCCTCCCGCTGTGTTCGCGCTCACACCTCAACCACCACATGCCCCTCAGCAGCCCTATGTCGTCCCTATACCTTCAGCCGTACCTACATCCTCAAAACCACTAACCCCTCACACTCAGCCTGCTTCTTTCGTAGTCCGAGTGCCACCAGCCGTCGCAACAGCGGAGGTCCAACCTCCCCTGAAACCAACTCCGTACATCGTTAGGACACCCGAAAGTCCTAACGATTGTCAAACCTCCACCACACAGGCATAGGGAAAACCTCGCCCCTACGTCATTAGGGTCCCTAGCCAGCCTTCGGCTCAAACGCCTCCCACTGACCAATTGCAATCCCGCCCATCTCCATATGTGGTGCGCATCCCAAGGCAATCTGAGGCTCCGAGACCAGCTCCACTTCCACGCCACACGCGAGAACGCTTGGCTGATAGGCTTACGCGTGAACGCTTGGAGAAAGAGCGCCAACGGTTGGCCCTGGGGCCACCCAAACCCACTCCACTTAATTCCATACCCATGTCGCCAACTAATAATCAATCAAACTCAGGAAATCAAGGTGAACCGTCAAAACAATATGAACCATCTAAAACTACGGCACAGAGAAAGAATGATAGGCCACAAAAACACGAAATAAAGCTGTTGGGCCCAATGGACCCAATCATTGCTGACAAGAGCATTCCTAACAGTAGAGATCTCGCAACGGCCTTGACGCAAGTCACTCAAGCGCTGAAGCAAAAGAACACTTCTTTAAGCTTGTATGACTTGGTTTTAACATCCCAAACTCATCGGGAAGCTCTCGTACACATGCTAACGTCCATACCGGTCAATGAGGATTTGCCTCCAAGCGAACCTACCATTCATGCTGTCATGTACTCATCTCACGGGGTCATTCCGAAACCCTTGAGCTTCCAGGATGACAACATCAAAGTGGACAAGAACACAGGGGAAATAACAACAGTCCCCATGTTCATAACAATACATATAAACCAATTCAAAATACATAGAGTCCACGTAGACGATGGGG
>MNCI01023104.1:5561-20759 GCA_015680685.1 Gnetum montanum | reverse complement strand
GAAATCAAAGTATTAAAATTAAGCACATTACTGCAACCACAACTAGCGAAAGACATTGAGAACGTACTTAGGGAAAACATGAAAGCATTCGCTTGGTCCTATACGGACATGCCCGGGCTAGATCCTAGAATTTTCCAACACAATATTATTCTCGACCCCAAACTTAGACCGGTAAAACAAAAAGCACGAAAAGTTAGACCTGAGGTGGCATTGGCAGTTCGCAATGGGATCACCAAGCTTTACCAAGCTGGTTTCATTCGGGCTGTTGATTACGCCGAGTGGGTGTCAAACATGGTAATCATCCCGAAGAAAAACGAAAGCATTCACTTATGCATCGACTTCCGAGATCTAAATGTAGCAACCATAAACGATGACTTTCCCCTACCCAGCATCGACCAACTCGTTGACTCGACTGCCGGACATGCCTTGCCGTCTTTTATGGATGGTTTTTCGGGATACAACCAAATACGCATCAACCTGGAACATCAATTGCGGACAACATTTATGACCCCATGGAGAACTTTTTATTACACCATGATGCCCTTTGATCTCAAGAACGCAGGGGCCACATATCAAAGAGTCATGATGTTTATCTTTAGTGATTATATGTTATGGTCGCTCAACGATTATGTGGATGATATCGTAGTTAAGTCAAAAATGATCGAACAACATGTACAAGACCTCGACTTAGTCTTAAAGCGTTGTTTAAAGTATGAACTAGGAATTAACCCAAAAAAGTGTCTTTGGCGTCAAAATAGGCAAAATGCTCGAATTCATAGCCTCTGAAGCAGGGATACGAGTAGACCCCGATAACGTTAAATCCATAACAAATCTGAAACCCCCGAGCAACCTTACCGAACTCCGAGGTCTGCAAGGTAGACTACAATTCATTAGGCGCTTCGTAGAAAAATTAACGGACAAACTCAGACCTATGAATCATCTGTTGCGTAAAAACGCCCATTTTGAATGGACTCCGCAGTGCCAAGAAGCATTCGAAAACATCAAAATAGCACTTGCCCGACTGCCTACAGTTTATCCACCCAAAAACGATAAACCGTTCTACATCTACCTTGCCACTTCGGAATCGTCAATCGCGTCTATGCTTTGCTAGAAACAAGATGACGGAACCGAAGTCCTTGTGTATTACTTGAGCCACGCATTAGTTGCCCACGAAAAAAGGTATAAAGACGTGGAGAGGTTGTGTTTAGCTTTGGTCTTTTCTTTAAGAAAGTGGCGACATTACCTCTTTCGTAGCCAGGTTTACATAATTTGCAAGGACAATGTGCTGAGAGCCATAACAGGAAACATCTACGAAACAAGTCGGATAGCCCGGTGGAAAGCCATGATAGCTGATTTTGACCTGCACTACGTAGCGCAATCATCGGTCAAGCGTCAAGCCATAGCGAATCAGATGGCCGCATCACCAACGCGTGACCAAGCGATTATAGAGCCAGAATTCCTGGATGAAAATGTAAACACAATAGATACCGTGCCCGATGACTACGATGCTACTTTAAACTTCGATGGAGCATCCACCTCTCGAGGAGGAAGTGCAGCCGCTGTCATTACCTATCCCTCCGGGGAGATCCGACCCTTCGCCTACCGCTTCAATTTTCATTGTACGAATAACATAGCAGAGTACGAAGGTCTCCTTAGAGGTCTCGCGGCAGTGCTGGCTTCAGACATCACACGGCTGGTAGTCAAAGGCGACTCACAACTAGTCCTAAACCAAGTCACAGACGTCTACACATGTAAAGCTCAACATTTACAACCATACTGCGATTTGGCGAAACACTTAATAGGGTAATTCGAAAGTACGGACGTGCAACACGTTTCCAGAAACAACAATACTATTGCGGATGTGTTAGCAACCTTAGCATTAAATATCTCACCTGACATGTTTCACACGTTGCCAAGCTCCATAACCAGTTGCGCTGAACCAATCACCGACACCCTTAACGCGTTGCCGATTGCATCTGTTAGTACAACACATGCGGTAGAATGGTACGATGACATAAAAGAATACCTTCTACGCGGTGAAGCACCACGACATCTAAAAAATGCACAAAAGGATGCCGTACGAAAACGTTCTAGGCAGTACACCTTGGTAGGAGACACATTGTGTCGTAGATCCTACAAAGGTATATTGCTAACATGCATCAGTAGTACTGATGCCCAAACGATTGTTGATTAGGTACATGAGGGACTATGTGGAGGACACATAGCGCCAAAAGCCATGGCAACAAAAATACGACGTTTAGGCTACTATTGGCCACACATGGAACACGACTACCTCTCCAAAGTCAAAACCTGTAACATTTGTCAAAAACATAGTAACTTAATACATGTACCACCAAACGAATTGCACACAACGTAAATAACATGGCCTTTTCAAAAGTGGGGATTGGACCTTATCGGCCCAATAACACCCTCATCTTCTACAGGGCACAGTTTCATTATAACCGCGACAGAATACTTTACAAAGTGGGTAGAAGTAGCTCCCCTTAGAAAGACCACATCTAAACACTTGTGTAACTTCATCCTAGAAAACATTGAAACCCGTTTTGGCATCCCTTTGACAATTATCACTGATAACGGGCCACAGTTTAGCAGTGCCGAAACCCAAACTTTCTGTGACAGTCTAGGGATCAAACACTCGTTTTCCTCCCCTTACTATCCCCAGAGCAATGGGCAAGCAGAAGCAACAAATAAGACGATCATTACAATACTTAAGAAAATGCTAACCCAGAGCAAAAGGAAATGGCACAAGCAATTAATCTACGCATTATGGGCATACCGCACTACACACCGAACGTCAACAGGTAAGACAACGTACAGTCTTGTTTACGGTTCAGAAGCTGTTTTACCTTTGGAATTTCAGGTACCATCTTTAAGGATCACACTTTCTGGGCTCCTTGACGACGGGCAAAACAATGATTTACGAGTTGTCGATCTTGACTCGGTGGAAGAAGAACCTGTGTGCGCCCTCGATCAGATCAAATGGTATCAAAAACAACAACGGCAATGGCATCGGCACAACATCAACAGGCGCCCAATCAAAGAAGGTGACCTTGTGCTTAAAGCCATTCGGGAACACCTGGACAAATTCTAAGCTAACTGGGAAGGGCCTTACATGGTCATCAAAGCATTCGATAATGGTGCATTCAAGCTCGCCGACATGGAAGGAAATGAGTTTGCCAATTCGACAAATCATTTATATCTAAAACCATTCTACATCTGAACACAAACTCAGCTACGTGCAAGTCTTGGAATTACGACTATAAACTGATACCACAGAAAAGTCCTGGAATTACGACTATAAACTGATACCATAGAAAAGTCCTGGATCATGACTTGAAACTAATACCATAGTGTCTGCAAGGACAATGAACTAGCATCCGTCCGGCATGACAGTAAACTGCCACCGTCCTAACCATTCGGGTCCGCTAAGACTATAAACTAGCTTGTCTCTCCATAGTCCGCTAAGACTAGAAACTGGCAATGTAACGTCTGCCACAACGCTAAACAGGCAATGTCCAACAGGTTATGACATAAAACTAACCCATGATAGTCTGCCAAGACTATAAACTGGCAAGTTCACTTCCGGCACATCAATCCGCCGCCATGATCATCCATCAGCTTCACTGCATCGCTCGCCATCAATCGTCCCTATCAGTACTACTGTCATTTACATACAATGCTTGCCGTCCTTCAGCATCTCTGTGCCATCGGCCACCGTGTAAGTTTAAGCTCATTTATTCACTTATGGTTTTTCTTGTCTCCTCGAAGTTTTCTTTGCAGGATGACGCCCTGAAGTTTCGCACAAGAATGCATTTTGTCACGAGCAGCAAGATAAGACAATGTTCACAGCATACCTAGCGAGACCAAATCAAACCATTCACCAGTACATCCCCATTCATCGATAAAATTCCCTATCTCTTCACCAGTGCATTCTATTCCACCACATCCTTGACACATCCAGTACATTCAAAACAACGAGCAGACTGTGGCACACTGCACCACGTTACAACAGTTGCGACACATAGCCTGACACCTGAGCATGAGTACAAGATCAATGCAAAAAAAAAACGAGACCTCTAGCACTTTCCATACACGCCCCGGGCGGGAAGGCAGTTGTCTCAAAACCAAGCACTCATGTCCAAAATGGTCAAGAAGCATCCAGTTGCATGGCTTTGGCTTCCCGCCAACATGTTCCCTCTGAACATTAAACATGGGCCCTATTCTTCCAAAGAATGTAATACATCCTCCCGTGGCTTTGGCCTCGTCAACAAGTTCTCTTGAACACTAACCAAGAGCCTTGTTCCGCCAAAGGATGCACATCGCGTGTCTGCACTCCGAGTCTGCTAAATCCTAGGTATTGATAAGGATCAGCATGCCACATACCCAAGCATTCCCTGTTCACAGCACAATTCCTCAAGTAGTTGTCACTCCCCACAATCTCTTTCCTCCCACCAGCTACAAATTTCACTTACCCGATCCCATGTACTATTGAACATGGTGCGATGACGTCTCGTCAAGTGGCAGCGGGCAATGTCTTTATCAAGTTGCTTGTGGTGTTTTGCGCTTCTTTGTCGACGCTTCTTGGGTCGATTCCTCCAAGCATCAACAAAGAGGGGCCAATGAAACACCACAAAATTCAGAGCTTAGTATTTGCCAGACACCAAGAGGGACCCTGGGACTCACAAACGAAATCGGCTGCATGAGATGTGACATACGGCAACCTTGGGGATCGCAACACTTAGTTTTCACTAAGTACTCCCCAGCGTATATGCCTAGCATATATGCCCAGCACACCAGCGTATACGCCTGCCTAGCACACCAGCGTATACGCTCGCCAGTCTCCAACGTACACGCCCAGGTACTACAGATGCATACGCTCGACGACAAAATCTCCAATGACAGCATGAAGATAACACCGAAGAGCAAGGATTGAAGCAAGTGGGCACCCGTCAGTGTATACGCCCAGCATCCATCAGCGTATACGCCCAGTGTATACGCCCAGCGTCTACAGCATCCCCACCCAAGTTCACACGCTTCGCGCGTCCAGCATGTACACCCAGCGTATACGCCGGCCTGATACGGTGTATACGCCCAGCGTATACGCCTAACAGATGTAATATATTGTATTTTTGTAAAGTCTGTGCACCTGGTCAATGCGCCACGTGTCACCCAACCCGAGTCTAGCGTAACAACCTATATAAAAACCCCGATTTCCCACTTCGCCAGGGGGTTGGCAAAAATCCTAGAGCACACCAGGAGCAATTACGCTGCGCATCAGAACTCAAAACCCTCTTACGCTGGAAAACCTATACGCCGTGCATAGTCTTTACGCCACGCCTACAGCGTAATCCAGCCCAGCCGCCCTCCCATCCACCGGGGCTTTTCTTCTGCCTTGTGCTTCGCCACAACTGCGTTAGACCGGTGCACTGTATTCTCATCCTGTAATATCATTGTTATATTTACTGCATAAGATTGTTTACAGTTTTACGTCAACTTGGCCCACCCATTCTGTTCACGCCCGTTTACGCTTACGCTCCGTTTGCATCTGTTTTCTGCTATTTATGCTGCGTTTACGCCCGTTTATGCCATTTACGCATAGCCTAGCGTATAGCATTTCAGTATACGTGCGGGTAAATCCTTGTCTGATCTGCGTGCGGACCACCCAAGGTACTCTACCTTCGTACATTCCAACTCGCCCTTAGGCGAAGGCAGGGTCTTTTGTGCTCGTCCTGCGATCCCACGGCCTCTGTTTCCTTCTAGCTGGAGACTGACGATTTCAGGCAGTACAGCCTCCATTCTTGAATTTGAAATCTTATGCCAAAGTACTACACCCTCTTGGACCATCAAATGGCTTTTCTACCAGTTGAGCCTTAAGTTGGTTTCTACACATCATTTTAGCACTTTCTCTAATCGATCCAGGGCTTGATTAAAGCTTGTCCCATAAGTGGAAAAGTCATCCATGAAGACTTCTACTTCGTTTCCTATTTGCTATTGGAACATGCTCAGAATTAAATGTTGAAACATGGCAGGAGCATTGCACAATCCAAATGGCATTTTTTTATATGCAAACGTTCCCCAAGGACTCGTGAACATTGTTTTGGGTTGATCTTTTGGTGCTATCCGTATTTGGTTATATCCAGTATACCCATCTAGAAAACTATAATAGCGATGCCCTACTATAGTCTCTAAGACTTGGTGAATGAATGGCAACAAGAAATGATCCTTAAATGTTGCCATGTTTAGCAGCCTAAGATCTATACACACCCTCAATTTGCCTCCCTTCTTAGGCATGATCACCAGAGGACTGACCCATTCACTATCAGCAATGGGATATATGAACCTAGCCTTAAGAAGCTGTTCTATCTCTTCTTTTACTATTTGTTTCAATTTTGGATTCAAGTGCCTCTATGGTTGTTTTTGAGGTTTCATGGAGGGCTCCATGTAAATCCTATGTTGGCATATCCTAGGGTCTATTCTAGTTAACTCAGGGTATGACCAGGCAAAGGATTTTGACCACTTGTTTATCACCTTCAGTAGTCCTTCTTTTTGTTTGGGAACAAGTTTTGTGTTGATGATCACCAGTTTTTCATTTTCGAGGATCATATACTCCAGACTGGTGGGCAATGGTTTCAAATCAAGGGGCTCTTATTTAAATCTCTCAGGAATTTCCAACTTCCCCCAGTTGATGTTTTTGAGGCAAAGGTTTGGAAGTTGGCAACAGACTTGCTCAAGTGTGTGTATGCTTCCAATGTAAGCACTAGTTATTCCCTATCGAGTTACTCTCTTGATCAGCCATCAGCCACTGGGTGTCCTCTTGTCGTGTGGCTGCTGCATACATGCACCTTTGTATATTAATTTCTTGTGCACACCGATTGCATGCGGGCAATGTTAAACTTTGCATAACCCATGATTTCTGCACGCAATGATACCCTGTGTCACTCCATGCGATGCATGGAACTTTCTTCTTCTTAATCTTTCCAAAAGTGTTCTTCTTGGATAATTCCAAGGAAAGATCATGGATTCCTAGGCGTGCATCTATAGTACTTAGCCATGCTCTTCCTAGTATTATTGGGAAGTCCCCCTTACCGTTGTTTACTTGTATCACTAGGAAATCAGTTGGATATGACCAACCACCCATAGTGGTAATGATGTCCTCCACCAGTCCCAAGGGAACAGTGATGGACTGGTCGGCTAGCTCTAGTCGAATGTTACTCTTTCTTAGTGGAGGAAGGTTCCAGGATTTGTACATCTCTTGTGATATTAGGTTGACTCTGGAACTTGAGTCCAAAAGAGCTTTACATGGTTCATTCCCAACAACTTGGAGATAGATTAGAGGACTTCCAGGATTAGAGAATTTCTTGGGAAGGTGGCCTACCTTAATCCAGTCAGTAACGACATGTGTTAATATAACCGTGTACGTTAAGCTCGATTTTTGGGTTGAAGGAGGTCCCGAAACCTTATTTGATACGGAGGTGTTTAGATGTTCAACCGCTTGTGATGGTGAGGGCTGAGTTGGATTATTGGTTGTGAAGAAATGTATTTTCGGCATAAGATTGTTAGAACCAACTGTTGTTTGAGGATTCAAAGCCCTCATGACATTGTGTTGTTGCGGTTGAGTGGGGAATACCCCTTGCATTGTTGGAGCGGGTGGTAGTGGAGCTATTGGTGTAAGAGTTGTGGGTGGATTTGGAGGTTGGTATGAGTGTGGTGTGTCTCTCCTAGGAGAGGGAGTTCTATAATACTCCCAAGTTTGGTAGTGATGTTGTGGAGTCACATGATCGACAGAGTCACTTGGAGAGATTGGCTGTTGCACGTAGTAGCCATATGGATCCGGTTGCGGGTAAGGGTATTGTTGCCTTGGCGGTGGCATCCCCCATGATTGTGGGTATTGCCATTTCTAGTGTTACTTGATAGGTTATGGTGGAGTTCCACTTGGATAATACATTAGCAGTTGGTGGAACTGCCTCGGGTTACCTTGGGGATAAGGTAACCATCGGGGTGCTTGCTGTTTGTTAAGTCATGGGTTAAGTGCGTACACTGCAGACTCTTGCAAATGTGAGATTATTGGGCAACATCCCTTAGGATGGTCATATTGGCATATCTCACATCCACTATCATTATCCGTATCAGACTCCACAACCTCTTCAGTGATGGTCATTTTACCCTTACCTTTGTTACGTGCATGGTCCAAACCCCTCTTCTTCTTTTTATCATGGTCACTACCTCGCTCCTTAGACTCCTCTACAATTTTTAGAATAGTTTTAAATATACTATCTAAGGAGTCCCACATTTGTTCTACCTTTGCTGACACTTCTGTTGTTAATTTTTGCAGTGGTAAGGTTTTCCTATGCACCAGCTCTTTGAGTGGTGACTCTTCCTCCTCCTCACAGAATCTTACTCCCCTTTTTCGGAGGGAAGGATCGTGGTTGTATTCTTCCGTGCTTTCTCTCTTGCGTAGCTCAACTTCTTCTTTAGCTACTTGCTCCAACAATCTATGAATCTGATGGGACCTAAGCTCAGATAATCTCCCTTGGGCATATGTTCCAAGGGTTCTCCTAGTTTCATGCCTAAGTCCATCTACGAGATGGCGTAGTTGATCTTGCTGCGAGTAACCATGGCCTGGGCAACAATGTAACAATGCATAATATCAGCCCATGGTAGCATCCAAGGATTCATGAGTTTCCTTCTTCTAACCTTGGATTTTCTTTTGCAGGTTGGATACCCAGGAGTACGTTTGATACTTATCGTTAAACAGTTCTAGCATCGTACTCCACCTTCAAATGGATTCCGGTTCTAAGGACCGATACTAGCTTTTCGCTTCTTTTACTAGTGTCCTTGGAAATAACTTTAATTTTTTCCACTCATTTTCGATGTTCTGCAATGCACATGTATCATGAAATTCCTATAAGTGGTTCTGAGGATTAGCGTTGTATTCCCCTCAAATCGTGGGATATTATTCATGTCTAATCTCTTGATCCTGCTATCTTTTTGGTGCCTTGTAGGTATTCTAACGGCCTCTGTGATGTCTAACATGCTTCCGGTTGCAAGTAAGGTTTCTTCGTGGTCATTTCTCTCATAGTGTCTATGATGTCTGTGTGGTTCCCTACTTTCCCTTCTTCCATGCCTTGATTCTCTAGAGTGCCCTTGTCCTCGCTCTTGACTCTCTTGTCGAGGTTTCTCACTCTGTTTACCCTTATCCTCACAGTTAGGTTCCTTATGACTGCATCTTGATGTTGAAGGAGAGGGTGAATGTGATGATGAAGGTGAAGAATAAGGAGAACCATCACCATGATGATGTTTCCTACCCTCTCTTCGGTGGTCTCGACTTCGATGGTGATGACGATCAGAATGCTCACCCTTATCTTGTGTTTGTGTTTCCTCGTTGAACACTTGGTGTTTATGGGGATCAGAACCAGGGTTGTGAATCGTGGAGCGAAGGTTCTGATACACCACCTCCTCACTATCATTAGGAGGGGGAACATCATTTTGTGGAGAACCTATTGAAATAGGTTCACCACGCTCAATTTCGCTTAAAACAGGTGGAGCATTATGGGGTCTTTTGCCCTTCAACGATGTATAGTATCTCTCCTATTGTAAGTCNTTGTTCGAAGAAAAAGACATTTTAGTCTTGTTCAGTGTGTTGTTTACTGTTATGTTATTTTTCTCTTGATTAATCTTAAGGGTTCATTTTAGCTCCCAACAATGTGAATGATTTCCTATGTTCTACGTAGCACACAAACAACTAAGTCCTCGGCAACGACACCAATGATGAGTGGCGAGGTACCCCTACACTCAACCATATGAATACGAGCGTCTCACGTGCAATCCGATCAAACTCCAAGGACTAAGTGCGTATGCGCCTTAATGGGACACTTAAGGTTAATCAATCATTGTCTTCCTATTTTATTGTTACAGTTGTATGATTAAGTAAGTCTAAGGTATATGATTTTTATAAATTTTATCTTTTTAACGCCTTATGCTAAGAGGGAAGGATGAAGAGACTAAGTGACTAACTATTTGCTAACTAAGTTCTAATCGTCCTAGCACCAGTATCTGTTCCCACTTGCTGCACACACCCTGAACCAGTGCAACGCTACTGGGATTACCAAACGCTACTCGTTACTAGGTTACCAAGTGTTACACACATGCTCGAAGTGGTCGTACTGAATGCACTTAACTAGGAGAGTAAAGGGTTGAGAGAGATTAATTATCTAAGAAAGCATTTAAACATTCAATAGTAATTAAGTCATATTTAGCTTAATCCATGTACTGCAAGGTTTATCAGAAAGTTCATCTTTATTACCGTACACAAATGTGTGCTCAGGTACAATTTGCTCAAATTATTCTATCTCTGGAATGGTAAAACTACCAAAGTTTAGTTAAGGGTCTAGATCTAGATGATTGAACAAAGGAAAGCCGCCTCTTATTTATAGAACTGGTGACGGGCTGCGATCTCGTGTACACGATATCGCATCTCATTAAACTTCTACCTCTCTACCATCAACCCATTCTTTTCTTATGCCATCAAATCTGATCCCAATATAATAAAAATATAGGGAGCAATGGCTAAAGCTATGGAGTTAGAATAAATAACCTTCATGAACAACATCCAAACCTAATTTGGAATGATAAGTATTGGTAATGCTATGCCTCACTCTTTCCCGATTGCAACTAGCTCAACCTTCAAGTAATTACTCTAAAGGCCCCACATCCTCTTCATTCATAGCATCCGACATTGGTTTGAATGATGACCAATCAAATGCATTGATTCAATCCATCATAAACCCAAACAAGATGTCGAATTTTGTTAAAACCCCAACTCAAACTGAAAACCAGATGACCCAAATACTAACTTCACTATAGAAACTTTTCAATGAAGTGGTTGATGTAAAAAGAAACAATAACAAAGGCCCTATACAATTGGAAAAGCCATGTACATCAATCAATGATGATTATTATTGTCTTCATAACACGAGGCAACATCCTGAGAAGACTTATTCTCAATTCTTGGCATTATATGGAGATAATATCCAAGGGCAACAAAATGGGAAAACTACTATTATGATCCTTAATGTACCTCATGAAGATGCTTTGCCATATCACCAACATGATGGAAGAACCTTTCTTTTCAGTGATCCACCACCATTAGGAAATGATAATGACATAAGTGAGATTCTAACTAATGAAATATTAGAATATGGACTAAAATTTGATGATGATCATTGTTACCTTGATCAGAGGGTTGATTTTTCAAATTTCACTAACTCGAATGCTTGGATACTAAGAGTCGATGGTGCTTCTTCCAAGAAAGGATGTGGAGTAGGAATAATGCTTATACCTCCTGGAAAAGCTCCTATTCTTAAAGCTATCAATGTCACTCAACCTATGAGTACCAACATGGTAGAGTATGAAGCACTTATACATGGGATCAAGTTAGCTAAATACTACAATTTGTCCAAACTTAAAACCTATATTGACTCCCAACTAATAGCAAACCAAGCCAATGGTATCTTTCATGATAAAGATGTAACCATAAAAGCATACAAAGCTTACATTCTTGAGCTTTTTAAAGAATTCAAATGTGTAACCATTGAACATGTACCCAGGGAAGAAAATTATATTCCAAATGCACTAGCCCAAATGGCCACCACTTTGGATGTTCTTTTTAAGCATAATGCTTGAGATTCAAAAATTATTATAAAAAAGGTGAAGTCCTATTCTATCCCTGATAATGTCTTTTCCAAGTGTTTGACGATGATGACCATTTTTGTAAATTTCTATTTTTTGAAGGAGAATTTAGTGATCAAGGAGATATGTCCAAGGATGTTGTGTTCTTGAACAAGATATCTCCTAAAATCACAATTAGGGAAGCCTTATTTGATGGCCTATACACCAAGACCGTTGACTTATCCAAAAATACTAATTGACAAATGTTAGCTCAAATCAAAAAAAATTTAGATTCCAAAGAGAGGAAAACAATACCCTGTCAAAATAGGATTTTACACCTCAACAAAAGACAAAGCCTCATTGACTTACTACATGAATTTAATGATGTTCTGGCTTGGACTTACAAAGACCTTAGAAATTTTAATTCATTAGTAATGAAACATAATATTTCAATTAGTCAAGAAACAAAACCATTCAGGCAACAGCTCAAACTTGTGAATCCAAAGATTGAGATCCTTATGAAAGCAGAAATTGACAAACTCCTAGATTTGAAAATAATTTACCGAGTAAGACACTCCTGTTGGATCTCAAACTTAATGCTTGTTAGGAAATGAACTGGGAAGTTAAGGTTATGTATGGATTTTCATAACCTTAATACATCTTGCATCAACGATAATTATCCACATCCTCTTATGGAGGAGTTATTGCAAATCGTGAATGGTGCATAAATGTATTCCTTTTTGGATGGGCAGTTAGGATATAACCAAATTTTAGTAAATAAGAAAGACTAGTACAAGACAACTTTTACAACAAAATGAGGAATGTTTCAATTAGCTAAAATTCCCTTTGGCCTCATAAACATTGGCTTTACCTTTCAAAGAGCTATGGACAAAGCTGTTGAGTGGCTAATTAGAAAGTGCATTAATATCTACCTAGACAAGCTAACTATTTTCTCCAAAGATCGAGGTACACACCTTAGAGACCTTAGAAATATTTTTATGAGATGTAGACAATTTGGCATCACCTTGAATGCAAAGAAATCCATCTTCAGAGTTCAAAGTGGTAAATTTCTGGGTCATATAGTGACCAAAGAGAGGCTTGCAATTGATCCCAAGCGGGTAAATGCAATTTTAGGAGTACCTTACCCTTTATCCAAGATTGATCTAAGGGCTTTATTTAGAAAGATTTACTTTGTTAGATGATTTATTCTTGTCAATGTTGAATTAGTCAGACCATTGAATGATATGATTAAGAAAGATAGTAATATGGACTAGACAGATGATAGAAAGAATGCTTTCCTTACTATTAAGGAAGCCATTATAGATGCACCTATCCTAGCTTCTCCTTGGTATGAGAATAATTTCTACTTATATGCCTTTTCTAGCGATGTTACCATCATTGCTATCTTGACCTAAAGACATAAACAATCAAGGTGAGAGACCCATAGCTTTCATGTCTGCATCTTTAAAGGATGCAGAATTAAAACACTCACCCATAGAGAAGCAATTATATGTTCTATTTAAAGCCTTAAAGAAATTCCACTACTACTTGTTAAACTCAAAAGTCTTTGTCATTGTCCTTGACCCAACCACCATTGCTTTAGCCAAATTACAAGATCCTAGCAAAAAATGTGCTAAATGGGCTATGAAGCTCTAAGAATATGATATTCAATGGAAGGTAGCAAAGTTAGTTAGAGGAATTGGTCTTGTTAAGTTAATAGCTAAACCTTCAACTTTGGAAATTTGCAATGCACCTAAAGATAAAGAATTAATTGCTCTTCACATATTATCCTTTGATGAGGAAAATGATATCCCATTTGCTCCCAACTGGTTATATGATCATAGTATAGGGATATTGAATTTTATTTAACCTTCCACATTGTCCCTTAGACTTACCTAGATGTAAGAGAAAGCTCTTAATATGAAAATGTTCAAGATTTTCTCTAATAAGTGGTGAATTGTTTAGAAATAATTTCCAAGGGATATACCTTAAGTGTTTAAACCAAGAACAATCTAACAACATTGTAAAACAACTTCACGAGGAAGGACATATAGGATATTGCCTATTAGTTCATAAAATTATGAGGTCTAGTTATTATTGGTCTACTATGATTAATGAAGCTCACAACTTGGTTAGGACTTGTGTCCAATGTCAAATATTTAAAGGTAAAGATCCCAAGAGTTTAGCCCCTTTACAACCTATAATAGAAACAAGACCATTTACCCAATGGGCTTTAGATTTTCTTGGAGTGGTCAATCCTTTATATACTACCCTACACAAATTTATTTTGATAGCCACTGATTATTGCACACGTTGGTTAGAAGAAAAAGCAACTAAAATCACATCATCTCATGAGGTCATTTGCTTCTTAGAAAATGATATAATCTCTAGGTATGGCTATTCTTATGCTTTAGTAGTCGATAATGGGCTCACCTTCATCTACATAGAGTCTACAAATTGGGCTAGAGACCATAACATCAGTATTGAGGTGGTAACCAAATATTATTCACAGGGTAATGATTTGGTTGAATCCTCCAACAAAATTATATTAGATGGGATTAAGAAAATGATAGCCCAAAACCCAAAAACTTGGCATGAATAACTAAAATGGGTGGTTTAGGTTGATAAAGTTCATTATAAAGAATCGATCAAGGCTACACCATATGATTTAGTGTACAGACAAGAACCCATATTGCCAATAAATTTACAGATTCCTACATATCAATTCTTCTTAGACTACTTACCAACTGATGAGCATCTAATATAAAAAACATACAACATTTGGAATCTAGAGCTTAAAAGGGTCAAAGCAATTGAAAATATGTGTAGTGATCAAAAAATTGTCAAGAGATGGTTCGATAAGAAATATGGAACTAAAATTTTTCAAGTGGGCATCCTAGTCCTTAAGAGAGATAGAGCATATGGTCAAATTGGCCCTCAAACTAAGTTTTCCGTTATGTGGTTAGGTCCATTACAAATTGTAGACATCATTGCCTCTAATGTGTACAAAATTGCAAATTTGCAAGGGCATAGGTTGCATAGGAATTTTAATGCATTTCATTTGAAGCATTTGTACTTAGGTGTCCCACGTGGACACTTGGTAGATTCTTAGTTGCATGTCTTGTTCATCTTCGCTATGCATTTCATTTGTATATAACTGCATTTGCATGTTTTCCCTACCTTGTTTCTTTCTTAGCATATTGGTTTGGTTCAATTTGTGTTCTTCATATGATTTAAATAATCATTATAGTCATTTGAGTTACTAGACATTGGGTCATCTTAACACCATTTGAAGATAATGTAAGTATAATATAATATATACTATTACTGTAATGTTATATAAAGTCTACTTTATATTATATATTTCAATAATGATATGATTCTTCGCAATTAATTCCAAGGTTTTAGTTTATTTGTTATGATGGATTATGGAGCATGGGATTTATTCAAACTTATTATGTTATCATCATGATCATGTGAGTGTAGGATATGTGATGTTGGAGAATGATT
>MNCI01023102.1:129392-242446 GCA_015680685.1 Gnetum montanum | reverse complement strand
ATGCTTGCCCAAGCCCTTGCCTTGACTCCCACTTTTGCTTGAACCTATATTGTTGATAGTGGGCTATAGATTCAAGTTCACATCCCCATCATCAATGTCAAGGGATGGAGAATCTTTATGCTAAGAACTCCAAGAGGGAGGATCCTCATTATTGTTTTGATTTAGCAAAAACAAGGGGTTGGTGAATCGTTTCCCCTTTAAAGCCTCATAATGCTTCTCTTGGTGTTGATCTCTCCTACATTGTGTTTCAGTGGGACGGTAGTCCCAATAGTCATGGTCATGCACAACATACTCTTTTTGAAGATCCTAGATGCCCAACCTCCTAAGAGTTTGGAGCAACATCCCAGGCATAAATCAATCAAGAAGCATTACAATGTTGCCCTTCATATCTTGCCACCACAGTTGTTCATCCTGATGCAGGATGAAGATGAAGTCAAGCACATACTCATTTGAAAGAGTATATACCACCTTGCATTCTTGAGGCACTAGTGGTTTAGTATCATCATGTTTGTGAGAAGAAGACATTTTCGAATTAATATAAGATATCATTGTGCTCAAATTATTATATTTATTTTAAGAATGATTTTGCCCTTAAGGTTCATCCAACGACGTTAATGATTTTCACTATGCTTAAATAACACACGTTTCAAATAAAAAGAAGTCCCCAACAACGACGCCAATGATAAGTGGTGAATACCCTTATGTTCAACTATACAAATCACTAAGCATTCATGTGCGATCTAGTCGAATTTCACAGATCCCTTGTGTTCTAGTACACTAGTCTCTAGGAAATGAACTTCCCCTAACAACCATTCATNAAAATACACTTCATCATTTGTTGAAGAGCCTAGTTTGTTTAATGTTACAAAAAAATTATCCAAAATGCAATTATCCTATGGTAAAAGAAAATAATTCTTAAAAAATATAAAGCTTTAGATTTATATGCAAAAAATGCATAATCAAAAGATCTACAAAAAGTAATGCATAGTTCAAAGATTCAAAGCTCCTAACTAAACCACCCTTATGAATTTTATTTGACTAATAATGGGGCCTACCAATGAAATACAATGCTCTCCACATAAATGTTTTTCAACATATTATTGGTACAATTTATGTAAAATTATATGTTTTGATGTATGTGTTAAATAATGAAGAAAAAATTAGATATACAAATTGATAAAATTAAATTTGACAAATGCAAATATCACAAAGGAAAGATAATAAATTGTAGGTGAATATTCAGAGGGACTAAACAATTTTGTTCAAAAAAAATTATTCTTTGAAGCAATTTGACATAGAAGCACTAAAACTTTAGTGAATTTAATCTACAAATGGATTGAGTCAGATAGTGAAATCCACAATGATAAGTGGAAAATCTATATTTCAAAGAATACCTACAACTAAATTGTATTCAAAAAATTATAAATGATTTCAAGCATTTTAAAGATACCATCATAAATGTCCATACAAACATAGTTGAAAATATTGAGAACATGTCTACCAAAGGGTGGTACTAATTCAAAATTGTTTTGAATCTTATCTTTATGAGTTTATTTCGAGGAGGCACATTGATAGGGAAGAAACTACATTTTATATTTTAAGTCAACACATTGAGGCTTATGGTTTAGAGAAAAAGACATAACAAAAAAACTGAATTACATTTTAATTATGGTGTAGAAAAAGATTGAATTGATTAGTTTATTTTTAACATTAAGTATTATTGCTATGTTACATATATATTTAGATATTATTATTGTTGTTATCATTCATTTCTTCCTATAGTTCTTACTTGAGCTATGGAGATAACAATGGATTCCTTTCTAGTATTGGTCATGTCATTCATTCATTCTTCTTGTTGTTAATGCATAGACAACAATTCATTCCTCTTGCACAAACAACAAATCATTCCCCTCGCTCATTCCATGTTGTCTGCTCAACGAAAATAAATAAGAGCTTAGGCTCTACTAATTCTATTTGTTCATAGATTCAAGTCCATGCTAGCTTCAAAAGCATTTTCAATTTTTCATATATAGAGTGTTTTTTTAAAAATATTATGTTTGTTTATTGTTTTATTTTGTTTCAATAATTTGTAGCTATTGAATTAAAGTTTTAAATCATGTAATCTCTCATATGGTTAAAAATGCTTGCATGAATATTCATTTTTCATGTGTGTTAGTTTACAAAATAGAGAAAAATATCCCAACAAAATGGGGTCAACTACATATATTCTTTTTCACCATTTGCCTCTATGAAGACCTAGATCCTCATTTATTTATAGTTTCTTCAAATCATCATCAATCACTTTTTCCTATCTTCTTTGGTCTTCTTTTCAATGGCTTTCCTAAAACAATGATATAGTAACCTTTGTTTATAGGCTCATTGTCCAATCTTCTTTGCACATGTCCAAACCATCTAAGCCTCCATTCTTGTAGCTTATTTGAAATAAAAGCCACTCTAAGTCTTCCTGTGATTTCTGTATTATGTAGTTTGTGTATATTCTATATTTTCTCCACTAGTAACATTCAACATCCATCAAAGTAAAACATTCCCATTTATGCTACACTAATTTGTCACTCTATAATGATTTGTTAAAGACCCTCCCTTACTGTTCAACCTTCCCTATTTTAGAGATGTCTTGTTTGCAATTTTCCCATTACAGCCTCTTAGCCCATCTTTTCAACCATTGCAAACACCTATTTAGCCTTGTCTAGCCCTAGCCACACTGTTGCTGCCCATGCTTATACAGTCCAATCCTCACATGCAGATAATGAAACTGAAACTGAAGTTTTACTATAACCAAAGACCCTGACAATGTCTTGGAAATGCATTTTTGTATTATAAAAATTATATATTGAATCCACAAAGCGGTTGATTAACCCTAAACCAAGTGAGTTTGCAAATTGAGATGTGAGTTATACCTGGAATAGCTGGCAATGCAGGTGACTGGAAAATGTCGAATATTAAGAGATCCATAGTGACAAAGAGGTCAGCAAGTTCTCTACGCCAAGCACACACATTACGCTGTTATGTGTATTCTGGGCTATCTCTTCCTGACAATACGTTTTATAAGCAATAACCTATGGCTCACGGTCGATACAGCATGACAACATATTCTTAATTGTATCGTTCATAGGTTTTTTCCAAGACATTCTGAATTATACTACATTCTTAATCATCATAAGTTGCCATTTATTTCTCAGAAAAAGAATAAATAACATTACACAAACGGTTACCTAGAAAAATGTTACCACCTTTATTCTTATGAAAAGTGCAAACTAAAACTACCGTCATATTAAATAATGCATAATCAAGTGAATTGACTGAAATGTATCCAAGACTCATAATTACGGCTGACATTAGAGTTGACCCAAAAATGTTGCAAACTAGAGTTTCAGAGTATTGTCAAGGAGATCATGGGATGCTACTTCTTCCCTGTCTTTTTGGGGATATAGATCAAGAAGTTCTAAAGGTCAAACATATGAAAAATGCTACTCTGTATTTTTGGCCATGCCATAATACAGACTTTTAATAAGGAACAACCTAGCCAGAAATTTGTGAGAAGCTATCTTGTACTCTGTTAGATTAAGTGCAGTCAACGCATCCATGTCCTTTTACCACATCCACACACATGCTTTTTATCCTTGAAGCCCTAAGCCAATGGCTACAGCATTCATCTTAAACAATGCATTTTATTTACATTCAGTTTCAGGTGTAAAATAGTATTAACTTTAATATAAAACTTCAGAAGATCACTGTTTGTAGATTATTATTGCACAACGAGCACTACCGAATAGAGACTTGATTTAATGGCTTGCTGTTCCTATGATAACGCAAACACAAACGATCAAAATTTGTTTCTAAGTCATGTTACTACAAACTGGAAAATAAAATCTAAACCATTTTAAAAAGCAGATGTAACTATTACCAGATATTCCAACAGGCTACAGTGAGAGCTACACAAAAACCAATCAGTGAAACATACGATGTCGTAAATTAATAATTGAAATAGCTTGGATAATTTAGGGAATATCAATAACAAATGAAATTCCTAGTAAAATAAGCAGAGCTATCCTCATCCGGTTCCAATGAAATATATGAAAAACTTTAGCCAAAATCTAAACATCCACCGTTACTTCATCTAGTTCTCCTTGCTTGCATCTGTTGTATGGTTTCTCCAAGGATTCAGTGCTTCTTTGATAGCTTGGTTTCTTTGATCAAGCTCTGCTGCTCTTTTCTCTGCCTCTAAGACTACTACTTTGTCGTCTGCATCACCATGTAAATTTAAAAAGTGATTGTTACACATGATAAAATAAGAAAAGATGCACAGCCATACAAACAGGATTGCAAAATGGTATACCACTAAGTAGTGAAACTGAAACTGAAATTTTTTACAGCATTGATGCACTGTCTGAATTTATCATACTATGAGTTTTGCCAAGGGTTTTCAGAAACATTTGGAACAAATGAACTAAGTTTATCGCTGTAACATCCAACATATGTTTAATGTCCTCAAATGCAAGACATGATAGGAAAATGCATTCATCTGCAATACTATTTTAATAGCACAGTTAACGTATTTATAAAATTGTAAAGTCATAGGACCAGGTCCCTATGCCTGAAAAGTTTATAAATATTAATATTATTGTAAAACTGTATATGTCTTTCTACCATAACTTAATATATTTAAGCAGGAGCAACAAGGCATTACTCACTAGATTAAAACTAGATTAAAACATGTGGCTTGTAATTGCAAGTCACAGGTTTGATTCCAAAATGTTTATGTTTATGGTGCTCCATGTTTATATTTTCTTAAATTCTGTGGAAGTATCATGTGGAGTTAAATCGACGACCCAAACATTACAAGGAATTCAAGATTCTTTAAATTTTAATACAAAATCAATCATGCAAACCATTCATTCCAGAAGAAAAAGGTACAGAATATTACATTCACAACTAAACCAGCATATATAGGACAGAGGATACACGATAGACAATAGGTAATCCTGTGTAAGTGAAAAATGAAAACAACAAACGCATTCCACTATTATCCTCAGTTAAACTCAATGGATGTCAGAAAAAAGGCGATTTTAAGAGGATTATTTGTTTATATCCCATCACTACTTGAGTTTTAAAACAACGAAAGTAGGGATGGCCATGCCTTGTGTTGCGTGAACACATCATCCTCTGCTAAGAAAGGCTATGACGCTATGCTGAGAATTCATACAGAACTACTAGACAAAACTAGTGGAATTACATATAATATGACAATGTGATAAACAATACTCTAGTATCCCTATGAAATTCAGATTTCACAAAATTAGCAACCACAAACAATAACCAGATTTGACTGCCCATTTACAGGATGCTGTACACTAAAATGGAACCGAAGCCTTTAAAAGGTAGCATGCTATACTACATTATGAAGAACACATTTCATGGGGGAAAAACAGGCATGCAAAATTTTTCCTTGCACATGGAAATGTCTTTATTAATAAATTTTGCCAGAGGTTAAAAAAACAAAACCCAAATTAAAGAGGAGAAGAAATGGGAAGTTCTCACACAGAAACCAGTGCGTATCATGAAGAACTCCATAGCAGCTCCGATGGCACCAAATCCCAGAGCAAGCTTTACATACCATCCCAAGAACTTCATATCCTTATTACTGTAGATACCGCAGGCCACGTTTCTTTTGCTTTGCACATTAACCTGATCTTAAAGTACCAAATGAGGAGGTACGATATCAGATTAAATTTTAAATATCCATCTGTTTCCAGCAAGACCTTTAATTGTTGTTAACTGCTTCCTTCCTCTCTACCTCCAGCGAGCTAATGGATTGACAAAAGCTCCTTCCTGCAAAATACAGCTAAACGCGGAAGGGCAAATTATCCTGATTAAAAAGAAAGCTCCTCCCTGCTGAGATTTCAACGGAAAGACGCGCAAATTCTAACTAGACACAAATGCGGATATATCCTCTTCAATTTCCCTCGATCGACTTTGAATTTCTGCGTACAGTCCAAAGGTCGAACGCCTAGGTTTCCTACCAATCCGCGGATCTAAAATTTCCGTGGATTGTTTGGATTGGCATGGAAGGTAAACACGAAAATCGAATTCAGCAATTTATATGTCGTATGAAAGGCAATGATATTTTGTTTCAGGGTGGACGATTGAAGTTGTCACCTAAACAGTAGAGGTGCAGGTGCCTGCCTAGAATCTAAGGAGGGAATGAAAATGGACGTAAAATCATGGGTCGTTGATGTTTTGCAAAATGTCATTATGCAGGCAGGCTTGGTAGTAGTTGCATTAAATCTTGATATGTCCTTAAAAAGGTATTAACCTTTGAACATGAGGAGAAAATAAATAAAACGTTTGTTGATGTATTATAAAGTGGAAAATTCAGAGTTCAAGAGGAGTACTAAAGAGAAACGAAATTTCAACACAATATAAAAGGAAAGGCGTAATTTTTTTGGGGGATATTATTCCAAGTTTTCATTTTTACAATCAATTTTAAATAGTCAAGAGATAAGAAAAGGATCAAACCTTGCCTTCTTTCAAAAGTTCTCTATCAAGTTTTCACTTCCTACTCAAGATTTCTTGGAAACAAAAGATAAAAAAATTGTAATGGGATACATTCAAGGCTATAGCTAAAGCATGATTTATTTGTTAGAATTTGGT
This sequence comes from Gnetum montanum, assembly GCA_015680685.1. NCBI lineage: Eukaryota > Viridiplantae > Streptophyta > Gnetopsida > Gnetales > Gnetaceae > Gnetum > Gnetum montanum. Next base: position 235,774 of record MNCI01023102.1, on the reverse strand, counting down.
TTTACATCTCTTGAACAACTCTAATTATATAAGGATCATTTAGGTTATGAGAAAGCTTAACATATAATTCATTGGTTGAACAAACTCATTAATATACATCTTTCCTAATTGTATTGTCCACATTCTACAATCATTCTTGATATCTATCAACCTTGTTATGAATCTCTTCTTTGTGACATTTTCTTCTTCTTTCTCTTCCTCTTCTTTCTTAGCTACATCCTTACGATGTCTACCTTTGCTTGTTACTCATGACAAGTTTTCTAGGAATTTTTCCTATTGGTTAGTCTTACATGGGTTGGATCCTTCTTGAACTCCTTCAACAATCTACAACTAGGCCTATTGCAGACTACTACCTTATTCATAGTGTTTCCCTCTTATGTATGGTCTTCTCTTCTTCTTTAAGAAACTAGACTAGATTACAAATCTCTCACCTTGGATCTTCTTGTCCTATTTAAGAAACTAGATCCTTATTCATTTCTTTTTCTTTACAGATAATTTGATAACCTTTTGGTTTCTTGAATCGTCATTACAAATCTATAGATCGTAATGACTACTCTATTTTATTATATTTCTTAATACTGACTACTTTCTTACTTTGAACATATGTCTTCAGTTTCTTGTGGTTTTGATTCTAATTGTCTTATGCATAATGCTATATCACTTGACTTCTCTTATAATTCATTGTTGCTCACACATCCTGTCCTTTTAATCTTTTATTATTCCTTATCATATCTCTTCACTTCTTTTCTCTTCATAGTTGATTAACTATTATTCCTTATCTTTTATTATTCCTTGTTTTAGCTTTCAAGATTTATCCTTTAATTCTTCTTTCTCTTGCAAGTGCTATTCCTCAATCTTTGTAATTTTCATTTTCTTTTCCTTTTTAGATAGAGCTACCTAACTAGGTCCTTGATCTAGTAGCTGTAATTTAGGCTTGATATATGCTTTATATTGTTCAACTATCTATGAAAACCTCTAAAAATTGATTTATATTATCATATTTACTAATATGAATTTGCAAAGTGATTTCTTATTCTTCTTTCTCCTTCTCTATTAAAGATAAGTTCTTGATAGCCACTAAAATTTCATCATCTATGTTATATGCTACTTGTATGAATGTTGTATAATGAATCATAGATTCAACATAGAGATATAATGCAACTCTTACAAGCTCATGATCATTTAGTATATTTTGCTACATGGTGTCTAGCCAATGTTGTAATCCTCTTCTGATTGTTGTATCTGCATCCTTGCTCTACTCTTCAATTAATTCTTCCTAAAATTTCTTATTATTATTCCACTTATACAAATAGGAAATTCCTATGTAGGGAAAATAATTTTGTACTCCTAATAATTTATAAACACCAGTGATCATTAACATGACATAGACCCTCAGACTATGTGATGCTTAAGTCATGTTTATTAATTAACGATGATAAGCTACAATAGTAGCATCAAAGACTAGAAAGCTTGTATACAAGTTAATGTTTATAGTATCAAAATAATTAGGAGGGATAAAAAGCAACACATCACCTATGATCTTCTCCTTAATGTAGAATTATGTATCATGAATAGGATCTTCAGTTTCTTTGTAGTACCCTCTTCTTCAGAAGTAAGTGTCAATGTGTACTTATTTGATCTTCAAGCCGATACCCTAATGGTATTTAATTCTTGACCAGTTTATTCCTTCAGGGTTATGATTGATATTTTCTAAAACATTATTTGATCCTTATTAGTAAAATTTGTAACCTCTCTTTCTTCTAGAAGAATGGGGAATACCACACATATAGACAAGTGAGCAAGAACTCCCTTGCAGAATCTCTATGCCAATAATGTGAGAAGTCCTTCAAAATTAAATTTACTGCTTGCGCCTTCTTTCATCTTTGTAAGTGCATGATAGAAATTGTACACTATGATTCTTTCCTAGATGTACATCAAGTCCTAAGCTTAAATATAGTATAGTCTTAATGGTACCCCACTAGAATGTAGTCCATCCTTGCATTATAGATTTTAAACATAGACTATATAGGTTTTGCCAATAGGTTTGTATTTACCTAGGGTTATGATCTGCATTCTTCTAAGGATTACTTGGAAATAAATGCAGGTACTAGGCCTTCACGATTAATGAAGTGGGTATCCACGAATGGTAAATAAATATTCTTATCATCAATAATAAAACAAATAATTTCTTTAGAGATTGGCATGCAAGTAGACTTACCTCGATAAAATATTTTCATTACTTCATCAAAATATATCTTTAGCAACTGGTTCATTTCATCCTCAGCCATTAGTTTTAAAGTAGATATTTCAAATTATGCATAGCTACCCATGCCAAATACCTTCAATTTATGGAACACTTTTGATGTTACCATTTATTGCAAGAAATTTGAATTGTAAGTGAGTACATACTTCATCTTAACTTTCTCTCAGATAGGACTTATGTGTAATGCAATAAAGGCTTTCTTGCTAACTAAAATTGCATCATAGTTTATCCTCTTTCCCAAATTCATCTTGTTCTCAATGGTAACACTTGAAGAATTAGTATAAATGGATTTTGCAGGATTTGCAAATAGAAATTCTCGTTGGAATGCATAGAAAACCCTTGTCCTAAGGATGCTCAAATCCTTGTTGTGAAATTGCACTTAACTCTTGCTCTAAATTGCAAATTTGGGGATTTTTTATCTTTGTTTTGATCATTTATGACAATTTATGTTACCAACAATGCATTCAATGCTTATGATGGTTATTGTTCATTGTACAAGAAAATTATTAAAAAAATATCTCCTTTATTTATTTCTTTTCTCCATGTTGCATGAGCTTACAAGGTTTAAGTTAAGTTTATAATACCTTAACTTAATTCTTTCACACATTATGAAGGATCAGCTTGACATCATGTAGTCTTGGATAGTTTAGAGCAATTAGTTCTTTGGGGGCTAGGATATTGAGGCTTATTTTTGGATCTTTGGTTCCAATTGTAAGGTCTCATTGCTTATCTTTTTTTATTATTATCTTATCTTTGTTTGTTCATGTAGCCTCTTTTGGGATCTTCCATTGGCTTTAAATGTCATAAATATTCATCCATCTTGTTTTCCATTCATTGAAGTATATATATGATATGCTTCATACGATGTTCGAGAAGTAGATGATGTTAAGTGCTACTTGTCTAATCTATTGACATTATAGGATATTATAACATTTTTTCTAAGATTGTCTTCAAGAGCTTTATTTGATCTTAAACTTGCTCTATGATTTTATTTTTCCTTGTTTTCCTATGCTTTATTCTTCTACTTCCTTACACTTTTGTGGTACATCAACATATGTTTTGTTCCTTACACTTTTACCTCCATATATAGTGTTAAATTGCTTAACTATTTCATATAACTGTGTCATATAACTATCTTTTATTTATAAATCGTTGTAATCTTTTAACATATCACTTCACTCTAATTTCAGTGATTTTAGTTCTGTTTCCTTCATAACTAACCTCCAACTACTCTAATACCATGTTAGGGTTTTCTTTTATGTCTCTTGGACAAATTTAATTATGTAAGGGTCATTTAGGTTATGAGAAAACTTAACATATAATTCATTGGTTAAAAAAACTCATTGTTATATATCTTTTGTAATTTGATATTTATAAACCTCCTTATGAATCTCTTCTTTGTAACATTTTCTTCTTTTTTCTCTTCCTCTTCTTTCTTGGCTACATCCTTACAATGCCTAGTTTTACCTATTACTTAGGATAGGTCTTATGGAAATTTTTTCCATTGGTCAATCTTGCATGGGTTCTTAGAATTATTTAATGATTCACAATTAGTCATATTACAAATTACTACCTCATTTGTAACATGTCCCTCTTATGAATGATTTTCTATTTCTCTTTAGGAAATTGGACTAGATTACAAATCTCTCATCATGGCTCTTCTTATCCTATTTAGGAAACTAGATCTTTCTTCACTTCTTTCTCTTTAAGAATAACTTGATAATCTTTTGGTTTCTTGGATCATCATTATGAATCTATGGATCATAATGACTACTCTATTTTATTATATTTCTTAATATTAACTACTTTTTTACTTTGAACATGTATCTTTTATTTTTTGTGGTTCTAATTCTAATTATATTTTGTACAATGCTAGATCACTTGACTTATCTTATGATTTATCATTTGTCACACATACCTTTTTTTTAATCTTTTATTATTCCTTACCATATCTCTTCACTTCATGGTTGGCTGCTTGCGTTTTATGAATAAGGTCATAACAGCTTACATGATGATTCACGTCCTTTTATTATGACTTGTTTATAAGTGATTATGAAGAACCTTGAATAGTTATGAAGTGAATGCTTGTACATCATGTTACAATCATATTCTAACACTAGTAAATGATGTCACCTTGGGTAAATACAAGAAGAATATTAACTTCAAAATCTTTGTGATAATAATGAGGTATTAGCCAAGTGGTAAGACTTTTGAATTGAAAGCTCCAAGTCATGGATTTAATTCTAATGAACAATGCAAAGGTATAATATTCTAAGTGGACTATATATCTTGGGATGTACCTAGATTACAATTATTTTAGGGTTCTAACACCCCCAAAAATGTTTGTGATTAACATTACATCAAATTTTTTAAATATATAAAAAAAGGAGGGATGAAAGCTAACTCTAAGTCTGAAGAAAAAGTTATTGAAATTGAGAAATAGCCCAAAATAAAACTTCCTTCAATCTTGGTTTAAAATTTATGACATTACACATAACATTACAAATATTATTATTTTCATGTAAGAAAGCACTATAATTAAGTTAGTATCAAAACATATATAATTAACAGCTAGTCCAAGGTTTAAGTCAAAAGTATACCCATAGCCATAGTTATAACATGTTATAGGTTTTCTAGGAGTATTGGTTAAGTTTGCAAAACTTTCATGGTACACAACTTTAAGTCAAAGATATAGAACATGATATAAGTCAAAATAAAATCAAGGAAATAAAAGGATATGGGTGCAGCCTATGGGGTGTTACAACGCATATTCTATTTCTTTTTTCAACTTGTCCATGATTATTGCAAGCAAATATGGGGTTAAATGAGATTCTTAATATAAGCCTGCCATTACTAGGAACTTGGTTGTTTCTTTATAAACAATTCAAATTAGGTGTAGTTGTACCATGCCTTGAATAGCATTAATATTTTTTCTCTTTAGCATCATCAAATTATCTAAGGACTATCATTAAAAAAAAGGATCATAATTAGGAGACTCAATGCTTATCTTGTCAAGAGTCTTTGAAGGGCTAGTAGTGGTAGATAAGAGAAAGCTTCACCTCTTTTTAGGTAGTTATGTTCAAACTCAAACCTAAGTGTTATGACATAAAAATAAACCCTAGTGGTAAATGGTTGAAATCTTAACCTCTTTTTAGGTGGTTATATCTAAACTCAAACCTAAGTGTTATGACTTAAGAAACCCCTTTTCAGTTGGTTATGTCTAAATTCAAACCCCAAGTGTTATGACTTAAGAAAAAAGCACCTTACCATCACTCTAAATGATTGGTGGGAGGAAGGGCTATGTGTATGTGCGCATGTGCAATTATCAAACCCCAAAAATTAAAAATTTAAAGTACAAAAGTAGAGGAGCATTGCAAAGAAAATAAACTCAAAAATAATAAAAGGAAAATGCCCAACGATTTTGAAAATAGCTTTTTAGGTTTTCATTCTTAAAGCCAAAATTAAAATACCTACCCTCTAGTGTAGAAAAAGGATTAGACCTTGTCTTAATTCAGAAGTATCCAAATGGGTTTTCACTTTCTAGTAAAAGATTCTTGTTAATAAAAAAGAAAAGCTAAAGAGAGAAAAAATTACAAATTCAACTAAAACATCAACTATTGAATAATGTCACCTTGAAAGAACCATTATAAACATTTCAAAAATCATAAAAATAAAATGTAAATTCTTCCTTCTTTCAAATTTCCCCATTCATTATCTTATCAAGAAAATAGCTTTTATAGATGATCTAATTAACATAGAACAAAAATGATTTTTAAATACTATTAATTATTATCTTTAAAATGAAGGGAATATATATATATATATATATATTTCACACAAAATGTAAAGATACAAGTAAGTCAACCAACACTATTTTAACATTATTTCAAGTTTCCAACAACATTTTAAGCCTCTAGTTCAAGACTTCTAGAGTGGACTATAAATGCATGTGGTAGAAATTTTGTGATATCCTTATGTTACCAATCCATTTGTAATGTAAATAGTTTTTTATAGGTTCAAAGGATAAAGCAGTTGCATCTCACTTTCTTTGTAGTTATATTTACATTCATTTACAACTAACCACTACACCATGTAATTTTCTTTATGTCACTTCCAAAATTTAATTATTTCTTTATCTTTAGATTATGAATCACATGCATTAGTAATTAACTCCAAATTTTATTATTTCGTCCTATTTCTTTAATATGTGTATAGGATTTTGACACATCTTCTAGAGATTATGGCATGCTAAAATATTGATCTATATTCATATAAATATTTTTTAAATAATTTTGTATCATTCGATAAGAGATCATGATAGTATACAACATTTCTCAAAGAAAAACCTTATGCTACATAGTTTCAATTCTTTACCATAGCTAAACATTTCAAAAAAATGATAAAGGAAAGAATAATTAGTAAAAACATAGGTAAGGCCATAAGTAAATCATTGAAAAACTCACTTTCTAATGATATCTTAAACATTATATATTGGATTTATAGTGTTTAAGGTCCCTTGGCCTTACAATGTCCAAGTTCCAAATGATTATAGAACAAAGGTGAACCAATGCATAAGAGAGAATCCCTCATTAGTACATGGGATGATGAAAAAGTTAGTGAAAAAAGAAAGGATGGTAATTCTTCCCACTCATTTGGCATGTATGGCAATAAGGACCATGCATAGAGCCCATTACAACTAAGAATTTAAAAGAAAGGTATGAAATTTAAAATTTTCAAACATTGTGTACCTTGGATAAGGATGCTAAGCTTTTAAAATGAAGCAATATATTTTTTGAAGGTGGAGTTATATTTCTATCTAAGTGAAAATAGTTAATGGTTAGCTATATGTCCATTGTATCACACATCATCAAGGTGGATGCATATAAAATATAAACTCATACCCACAAAGGAACATAGGTAAACAACCACTAAAATCATCCAAGGAATAGAGCTAGCTATTTATCTCAACTGGAATCTAATTGCAAAATGAAAAAATAGCAAAGCAACAGTAAAGCAATACAAAGCATCATCATCATCATCATTAGTAAGTAAAGTAAAGAGACAACAATGATAGCAGCAACAACAACATCAACATTGGTATGGACCATAGAAAAAAATAAGATAATCATGAAGAATTAGTTAATGACATAGAATTTATTATTTTTATTTGAGAAGGAGCTCAACCTTGGCAATGTAAGTAGAAGATAAAGTAGGTTGGTTGTGCATCCTTAGAAGGCTTGACATGTTAGTCCACCATGATTTGCAATATGATCCAAAGTGTAGTGTAAGTCTTTAATTTTGTAACCTTTTGCCTCATTAGGATCAAGAGGATAATAAAGAGATTACCAAGCCTTTGCTTGATTATATGATGAAGTAATAGGGATTAATGCTTGCATATGTTAGTACAGAATCTACACTGATTAGGTCATCAATCCTAAATGATAGTTGCAATGGAGGTTAAATTCAAAATTAAAGTAAGTTATCAAAAAGAAGATTGAGAAACTACTAAAAGCTAGATTCATCTACCTTATTGTAGACAACGAGTAAGCAAGCCCACTTGTTATTGTACCAAAGAAATGAGGCTAGTAGAGGATCTATATCAACTTTAGACTATTGAACATGATAACCTTCAAGGGTTACTTTTTTTTGTCATTTGTTGACCAAGTGTTGGACAACATTGCCAGTCACAAGTATTACAACTGCTTGGATGGCTATACTAGTTACAACTAAATTCATATAGCCCTCAATGATTAGGAAAAGACTATACTTACAAGTTCCTAAGGAACATTGCTTACAAATGAGGTCCTTCAGCTTGTGTAATACTCTTGCAACATTCTAATATCTAGTTCTCAATATCTTTCAAAAACAAAGTTTACAAGGGTGTGGAAGTCTTCATGAATGACGTCTCTACCTACAAATCTAATTTTGAACAAGCATCATACCATTTGAAGCAGGTGTTAAAAAAATGTCTAGAAATCAATCTCAAGTTTAATTAGAAAAAAAATCATTTAATGATCAAGGAGGGGATTGTTCTTGGACATTGGGTGTAAGATCTTTTTAAAAAATAAAATAGAGACTTGTAGGTTGGTGGATCCTAAAAAGATAAGGATGATCCATGGAACAAGACAAAGACCATAGATAATAAAAGATGTTAAATCTTTCCTTGGACATATAGGCTACTATGAGAGATTTATAGAAAAATTCTCTAAAATTTCTCTTGGGTAGAATTAACAAAGAAGGATGCAACATTTGAGTGGATTAAAAAATGATATCATCCATTNGTGTACACTGATCATAGTGTGATCTAGTTCTGTATGAATAAGCTAATAGTTAGCCATTGTATCATCTAATGGTTGGTGTAAGAACACCTATTACGAGCCATTTTTCATTCCTATAGGTAACTAATTTACAAGTTTGAGAAGCTAAAGAGATGTCTTTGCTATGAGTTGTAAAAGAAAAAAGAACAAAAAAATATGGATGTCCTAGGTGTCAAGGAGACATCTAATCAAAAGAGGAGACAATTTTAGCTCTATGTTTGAGATAAATATAGAGGCTAGGTTACTTGTTGAGCATAGAGGAAGATAGGACAAAACAAAAAAGAGTTGGAATAGAGAGATTGCATGAGAGGGTATGCATACCTACAATTAAGTGTATGTGATCTTGGTCATAATTCTCTATATGTACATATGATCTTAGATATATGTGTGGACAAATTTGGATTGATTAAACCTTGCATTGAGATTAATCATTGTATGATTTGAGAGCCAAAAGCTCTATGATAGTATTGAGTATGTTGCTAACCTTTTGGACATCAAAGCCTTAAGAAAAATGGAGAACATAGAATGTTTGTTGTGGATAATGTGTTTGCAATACATGAACAAGAACTTCACATGAGATTTAAGAACTCAAGGAAACAAGATCTATAATGAGATGACAAAGTGAGGACTAGGCCAAGATGAGATCATGGATGAAAATGAAGACTAAAAATAAAATGAAGATGCTTCAAGGACTAGCAAGAAGAAAAACTAATAAGAAAAAGCCTTAAAAGATAAAGCTAAAAAGTTGAAGAGATGTCTCCTAAAAATAGTAGAAGTCTCTATCTCAAAGTAGACATCTCCCTAGAGATGTCCCATTTTCCAATGAGACGTGGCTCTTGAATTGACGTCAATCTTAGGCAAACATCCCAACTTTGAAGGAGACATCTACACTAGCCATTTGGTAGCCATTGCATGAATTTCGAGGAGTTTTCAGAAACTCCAAGCCTATAAGAAGATACAAAAATCTTAAAAATTATGCAAGTATTGTTCACACAAGATCAATCATTGTTTCATCTATGCTATTATATTCTTGTTTTTAGTTGTAACATCATTTGCTTGGTTGTATGTTGTATTGAGCTTCAACAACAAGGACTTATAAATCTAGTTATATTCTTTCCTTATGTCTTTTTCTTTCGCTTGTAGCCCTATGGGGTAATGTGCTTCTTATGAGAAGGCATCCACATTGAGCTTGTTGGGATCTTGTAGGGTTGAGTGGTTTTGTAGCATCAAAACACTTTAAAGTAGAGCTCAATTTTGTAAAAGTTGCAGGATCCTTGAAACCACATTCTGAGCTTGTTAGGACCTTGCAAGGTTGAGTGGTTTTGCAGCAACAAAACACTTCAATGTAGAGCTCAAGGCTTGTACAGGGTGTGGTACCTTCAAACCTCATTTTATTGAGAAACAAAGTCTAAAGGTGTGCATGGATTCTACCCTTCGAGTGTGGATGTACCCAGGTTGGGGAACCTTCTAAAATTTGGTGTTTTGTGTTACAAGTGTAATTTCAATTGGGTAACTTATTCAACCATCCTTCTAAGTTCTTGATCCACAAGTGGTATTAGAACCTAGTACCTATGGAGGGGACATCCTACACAAAGACACTAATGTTCAACAGGTCTAATTTTTGTTATTAAAAGGCAAGGATGCAAGGCTTCTTCTAGTCAATGGATTTTGGAGTATGAAAGTCCATCCTTGAACGTTACACAATGCCTATTGACAACACATCAAAGGCCCTCAAGCCACGAAGCAAGTAGAAACCAAAAGAAAGAGATAAGTTCATGTATGATCTAAAGCAAAAAATTGTTTATATTATGTAGTAAATAAATATGAATTTAATAGAGTAGTTAGATTTAGAACTACTAAAGAAATTTTGGAAATCTTAGAAGCTACCTATGAAGGCACATCCATTGTCAAACAATCAAAACTCTTGGTTTTTCAAAGTAAGTATGACAAACTTAAAATGAGAGAAGGTAAAAAGATAAAAGATTATTTTTCTAGGGAAAATGATCTAGTTGCAGCAATTAGGGATACAAGAAAGGACTTGGCTAAAGGTGATGTAATCATTAAAATGATTAGAACACTGCAACCTGAATTTAGACCTAAGGTTATAGCTATGGAAGAAATTAGAGATTTTTCTATCTTAAAATTTGAAGAACTCCAAAGTTCTTTCATTGCTTATGAAATGAATCTCATAAGCAAAGGAGTAATAAAAGAATAGCCCATCACCTTGAAATTAGCATCCAATGAGAAGGAACTGGCTGAACAAGAATTGAACAATGAAGAAGAAATAGCTCTTCTATTAAGAAGAGTTCAAAGGCTTCTAGCAACAAAAGGAAGAAGCCTCAATCAACCAAGACCTAACCAATCCAACTCCAAAGATAAGGATAGAGGTAAGAACTTTTCAAATTCTATTTTTTATGCTTTATCAATAGAATGTTGGGTATATGGTGAAAGAGGCCATGTGACCTTTGAATATCCTAGCAATGACAAGTTACAACAAAAGGATAAGACTGACATGGACATGAAAAATGTCAACTTCTACTCAATTTGGGATTATAGAGAGCAAAGTCAAGAAGAAGTGGATGACACTTCAAAAGATTCACATCTCTAATTCGTATGGATCTCACAGATGATGATACTAGCTTGTCAAATGATGATGATCAGATGGAAATAGAAGGAGAAAGGTATGACCTATTGTGCAATGAAATCTTATCTCTTCAAAATATTTGTATAAAATTAAAGGAGTTAAAGAACAAAGATTAAGATGTCTCTTTAATAAATATAAAAATTTTAGATCTCACAAAAGAAACCTCAGACCTAAGGGCTAAGAATAAAAAAAACTAATCCTGTCCTATGAGAAAACTAAGGAAGAACTTGCAAATGCTAAACTTGTAAATGAGAGGTTGGTCAAAGGAAAAGAATCACATTGAATAGTTCTTGGCTAAGGAAGAAGTCCAAATGATAAAAGTGGAGTTGGTTGTTGTCAATAAAACCAAGCATCTCCACAAAATATATCTAAACAAGAAGCCCATTCAAAGATTAAGGCAACTATTAACACTACATTAAACTAAAGAGCAAATTCAAGGTTTAATAAATTTAATCTAAACAAAGGGTTAGGTGTTATTACTATAAAATATTTGGACATAAATAATGGATTTGCAACTTAAAGCATTATCATATGAACACCTGGGCATATCATAGAACTCCTTGGTCTTATCCAAATATGTTTAGAAAGGAAAGTATCCAAGACAACAAGAGAATTGGGATAGCTCAAAAGGACAAGGAAGTTAAGAAGGTATGGAGAGTCAAAAAGAAACAAAATGATAGTGAGAAAATCCTCTCCAAAAAATTTGTAAAGAGGAACTAGTCTTTGGAAATAGAAGAAAGTTTTATGAGGAGAGGAACTCCAAAAGAGTGATTTCATTCTCAAGCTCCTTAGGTACCTTCATTTTCTTCAACAAGAAAGGTAAGTAGAGTTAAGTTTTCAATTCATTGTGAATATCTCTTAAGACTATAATCCTTGGTAGCCATCCTTGAACACTTTCTTTCTAAGATGTCTACCTTGTCTTCATGAATGAGAAGACATCTATTGAGACATTTCTACTTTTCAAAAGAGATGTCTACCTGTGTTTTTGTTCAATGCATCTGAGACGTCCACTTTCCCAATGAGACATATACTTGTTGATTATAAGCATGGCATAGACATCTATCTCTTAAAGCATATGTCTATCTTTTTATAAAAAATCCTCATTGGATGCAACTATATAATTTAAAACCTTCATTTTTCCTTCATATGTCCACATCTAAGTACAAATTTCCAAGGGAAGATGACTAGGGCTTCACCAAATACAATGAGTTAAGCACTTTTCTTTAAATCCATGGCCCACAAGATGGTTACAACATCAAGGCCATTACCAAGGAAGAGCATGAAGTCAAAGGGAGCTTCCTCTAGCATTACTAGTGCATACACTCTACAATTTAGGTCCATTGCTATCCAACATTGGTTTGAGGTAACTCGAATCATCTCTATTATCTCTAAGTGTTCTATTTGTTTCCAGTAATGAGTTTCTATCAAGTTTTGAACTGGGTTACATTCATTTCCATGAATTTTTATGGACATGAAATTCTCATAAGAGAATTCTATAGCAACATTGTGACTAAAAATGCTTTTGTTAATGCAATTCTTGGGATTTTCATTGCTAATGTATTTAGCATCACCATTCATTCCATGAATGACATCTTCACAAATGATATGATTCCTATCTTCCAAGGTGAATTTTATGATGATTTGTTTGGTGAGTTAGTATCTCTTCATATTGGGAGAATTTATAAGAGTCAGATGGTCCCAAATGCTTCCATCCTCTCACTCATTGTTTTATATAATATCACTATAAAAGGAGAAAGCTATAATTATTTGTTGCTTGCCCAAGCATTTGTTCTCTATTGCCTTATCATAGAATAACCCTTGGAGTTAGGTCATACTCTTTGTTGAGACACGTCAGGCTTATTTACCATGGAGAGAGAATCTATGGGCATCCTCACCTCATTAGTTTGCTAATTTGACAAAGAGGTGTTTCCATTCCTAACATACATTTGCTTAAAGACAAGAGGAGCCTTGATGAATATTTAGAAAAGAGGAGCTCCACCCATGATGACAAAGCAAAACCCAACACCAGATCTCAAAAATCTAGAAAGAAGGGATCTGCATCACCATCTTAGACCTCTCCTTAGCTAAGAAGGTCTAAATTTGTTGGTAGTCAAGTAACATATTCTTTGAAGTTGTTGAAATCCTTTACTCATGTTAGTAGGTGGATGGATTGGAATCTCTATTACCTCTATAAGAGAATGGACATAGTTGGGGTACATCTTCCTCTTAACAGAAAGTAGTTTAAGGAGATCATCACTCCTCCCATTTCAGCCAGTGAGGAAGAGTGTCCATCCCCACCAGGACATTTAGCAGCTGTTGGATCTTTTCGAGGCTATGACTTGGGAAATGCATCTGATTCAGAGGAGCTTGATGCACCACTAGCACATGTCCAGGGGGAGCATCCTAATCGCATGCAACTTGGACCTAGTTCCCATCATCATGGTGATGCTTCAAAGACATTTGAGCAGTAGGCCATGGAGAGAATCTTTGGGATCTCTTCCTAGTATAGACATGTTGATCCTATCACCTATTAGAGGAAGGATGCTTCATCATCTTCTTAGCAAGCTCCATCCTAGCAGGATCTACCAACTTCATCTTGATTGCCAATGAAGCATCATCCATGGAGGGCTCTAGTTTAGATATCTTCTTCAGAAGATAACATCAAGAAACATGTCTCTAACACCAATACCAGCAGATATGATGATGATGAGGAGATCTATAGATCTTCTTGTGTTATACCTACTTTTGATGAGGACTCAGATGATGCCACTAAGCTCAGTAATTAGAGTCCTTAGCTAGTCCCTCCTTTTGGATGATGTCCAAAATGGAAAAGAATTTTTGGACCATGTATTTGTATGTTGGAGTGATAGTATGTATAATGCTTGTTATGCTTGTAAACTCCATGCTTATGTTTATGCTATATAGATAGGTTGACCTTTGGCTAGTTTGTGGAAATCTCTAGTCTCAAATTTTGAGTTCTTATATTTTACCTCTATGATCTCCTTTGGCTACCACTGGAATTTATACATCTCAAGTATTTTTATCATCTACTATTATTTAAATCTTATATCTACTAATCCATTTTCTTAAGTTTTGAACATCACCAAAAATGGGAAGATTTTTTACCTTTTGGTATGTCAAAACCTTAAGGAAAATGGAGAACATAGAATGTTTTTTGTGGATAATATGTTTGTAGGACATGAACAAGAACTTTACATGAGATCTACGAACTCAAGGAAATAAGATCTACAATGAGATGACAAAGTAATGACTACATGTGCCAAGATGAGAGCATGGACAAGAATGAATGAAAACAAAGGCTAAAAATCAAATGAAGATGCTCCAAGGACTAGCAAAAAGGCAAGTTAATAGGAGAAAGCCTCAGAAAATGGAGCTGAAAAGTTAAGGTAACATCTCTCAAAAATAGTAGACATCTCTATCTCAGAGTAGAAATCATTTGCTTGGTTGTATGTTGTATTGAGCTTCAATAACAAGGACTTGTAAATTTAGTTACATTCTTTCCTTTTGTCTTTTTATTTTTCTTGTAGCCCTACAGGGTTGATGTGCTTTGCTAGAAGGCATCCACATTGAGCTCGTTGGGACCTTGCAGGATTGAGTGGTTTTGCAGCATCAAAACACTTGGGAGTAGAGCTTAATTTTCTAAAGGTTTTGGGATCCTTAAAACCACATTCTTAACTTGTTGGGATCTTGTGGGATTGAGTGGTTTCGAAGTGATGAAACACTCTGGTGTGGAGCTTAGAGCTTGTATAGTGTGAGGTATCCTTCAAACCATATCTTATTGAGAAACAAAGTCCAGAGGTATGCATAGATTCTACCCTCCAAGCATGGATGTAGCCAAGTTGGGAAACCGTGTAAAATTTGGTGTTTTTATGTGACAGGTTCAATTTCAATTGGGAAACTTATTCAACACCCTTTCTAAGTTCTCAATCCACATATGTGAGGATCTAATTTGGGTCCTGATTCCATTGTAATTGTCATCTTCTTAATTTAATTAAATTAGCTAGTTTTTCTAGCTTTTCTAGGAATTGAATTATCTTCTGTATTTTATATTTCTAGATTTGATGTGTTTAAAGGATTAAAGCAAATCAAAGTGAACCTACACTAGTAATTGGTATTAGAGTCATATGGTTTACTATTGTTAGAATTTACCTATGTAAATTTTTTATTTGTTTCATATGGTCTCTAAGAACAAAATCATTCAAGCCCTAAATTGAGACTTGAAGAGCATGAAATGTACCTTTCATCTAATGATTGATTAATTATATGAGATTAGCACTAAAATAGATTAAAATGTAGGCCCTAGTTGTATTCAGCCATATGATGATGGTATGTAATCTTGCTTCAATGATGATGAAGAAATTTCTTAGCCTCGTGGAATGAGATCCAATGAGTAGGAAAAAACTTCCAGCTATGGGAGTATGAGGATCCATTAGCCTTGGATTCCAAGGGAAGGGAATCCATATCCTTATGTCAAAGCTCCAACAGTTTCATCTTCAACATCAACTTATTCTCAAAACAAGCTTGATGATGAAGATGAAGCAAAATTGGCAAGAGCATTCAGAAATACTACAAAATTTTCATATGTGGAGTTGAAAATTCTCAATGGTGTAGATGGAACCAATGCTTTTGCAAGTTGACTGAAGATACTTAACAAGCATTTTGAGTTGAAAGAGGTACCAACTAAATTGTGGATACCAATTTGAAAATCTAAATTAAAAGGTATGACCTCAACTTGATGGAAAAAAATCCCAAATTTATGTAAGGAAAAATGGTCAATCTATCAAGGGTTGGTCCTTGATGAAATACATGTTGAAACAAAAATTTAACTAATCTTGGTAGAGATAAGAGATAATCATAAAGATAAAATTTCTTAGATATGGAGACAAATATATCAAGGAATTTTACATTAAATTTTGTGATCTATTCTATTGTGCTAAGGTAAACTAAGAGGAGTATGAATAGGCTTCAATCTTTCTTAGAGGTCTTAAGATGACTTACCAACAAGAGTTTTCATTCCCTAACCCTTAAATCCTTGATGAGGCTTATGATGTATCACTCAAGGTAGACTCAATGATGAAGATAAAGTATGACTTACTAGAGTATTTAGAAATGCTGTAAAACTTTTGTATGTGGAGTTGAAAATTCTTAATGGTGTAGATGGCACCAATGTTGTTGCAAGTTGGCCGAAGGTACTTAACAAGAATTTTAAGTTGAAAGAGGTACCAAATCAATTTCGGGTATCAATTACAAAATCTAGATTAAAAGATATTATCTTAACTTGCTGTGAAAAAGAATCCCAAAGTTATGTGAAGCAAAATGATCAACATACTAGAGACTACTCCTTGATGAAATAGATGTTGAAATAGAAATTTGAGGAATCTTGGCATAAACAAGAGACAATCATGAAGCTAAAATTCCTTAGATAGGGAGACAAAGATGTTAAGGAATTTTACATTAAATTTTGTGATCTATTCCTTTATGCTAAGGTAAACTAGAAGAAGTATAAATAGGCTTCAATCTTTCTTGAAGGTCTCAAGATGGGTTACTAGCAAGAGTTGTCATTCTATAAAACAACACAAAAATTTAAGATGATACTTTCTTCCAAACTTAAGATAAAGACAAAGATGGTATGTGTTGGCTCAAAAGTTAACATTTTTGCTTTCTTTACTTCTAAGTAAATTACTTCTAGCACATGACTTATAAATAGTGGTTATTATAATAGCATGACTCTTAATAAAGAATATTTTGTTGATTTCATAGATTCTTCTAATCTTGGTTCCATAAAAATTGGTGAAAGTATTTATTATAAAATTGAAGGAGTTGGTAGATATCTAATTAGTCTTAATGATGGTACTACAATTTAAGTACATGATGTATTATATGTTTTCCAATTATCAAATTCTTTACTTTTAATAGATTAAATGTCTAAGAGAAGAAAGAAAATTATGTTTGAAAATAATGCATGTGTAATTTGAAATGTTTATGGGATTGATGTAAAAATTTCCATGCTAGACAATTAGATTTATTATCTTGAAGCAATGCATTTCAAAGAAGAATAAAGTTACATGTCATCAAATTTTATTACTACTAGCTTTTGGCATTGGAGGCTTGGTCATGCCTCCTACAAAAACCTTCAAAATATAATTAAGAATCAACTTCCTATTAGTTTTAAATTCTAGAAGCTCCTTAATAATTTTGTAATACTTGTATCAAGGGTAAGAAAAATGTCATTTTTAACTTCAAATCCAATGAAAAAGAACAAATTTTTTAGAGTTATTGCACATAAATGTGGTAGGCCTAATGCTTATAGTTGCACATGATGAAGGTAACTTTTTCTTGATAAATTTTGATGATTTTTCAAGGTAAACTTGATCATACATTTTCCATGTAAAAGATGGAAATTTTTTGGTGCATTTAAAACCTTTAAAAAATTGGTTGAGAATGGGCTTGGCTATAAAATTAAAATAATTAAAAGTAATAGATGTGGTGAATTTGTAAGTCATGAGTTTGATGATTTTTATATAGTCATCACATTTGTCCATAAACCACTTATGGTTATAAACCTTTAAGTAATGAAGTGGCTAAGAGAAAAAATGGTACCATGAAAAAGATGAATAGAGGTCTCCTTAAGCATGATTTTATCTTGAATGCCTATTAGAATGAGGCTATGTCCATGGATGCACACATTCTAAATAGGCTCATCAACTCTCCTAAGGATGAGAAAACTTCTGATGAATTGTTGTATGGAAAAAGTCCCAATATCTTTCACTTTATGATCTTTGGTTGTGTTTATTATCTAAAGATACCCAATGCTCTCATAGGAAATCTTGATGATAAAGGAAAAAGATGTATCTTCCATAGCTTAATTTCAAGTTTGTCTATTATAAATATTTTGATTCACTTGAAAAGAAGTGGTGTTCTTCAAAAAGTCTAACTTATGATGAGCAAGCCTTAGGGTCTAACTCTTTTTATAACCAAGAAGTAAGACCATAGATAGAAAGAGAACATCCTTCATCTTAGGTTTTGAACTTCAACTTGAAGAAAAGATTTATAAGAAATCAAGCTACAACCAATGTGACACATGTGACACTTGTTCATTAGTCATCCAGTATGAAAGAAGATCTCAAAGTAAAGGTATGAAAGAAAGCTATAAAAAATATGATACAATAGTTAAAAATCAAACATGGTCTTTAGTGAAAAATCCTAAAGGAAAGAAAGTAATTAATACAAAATGGATGTTTAAAATAAAATATAATGAAAAATACAACATAATCACCCATAAGGCAAGGATGTTTACAGGGGGTTTAAAACAAAAGGAACAAATTAACTATGATGAAATCTTTATCCTTTTTGTAAGATTTGAAACCATTAAATCAATTATCTTTATTGATGCTTATCTCAATTTTAAGCTCTATCAAATGGACATGAATTCAACTTTCTTGAATTAATCACTTGAAGGGAGATGCACATACAACAAAATCAAATTCAAAGATAAGAAGAAAACGTTTGCAAGCTTTGTAAAGAACTCTATGATCTCAAGCAAGCTCAATGGGTTTAGTTTCATTGAATGAATGATTTCATTCTAAAAAGTGGCTATAAATATTATTTGTTTAAGATTAGTATTTATTTTAAGCATGTAAATGGTAATGTATGTTGACCTTTTGGTATGTCAAAACCTTAGAGAAAATGGAGAATGTAGAATGTGTGTGTGAAAGTAGTTTTGCATGATCATGAACAAGAACTTCAGATGGAGAGCCAAGAGCAAGATCTACATTGAGATGTCAAAATGAAGACTAAGTGAACAAGATAAGATAATGGATGAAAATAGAGTCTACAAGCCAAATGAAGATATTCTGAAGATTGCCAAGATGTTAAATTGACAAGGAAATGCCTTAGATTCAAAAGTGCAAAAGAAGAGTAGGCATCTATGAAAAATAGCATACGTCTATCTTTGAAGATAGACATCTATAGGTAGCATCTACGCTAAAAGTTAAATGTCTCTCTTGCATTGCAAGTATTTACAGATAGATGTCTTATCCTCAAAGTAGACATCTATACTAGCTATTTGATAGTCGTTGCATGAATTTTGAGGAGTTTTTTGAAACTTCAAGGGTATAAGAAAAAGTGAATTTCTTGTGAATTATGAATGTACAGTCATTGTCAAATCATTTTCAAGGCTACTAAAAGAAATTTTGTGATTGTCCTCCATTGTACTATCATTGTAAGGACTCTATAAATCTAGTTACACTTTCTCCTTGATCTTTTTCTTTCTTTCTTATAGCCCTGCGAGGTTGATGTGCATCTTGAAAGAAGACATTTTTATTAAAATGTTTGGGACCTTACGAGGTTAAGTGGTTTTGCAGTACACTTCGAAATGAAGCTCATGTTTGTAAAGGTTTTGAAATCCTTTAAACCATATTTTGAGCTTGTTGGAACCTTGCGGGGTTGAGTGGTTTTCTAGCAACAAAACACTCCAAAGCAAAGATCAAATTTTGTAAAGGGTATGATGTCCTTCAAACTACATTTTGAAAAAAAAAAAGTTCAAAGATGTGTATGGATTCTACCCTCCAAGTGTGGATATACCTAAGTTGGGGAACCACATAAAAATTGTCTTTCATTGTAGTGGGTACAACATTTTAATTTAGGAAACTTATTCAACCCTCCTTCTAAGTTCTCAATCCTCAATGTAATCATGATTTCTTTGTAGATGACTTTTTCTTCCTATCAAGTCCTAAAAATGATTTAATAATTTAGGAATGACATGAAAAATAAGTTTTAAATAAAGGACCTTAATGTCATCAAGTATTTCCTAGGGTTTCAAATTAATTAAAAATATGAATACATCAAAATGAATTAATGAAAATATGTTGAAGCTATAGTATAAAGATTTGGATAAAAGGATGCAAAGATTACATTCATTCATCTCTCTTATCATTGTAAACTCATGAAGAAAGAAAATAGTTCTTTAGTGAACACATTTCTCTATATAGGTATGATTGAATCCTTAAGATTTCTTTATCATTGTTGTTACAACAATCAACATCATCATGGAATAATTACAATTTCAATTATTTGGATTAACTCAAAAATGCTCAAAGGATTGATTAATTGATGTGTATGATTAGAATGAATCATTTGTACCATTTAACTAAGAAGTATTCTTAGTAAGCTCAAAAAAAAAAAAGTTTACAAAGCTATATCCAATTTTGAGCTCATAAGTTATATTTCTCTAAAAGTGAGTGCACAAAAGAAATAAAATCCTATGATGAAGCTTACAAGTGTAACTATTTGTAGAAATGCTAAAGGATTAAGCCTATCTTAACAAAGGTTTTTAAAATGATGGAAATTTTCAAGTATGATAGAAGCTTAGAAATTATTTGACAGTTAAACATGTGAGCTTGCTAGTTAAGCTTTAGAGAATTACCATGAAGAGCTAGGGTTTTAAGCCAAATTTGATTATACAAGAAATCTTAATACAATGTCATATAATTAAGCATATATTAATCAACTCCTAGGAAAAAGCTTATGAAGGCATAATCCAATCTAAAAATTTGTTCATTCTTGACTTTTATATCAACAAATATTAATTCACTAAGCTAAATGAATTAGTTCTAACTTAAAATAGGATTAGCATTAATTTAAATAGTTTAACATAGGTTTTTGAGTTAAAACGTTATTATAAAGAGCTTATAGAACTAAAGAATTGGATAATTGAGTTTAATATTATTTATCTATTGAGTGGGTTCATAGAATAAGATATTGGTTCTACATAGAAATTTCAAATTGGTTCTACAAACCATGTTAGCTTTATCAAATTTATGAAGTAAAAAGAGATTTTACAACTAAAGGTTTAATCAACTCTATATTTCATATGAGCTTGTAGAGCTAGGAAATGTTAGTAAAACCAAAAAGATATTCTATGTATTAGTGTTGTAAGAAAGCTTCAAAATAGCTTTGTAATCCACATAAACTCTTAGCTGGTTTTTTTGTAAAATTAGGGGAAAGTATTTAGAACCAAAAAATCAATTCTACAAAGAGCTTTAATATTGGTTATACATGTCAGCTAGTTGGAGGTTAAAGATTAGCTTCATATTATCATAAAATTTGATCCTATAAGAGACCAACAAAGCTTATCTTTACAGATAAATTCCATGTGCCATGTAAGCTGAGTAAGGTAAGTTTGTTTTAAAGAGCTAGAATCTTGAGCAGTATGAGGATTGATTCAGAAAACCTTTTGTTATTAACTACAGAGAAGATGAAACTTGTAGAATCAAAATTTAGTTCTACGAATCTACTTCAAAATGATTTTTCAAGCCATGTTAGCTCTTGATCGAAAATAGCTTATAGAACCAAAAATTGGTTTTATGAACAAAAGCTAAATCAATTCTACAAGCCACGTCAAAGACTCTTAAAAATCATAGAGCACGCATTTTCAACTTTACCATATTAGCTATAGAAGAAATTCAAAGAGTAAGAAGTAGCATAGTTCATAGAACCAAAATCTAGTTCTATAAGCAAGCTCTAAAATGATTTTATGAGCCATGTTAGACTCTGTATACTATAGACTTGTAGAACCAAAAACAAGTTAGCTCTACAAGGAATCCATTTCATTACTTGAGGATAGAACATGTAGTTAGTAAAGTCAAAAATTAGTTCTACAAGTGATCCTAAAATTGGTTCTATGACATCAGCATTTAAGATAGAACATAAAAGTCAATGAGTTCATAGAACCAAAATTTCTCTATAAATAAGCTCATCCTTGGTTCTTTTAAGTTAGCATTTAAAGTAAGGTTGCATTTCATTAAGAGAAAAAGTAGCACGGTTTGTAGAATCAAAATTCAGTTATACAAACAAGCTCATTTTTTGTTCTACCATGTTAGCTTTTATATAACACAAGCTTGAAGAACTAAAAAATGGTTCTTTGAAGAAGTCTGAAAATGATTCTATAGGCCATGTCATCACTGTGATGTATGCTTTGTAAAGAAAAAGAAAGAAGCTACATTCTTAGAACAAAAATTTAGTTCAATGAGATGGCTTACTTTTGGTTCTACTATGTTAGCTTTGCAAGGAAGAAGCATAGCTTCTAGAACCAAAATTTTGTTATACGAATGAGCTCATTTTCTATTCTACCATGTCAACTTAAAAAATGTTAATGATATCATAGAACTAAAAATCAATTTTATAAAGAAGCTCTAAATAAACTCTGCCACATTAGCACTAGCAAGGAATGGATTTGTAGAACCAAAATTTAGTTCTATGAACAAGAGCTAAAATGGTTCTACAAGACATCAAAATTAAAAGAAGATGTATATTAGACCCACAAAACATTACAAAAAGAAATGACATACATGCTTATTATACCTTTTTAATCTAGCTCAACATGTTAAGGATTATTCAAATGATGATTGAGAAGCAAAAGAATATTATGTAGCTTATAGAACCAAAAATTAGTTCTATAAAGAAGCTCAAGAATTGTTAATCCATGTCAGCTTACCTATAATGTAGGTTCAAAGAATCAAAATTTGATTCTAGAAATTAGTTTTAAAATGATTTTACAAGCCACCTTAGATTATTTATCGTGCAAGCTTATAGAACTAGAAATTGGTTTTGTGAGTAAGCTCTGAAATGGTTCTACAAGTCGCATTAGCACAAGGTATAAGGCTTAAACATGAGACCTACTATAGGTTATTTCTCATATGGCTAGATTTAATATTAATCCAGCTTAGCTAAGCTTTATATTAAAAAGATGTTTAATAATTAAAGGAAGACTCAAAGCCATTTAAGCCTAGAGCATAAAAGGAAGAGCTTGTAGAACAAAAAATTAGTTCTACAAACTAGCTCTACAAGCTAATTCCAAATCCATTTTGACATGTAAGCTTAAGGTAGAAGTAGACATTGTAGAATCAAAAAATGCTTCTAGAAATTAGTTCTACAAGCTATATAGAAGTATGAAAGAGCTCTAATTTAGACATAAGACTTCCTAAATGCACATTTGCTCTTCATTCTAGTCTAGCTCAATAGGTCACAAATGAAGAAAAATAGAATTAAGAGATACTAAAGCCTAATTAAGAACCAAATCAGAAAAGGCTCTATAGAACCAAAAATTTAGTTCTACAAAGCATCAACTTAATTACTATTAAGAAATAATTAAAATCTAGATTAATAAAAGGTAAGCAAAGAATTTCATACCAAGCCTAGAATTATTAAATAGTAAAGACAAAGTAGCTTAGCAAAATAAAGATTTACAACATGTACTGAGAGCCAATTCAAATATCCCATCCTTAAGTAAGCAAATTATAAATATAGATTTAGCTATTAATGGAAAGGCCTATTAAGGATTTTGAAACACATAGCCATTGGCAATTAGAAATCTAGGCATTGAACTAAAGCAAGAGCTATCTTTCAAATACTAAGAAGAGTTTCCTAAAGTCCTTTGAGTTCTAGATAAACTTATTAATACCTTCAACTTTTTCGAATATCTACAACATTTTAAACTAAATATATACTAGCTTCATTAATGGATTGATGTTGGGTACTTGGAATTAGAAGTTGAAGAGAGAGACTTATTCAACTTTAATGAAGACAATGATTTAATAAGAAAAACAAAGCTCTAAGCTAAAAAGAACAATGAAATATTGGTGGAAAATCTACAACAAGATAAGTATCCACAAGCTCAGTTTTATGCCTAGGATAAATATTATAAGGGATGTCATTAATCGCTTGATAGTCAAAACTATTTATGAAAAGGATAAGCTTTGCTTTGGCAAAAATATAGAATGCTACATTGATATCAATGTTAGAAAAGCATATGAACCCTATGGTTTCAAATAGTTTGACATAATAAAAGTAGAACCTTACTACTACAATGAGGAGGTGCTTAGTGACAAGTTTTAGGCTTACCTGGAAATGAGCAAAGTTTTTAAGTTCTCATAGAAAAATCTTGTAAAAGTTTGGAAATATTTGCAATGTTATTCTTAAAGCTATGGAGATCAAGTTCCCACATAAAATTTTTATTTCAGCTTTGAATTTTTGTTCAAGATGTGAAATAAATCTAGTTGTTGATTATCATGTTGAGGCCTGGGTACCTTTAGAAAATAAGAAGAATTTCTTCCCTATATAGTATATGAATGATGTATTACAAAGTAGCTTAGTAGAGATTTAGGAATAGGGAGCTAATTTGAATGTAAGCTTATTTTTAATTAATTATTTATTAAGTGAAATTTTGGAGCTTGAAAGAACAACTCCAATTTTTACTAGTTATGCATCATAGTGTAGGGTTTGACTTAATATGCTTGTTATGATTTCCTCCTAGTCATATATCAAAAGAGCTATTTTAACATCCAAGACCTGGAATTTTTAATAAATTGTATATATCTCCATTTATTTAAGTTTATTTTGGGATCCTTCACACCATGGATAAATTAGTAGATTGTCAATGAAATAAGGATCAAGGGCCATGGAGATATTTTTCTACATGTCCACTATACTCAGATTTTGATAGCAAGATTTAAGAAATAGACTTTAAGCCTTCTAGGTTTGTAGCTCCATATTTAGCAACATTAGAAGTAGAAAAACAAATGTGGAAGAGCCCATTAATACATGACTACAAGCATAAGGAGGTCTTTCTTTTGAAATTTAGCTTCTAGGAATTTAATAATGTATGACATCTAAAGGGCATGGCTAAAAGATATAGAGAGCAATGTGGTTTTTCTTTAGCTTCAAAGAGAACTTGTTCAACTACCAAGACATGGAAGGTTCATCACCCTAATTAAATAGATGTGATCTATCAAAGAGATATAGACAAAGAGGTAAATCAATCCAAGAATGATGTATCAAAATAGCTGAAAAAAAGCTAATCTATGAAGCACCCAACCTCCACTTGTGAGCAACTAGTCATAGAAGTGTACAAACTAATGGAAAGTAGAGATCATCCTTTGGCTTGAGAGTTTTCTAAGAAATACTTAGTTGTAATAGAAGAGAATTATTTATCATGGAGACTAGAGGATCCAAAAGAGACCATGCCTAATGAAATATTTCGACCAAGTGAAGCTAAGTATCTAAGGATTAAGATAGCTAGAAAAATAATAATTGAGAGAATAAAAGAAAATAAAGAAAAACAACAACAACAACCAGAGCTATTGAAACAATTAAAACTACAAGAGCTACAACAACAATAACAAAAGGAAGGGGAGAATTCATCATTGGCCCTAACAACACTAGACTTCCTCTCAGGCTACTTAATGAAAGGAGCATCTTGGTCCTTCAAAGTTAAGAAAAAAGAAGGAAGTAACATCCTCAACTAGAAGCTCCTAATCGAGCCAAAAATTGAAGCTAGCATTATATTTTCATACAAGAAAGATGATCCCTATATTGAAGGTCAAAAGCTCATGTTCCATTAGGATATATCCAATACTATAGTAATTTTAATCAAAGATATGGGACAAGTAGTAGATAATAGAATAGCTAAGGTTAAAGAATTCTTGATAAAAATGAGCAAAAAATAATCAAATTAAAAAAAAAGAGTTAAAAGGCTTCAAAGATGAAAATGAGTAGCTCAAGTTTATGATCACTATCAAAGAATCACTATTATGAAATAAAGAGCAAGCTATGATACAATTAGAATAGAAGATTACTATTGTAAGCTCTAAGTTAGAATAGGCCAAAAAGGATAAAGATCTAGATTCTTCTTATTTGCTATATCCAAATTTCCAATAATTAATTATTGAAATCAATTATAATAAAGAATGGATATAGGAAACCAAAGTTGAAATTAAATAAGTAAAGAAAAATTAAGTCGTTTTTTGTTTAAATGAACCAGTGGAGCAAATTCACTCCAATATTAAATCACCTTCAACTACTAAATCTAGATATTATGAGAAGAAAAATTAGTTTCTAGAAAACAAGAAAACTATCTTCAATTATTCAATTAGAAGATTACAATACCCAAAACCCAAAAACATCCATAACCTCTCAATCACTCAAATGATATTACAAATCATGAGGTTCTACAGCCACACAATGGTTGTTCTTAATGCAAGACACAACTGATAGAGACTTTCTTTCACAACCTAAAAATAAGATCTTGACTCACAAGTAAGATACAAGATAAGAGAACACACACTCCAACACACCATAAAATTGGCCTTAGAACTACAATTACCAAATGAACTTAATATTCTCTATCACCATATCTTGCTAAGCTATCCATACTCAAGAGCTCTCTTTATCACTCATGGTATCAAAAATTGTGAATTACATTAATATTTATGAATAACAAGGAGACAAGAAATCTAGAAACCTTCCCTCAACTTAACTTCAAGTTCTTCTGCTATTTCCATGACTTTCTCACCTTTTCTCTAGCTATTTTCATTCTTCTCCAACTTATCTTGGTTATGTCATGAATTAGAACAACTAATTCTAGAAGTTTCTCAGCTGCATAAGTCATCTTTAACCTTGGAAAAGATGTCTCTTATCAAAAAATAGCTTCTAGAAAAGATGTTTACTATTTTTGGGAGACTTCTCCTTCTTGGAAAAGATGTATCCTACAAGGTAATACATCTTGCCTAAGACATCTCCTATGTTGGGAAGACATCTCCCCTAAGATGTCTCCTCTAAGGACAAGACATTTCCTTTGAGAAATCTCCTCTTAGAACAAGATGTCTCCTTTGAGAAGTTTCAAATTCAATCAAGACATCTCCTCTAAATTTAGGATGCCTTAGGATGCCTCATGCATAGTTCTAGCTCTTGGTCAAGACATCTCCTTGACCTCCAAGATGTTAGCATAGAGCTCGAAACCTATAAAACATACATGTAGGAAAGGAACAAAGGGGATTGGAAGAGATGTCCCTACACCAACTCTTCCTTTCTTTAAAAAGTGAACTCATGTACATAAGGGAGTAGGCGTTGAAGGAATGTTCCACTTATGAAGTTTTGTCTCATGGATCCATATAATATCATTAGCTAATTAATCCTTCCAATGAATCAAATATTCATGTCTCTTGACTCCCTTAATGCCAAAAGCTTTCCTCTATCTAAGTACAATTTCCTTCCTCTCCATTGAAGGCTTGGACTAATCAATAGCCCCCTTCAACTAATCGATGCTACCCTATATGGTCTTCTCATAAAATGGTCCATGATAGTGCACAAGATATAAACATTAATTACAAAAGACATACCAACATCATTTTAGAAATCTATTTCAAAAGCATTATCATTAATCTTAGCCTTGATTTTAAAAGGTCCCATATTCTTGGCTTTCAACTTAAAGAAGTTAACACCTCTCAACTATTTCTTCTTCAAGTGCATCCAAACCAAGTCATCAATAGTACAATTTTGCTTTTATTTATCATCATTCCTCTTGAGGACTTTCTCTTTAGCCTTCTTCTTAATATTTGACTTTACTTGTGAATGGAGATCCCTCATCTCTTGCACAAAATCAACAGTAAGTTAAGCTTCATCATCAAAGCTCTTCAAAGTGTCTACCATCTTTGGATAAAATCCATAATTCATCTCAAATGGGATTTTACGATAGTAATATGAAAAGCATTACTGTATGAAAAATCAGCATGATATAACAAGTTTTCCCACCTATTTGGTTGTCCATCACATAAACATCTCCAAATGTTTAGCAAGGATTTATTCATCACCTCCATTTGGCCATAAGATTATGGATGATATGCACTAGAAAAATTCAATTTTGTTCCTAAATGTTTCCAAAGAAACCTCAAAAAGTTACTAGTAAATTCAAAGTCTTTATCAATAACAATATTCAAAGGAATTCCATGTAACTTCACAACATTCTGGAAAAATAAATTTGCAACATGAGAAGCATCACTCACCTTCTTGCACAAAATGAAATGTGCCATCTTGGAGAACTTGTGTACAATAATAAAAATTTCATTATTTCAACTTTTGGTTCTTGTAATGCTACTCAAAAAATCCATAGACATACTTTCCCATGAACCCTTGAAAATTGGCAAAGGCATATAATGTCCATCCACTTGCTTACTTCCTTTGAACTTTTGACAAGTTAAATACTCAATAAATTTAAAAAATTTAGTTGTTGTACTAAGCCAAAAATAGTGCCTATCCATAGATTCCAATGTTTTATCCCTACCCATGTGACTTGCCAAGCCACTATAATGCTTTTCAAACAAAATCTTTTTCCTAAAATCACAATTAAGAACATATACCTTTCTATTCTTAAATAATAATTCGTCTTGAATATGATAGTCCCTCCACTAGTCCTATACTACTCATTAATGGGTCATTGAGACTCCTCCAAACCTATCCAAAATCATCATCGTGCTCATACAAAGAAGTAAAATCACCCATACCTTTTACATGAGGTACATTGAAATTCATCACATGCACTTGAGACAATGCATTAGCCAACATATTGGCCTTTTCACTTTTGTGTTTCAACTCAAAATTGAACTACTATAACTATGAAATCCAATTCATATGTTTTGCATTAAACTTCTTTTAAGAGTTTAGAAATTATAGTACTTTGTGGTTCATCATCAAAGTGAACTCCTTGGGCAACAAGTAAAGCCTCCAATGCTTGATTTCTTAAAGAATAGTGTACAACTTCTTCTCATATATGCTATATTTTTAACTTGAATCATTTAACTTCTCTAAGAAGAAAGCAACAATCCTATCCTCTTGTGAAAGTAACCCACCAATGGCAAGTTTAGTTGCATCCACCTCCACCTAAAAAAGCATCTAACAATACGAAATTGTAACCACCATTTTACTAGTAATTTCTGCTTTCAACAAGTCAAAGCTTCCTTAGGTTTCATTATTCTACTTTAAATCCTTATTTTTATTTAACAAAGCAAATATATGTCATCAAATACCACTAAAATGTTTTATGAACCATCTATAAAAACTTGCTAAACCAAGATATGATCTTACCTTTCTAACATTCTTAGGAGTTGACCAATCCCTAATAGCCTTCACCTTGGTAGCTTTTATTTGAATTTGGGTTTTAGAAACCACATGATTCAAATATATCATTTCCCTCTTGAAGAAATGACTTTTCTTCATATTAATCACTAATTATGCCTTCACATTCCTCATTAGAGTTATACACCAAAATATCATCAAAAAAGACAATAAAGGACTTACCAATCAAGTCCTTTAATAGATCATGCATTAACCTCATGAATATAGTAGATGCATTTGTGAGCTCAAATGGCATCACCAAACACTTAAATAATCCATCTAGTGTCCTAAGAACTATCTTTCATTCATCACCATACCTTATTCTAATTTGATGGTGCCGACTCTTAAAATCAATTTTGCTAAAAATCTACACATTGGCAAGGACATCAAGGATATCATCCATCCTATGAATAGGAAACTTATACCTCACTATTATCCTATTTACTACCCTAGAATTAATGCACATCCTCCATTCAACATTGTCCTTCTTTGGCACTAGCACCATTGGAGCTGCACAAGGTGAAATGGGTTCCTTCATGAAGTCATTTGCAAGTAACTTTTCTACTTATCTTTACAATTCCTCTCATTGATTCAATGCCATCTAGTAAGCTCTCACATTTGGAATGGTAACATTTGGAATGAAATCAATCTAATGCTATACATTCCTCATTGGTGATAATTCATCAAATTCCCCTTTAA
Source organism: Gnetum montanum (assembly GCA_015680685.1). Lineage (NCBI taxonomy): Eukaryota > Viridiplantae > Streptophyta > Gnetopsida > Gnetales > Gnetaceae > Gnetum > Gnetum montanum. Next base: position 205,884 of record MNCI01023102.1, on the reverse strand, counting down.
ACACCTTGGGAAATTTCTCCTTCAAGCCTAGTACACCTGTAGGAAGTTTAACTTGCACATCATCATGGTTTTTAGAAATTTTTTTCATAAAAAAAAAACAAAAATCTATTTTATCATGTTTCCTAATATATTTTCTCTCTTTTAGAAGGATTAAGAAAGCATTAAATGAGCTTTATTGTCTCACTTGTTCAAATATCCTTGGAATCAACTCATAGACTTCATCAGCTATAGATACACTCCACATGTTTCTTGCTCCATCAAATTGATCACCATTATTAAAATTCCAAGTTCTATCAAGAATTACATCAATACAACCTATTAGAAGTACATCACACTTTACAATATCATGAAAACCTCCAATTTAAAATTTCAAAGTTCATTGTTTCCTTACCTCATGGGAAAAATCTCTAGACAACCAATATGTCTTATAGGATCTAGAATGAGAATTAGTTAGCAAACCCAATCTAGAAACTTTCCTAAAAGAAATAACATTTTCTTGGGCTTCCTATTAATAAAAAAATGAATCCATTTCCTACTAAGTAAACATCTAGCCCCAATTCAAAATAACAATTTTCTATTAAGGTGATTTCCTCTATTCATATTTTCCATGAATGCATATAAATTTAACTCAAAGATTTCCTTAATTTTTAGAGAATTTAGATTACCTATTTGAAGACTTTTAGTATGATGTCTTCTCCACCTCCATGGTTTGTACATATTTATCCTTGGATACCTTGTGAAGTCAACATTTCCATTACTTGTGTTCTTATTCTCCATACTTGAAGAATTAGATTTTTGATGAGTTTTTGCCTTGACCCTTGTCTCCCTTATATTGGTCCTTCTTATCTTTGTTCTTTTCATCATTGTTTTTAGTCTTCTTTTCATGGTTGGCATCCTTGTCTTTAGTTTTATACTTGGATCTCTTCTCCTTTGTCTTGGAAGTTTGTTTGCTCTTTTATCCGAACCCACTTAATTTCTTCATAGCCTTGAGTGCCAAATCATAAGCCTCTTCAAGATTTTATGGCTCATCAAAAGATAACTCTTGTTGATACATCATTTTGAGACCTCCTAAAAATATTGAAGCATGTTTCTCCCATTTTACCTAGCTTGTTGAAATAGATTATAAAATAAGATGTAAAATTCTTTAACATCATTATCACCTTGCCTTAGGAATTTTAACTTCATTATAATCTCTTGTCTCTAATGAGACTATTCAAATTTTCTTTTTAACTTATATTTCATCAAATCCCAATCTCTAATGGGTTGACCATTTCATCTTTCATAATCCTAGGACTCTTTTTCCCACCAAGTAAAATCCATACCTTCTAATCTAGATTCAACAATAGGTACCCTCAAATTAGTTGGTATCCCTTCCAATTGAAAATGCTTCTCAAGTACCTTTGGACAACTTGAAAAGGCATTAGTACCATCTACATAATTGAAAATCTTCAACTCAACATACAAAAGTCTTGCACCATTTCTAAATGTTCTATCAAGCCTTGCCTCATCTCCCTCATCAAGTATTCAAAAGAGTTGGAGCCCTCAGAATTTTCATTTGAGGAATAGGATTTACTCCCATTGGAATATTTAGCCGATGGGCTCCTACACACCCATAGTTGAATTGTCCTTCCTTTCTAATTACTCCATCTCCACTTGGTTGTGAAACTTCTTCATATGAATGAATGTTCTTATCACCTCTACATGTTTGGATATGGCTAGGACTATCATTCCTATCTACCTTTACACTAATTTAATCCAATTGAGCAATCATCATCTAGAAGGCAAACTTCATACTCTTCATGTCTCTATTCAAAGTTTGCATCTCTTTTTCTTGGGTTTCATCTAAACTAGACAAAATCCTCAACCAATTTCAAGTAATAATAAACACAACTATAAACAATAAAAAAACTCAACACAAAGCCCGAAATCTCTAATACAAATAACTCTAGAGTAGGCTCACTCTAATATTAAATCATCTACAACTACTAAATTGAAATATTATGAGAAAACAAATTAGTTGCTAGAAAACAAGATAACTAGCCATCTTTAGTTATTCAATTAGAACCTATCAATCACTTAAATGATATTACAAAGCATGAGGCTCTACAACCACATAATGGTTGTTCTCAATGCAAGACACAACTAATAGAGATTCTCTTCCACAACCTAAAAATGAGATCTCAACTCACAAGTAAGATACAAGAGACTAGAACATATCGCCCAATACACCACATAATTGGCCTTGAAGCTTCAATCACCAATTGTGCTTATTCAATGTGCTTTCTCATCCTTTTTTACTAAGATCTCCATACTCAAGAACTATCTTTCTCATTTGTGGTGTCAATAATTATGAATTACATCAATATTTGGGAATAACAAGGAGATAAGTAACCTAGGAACCTTCTCTTAATTCAACTTAAGATTCTTCTACTATTTCCATGATCTTCTTGTGGATCGAGAACTTAGAAGGGGGGTTGAATAAGTTCTCCAATTAAAATTTCTACAACCACCAAAAATTAATCATAATTTTTATGTGATTTCCCACCTTGGGTACATCTAAACTCAAAGGGTAGACTCTGTACACACCTCTATACTTTGTTTCTTCAAAAAATAGTTTGAAGGGCATCACAACCTTTACAAGATTTGAGCTCCACTCTAGAGTATTTCATCGTTGTGAAACCACTCAACCCCAGAAGGTCCCAACAAGCTCAAAATGTGGTTTAAAGGATCTCACAACCTTTACAAACATGAGCTTCACTCTAGAGTATTTTTTCACTGTAAAGCCACTTAACCTTGCAAGATCTCAAGAAGCTTAACAAAGATTCCTTCCTACAAGAAGTCATCAACCCCATAAGGATACAAGAAAGAAAGAAAAAATCTATAAGAAAGTGTAACTAGATTTATAGATCCCTTAAAATGAAGCTCATAACATAAAAAATACACAAATGATAGTACAATGAAGGATAATCATAAGATTTCTTTTAGTAGCCTTGAATTAATTTGACAATGCGAGTACTTACATAATTTTCAAGAAAGTTACCTTGTCTTATACCCTTGGAGTTTTCAAAAACTCCTTGAAATTTGTGCAATAGCTATCAAATGGCTAGTATAGACATCTACTTCAAGGATTAGATGTCTATCTATGAACACTGGCAATGTAGAAGAGATGTCTATCTTTCAAGATAGATGTCTATTGTTTTCCATAGACATCTACTCTACTTTTGCACTTTGTAATTTGAGGCATTCCCTTATCAATTTGACATCTTGGTAGTCCTTAGAACATCTTTGTTTGGCTCATAGACTTCATTTTCATCCTCACTCTCATCTTGTCCACTTAGTCTTCATTTCAACATCTCAACGTAGATCTCATTCTTGGATCTCCATGTGAAGTCCTTATTCAATCTACTCTTTCATGATCCTTCAAAACTATCATCACACACACATTCTACATTCTCCATTTTCTCTAAGGTTTTGACATACCAAAAGGTTAACAATCTCCTCCTTTTTGTGATGTCCAAAACTTAAGAAAATGGATTAGTGCATTTCATAGCATATAAATTTAATGATAAACAATAAAATCATTTAAGGCATATAAATTCCAATGGCTGCAAAGGGTATCACTAGAATAAGGATATAAAGGCTCAAGTTAATGGTTTCAAATCTCATAAGTCTACAAGAAGGAAAAACTAATAACACATGATGTCCATCCATAGAAGATTAATAACAATATATACTATCATAAGCTATCCATCATCAAAAACTACCCAAAAGATCATAACCTATTCAATATAGTATTGTTGATATGATAAAAACTATTTAAGGCTATCCATACAAATACCCATAAACATATCCACAATCCATACAAATATCCATAGCATCCACAATTCTCCCCCTTTTTGGACATCACCCAAAAGGAGGAACCATCAAAAGAGCCTAACCACTAACCTTGGTAGCATCACTAGAGGTAGTTGCTGCATGAGAAGTTCTGTGTGTCTCCTCTTCATCATCATCACTGCTTGTGTTGGTCCTGGTGTTGGAGATGTGCTACTCATCATCATCACCTAAAGATGAAATGTGTATAGGAGCTCTTTGGGGATGTAGCTTCACTTGAAACTAAAATGATGTAGGTGGATGAGATGAAGCCTGCTGAGAAGATGAGGAAGCATCCTTCCTCTAATATGTGATAGGAGGATCAATTAGTCTCCATTAACATGAGGGCCCAAAGATGCTCGCCATCGCCTGCTGCTCAAATGTCTGAGGAGCATCATCATAACCATGAGAGCTAGATCCAAGTTGCATAGGATTAGGAGACTTCCCCTAGACATGTGTAGGTGATGCATCAAGCTCCTCAAAATCAAATGCATTTTTTGAGTCATGTATCTAGGATGGTCTAGTAGCTGTCAAGTACTTGGTTGGAGGGGGATAGTCCTCCTAACTATCTAATATGGAAGGAGTAGTAATCTCCTTGAATTGCTATTCATCTAGAGTAAGAGGTACTCTAACTACATCCATTCTCTTATGAAGGTAAAATAGGTTACAACCAATCATCCTAAGAGTCCTAGCAAAAGGCTTTAGCATCTTCTTAAGTAGTGATTTTACTTGGCTACTAATAGATTTATACCTTTTCAACTAAGAAGAGGCTCTGGGACATGATGCAGATCTCTTCTTCCTTACTTTCTAGGACCTCGTACTTCCTTATGCAGATTTAGCATGAGTGATGCTCCTTTTCTCTAAATACTCATAAAGGCTTCTCTTATTTTAAGTAAAGGCATATCAGGAATACGAACTCCTCTCTAATGGATCAACAAGCTAATGAGAAGAGGATGTCCATAGACTCTTTCTCTAGTGAAAAGGCCTAAAATGTCTCTACAAAGGATATGGCCCAAGTCTAGTCATTGACTAGTGAGAAGGCAATAAAGAAAAAACTCTTGAGTTAGTAACAAATAGATGTAACTTCCACCTTTTACAATGATATTATACAATACAATAAGGAAGAGGGTGGAAGCATCTGAGGCCATCTAACTCCTAAGAACTTTCCCACTACACAAAGATATTGATTGACCAAACAAAGCATCACAAAATTTATTGTAAGAAATAGGGATTACACCATTCAAGAAAATATCAGACATAGAATGAAATGTAATCCTATGAACATCAAAACTAGAGATAACAAGAATGGCATTGATAACCTAGGAAGTGACTTCAATTAAAAATTTTCCAATAGTAGATGTAAAGGCCCCAACAGTAGCATTAGTAATTGAAATGTTACTATAAAATTCCTTGATGAGGATCTCAAGAACACAAAAGCTCATGGAAATAAAAGACACCCAATTTAAAACATGGAAAAATGCCATCAACTCCTTTGGATGATGCTACTAAAAGCAAAGAGATCTCTCAGATACTATGGAAATAGAGTGAGTTACCTCAAGTCTATGCTATGCTTCAGTGGACCAAAATTAAGATAAATATATGTTGGAAATGCTTGATGACACTTCCTTGGACTTCTTTCTCTTGTGTGGTGGAGGCCTAGATGTCCTAATCTTCTTGTGAGCCATTGATCTACAAGGAGATGCATAAATTTTCGCTATTGTGGAAGCCTTGGTCATCTACTCATAGTTGTCTACACTTGGATGAGGAAGAATGAAGAAAAAATGAAGTGTTGGCTTTATGTAATTATGGTTGTCAAGGATTGTTAACAAAAATTTAGATGTCTAACTCAACTAGTAGATGACTATCCTATGTCTAACAAAAACCAAATAGACGTACATATCTAGATGTAGATGTTTATAAGTAGATGTCTATCTTCATGTGTAGATGTCTAATGGTAGACATCTAAATGAAATGAGATATAAGAGGTTCAAGGGATATCTACCATGGATTATAGTCCTCCAAGAATATTAAATGATATGGGAAAATGAAAACTTACCTCTACTTACCTTGCTTGCTGATAGAGATCAAGATGTCTAAGGAGATTGGAAATGATGTTCTTCTTGTGAAGTTTCTTCTTTCATACACATTTCTTGTATTTCTAATATCTAGCTTCCTTTCAAAAATTTTTTGGTGAGATTTTTTTCACCTTATTTTTTTCACTTAATTCTTCACACCTTTTTGTTATCCTTATATTTTTTACTTATTTTTCACTTCTTTTTGTCTTGCTAGATTTCCTTTCTAGGTGCATTTGGGTAAGACTAAGAAGTCTTATGATATGACCAGGTATTCATTTGGTAATAATTTAAATTGCAACCCCATTCCTTATGCCCAAATCTACCACAATAATAGCATCTAACCCTTTTACTTTGGGTAAAGTGGTCAAACCTTGGAGCTACTATTTGTTTGGATGAAGTGCTTATTAATACTTCAACTTGTGGAGCAACCTTTTGTTTGGATGAAGTTTGTGTTGATGCTTCTTCTTATTGATAACATCCCAACCCACTCATCATATTTCCTTCTTCCTTATCTAAGAACTATGCAAAGAGATTCTTTTCCTTTGATAAGTCTTTCATTTACAAGTTTTGTATCTATAAGTTCTTTTTCAATCTGCTCATAAGACAAGGTTTGTTTTTTTATACTTAGCCCTTAGGTCTGAGTTTTCTTGTGATAAGTCTAAAAATTTTGCATTACGTAGAGATAAATCTTGATCCTTATCCTTTCGAGCCTTCTTTAACTTTATAAAAAGATTTTGAAAGAACAAAAGTTCTTTATACAATAGGTCATACCTTTCCTCATCAATTTCAATTATTTGATCATCATCTTTGGTTGTGCTATCATCATTGTTTGTGAAAGCCATGCAAATGAGATGTGAATATTTTGTGGTCTCAACTTCCTCTTCACTTTGTTCTTCATCCTAACTAGTGTAGAAGTTCCTTTTGGACTTAGCTTCAAATTGGTCTTGCTTTTGCATCTTGCTAACACTTCGACATTCAAAAGCCACATGGCCTCTTCCACCACAAACTCAACATTCTATAGAAAATGCATCAGAATTTGAATTCTTAAAATTCTTACCTTTTTCTCTACCTTTTGCACTAGATTGATTGGGCTCTCATTGATTGAAGCATCTTCCTTTTCTAGCAAGAAGTATGATGAGTGATGAGGTACCCCTACGCTCAACCATACGAATCACAAGTGTTCACATACAATCTGGTCGAATTCTATGGATGAGGCTAGTTGTGGTATCTAGACCACTATGCTTTGATCACAGTTCACTATCTTCCCACTTGGACTAGTGGTAGCTTTGTCATGTATGGTTTAGTCCAAAGTGAGGCATATGATGTTGTTCCTAATTCTACGCTACTCCTAATGAAAATAAAGAGATGAATTAATTAAACTAATGAACGATGGAAAACAAGATCTAAACTAGCCTATGGGCAATGAGAATCCACTCTTAATTGTCTATACACATCTTGAACTTCATGAGGCTACTTCTAGGATTGCCAATTGTACATCACTAGTTATGCCAAATGATACATCTTTGGATTACCAAGTATCTATACTTAAATGCTCATGATTAAGGCGTATGCATTCTGCTTAATATCAAGAATAATAAATAACAATAAAAAAACATTTAACCAAAGAAAGTAGTAAATAATTAATAATTCAAAAGTAATAATCTAATTGAATGCTATAATTATGGGAGTAATCTCAATCTTTATTGCCAATCATGTAACATGTCCAAGTATGTCACACTCGAACAAAGGTGTCATACATTTACAAACACTACACTATGGGCATGCACTAGAAATAATAGACTTTAAAGAAACAAAACTGAAAACTAACTCAAAATGGGAGCCCATGTGTTGTATTTATAGGCCAAAGTATATACCCCAATGTTGGATACCCGATGTCGCATCTAGGTCCCGATGTCATGTACCTGATATCGAAGCAAATAGAAAATACTGATTCATCAAATGTTAAGACAGGTAAATCATGGCTCATCATAACCCCATGACTGAATGAAAACTTGTCCTTGAGTTTAAAAAAATGAGGAACAAGTTTCTTACAAAATATTGGGTAGGTATGGGATTATTGACTGACATACAAACTAACTCAGATGGAATAGACAGACACTGAGTGCCCAAGTGTACAGAGTTACAAGCTTTACAAAATTGGATGGTTATGATAAGAGAAGTGAACACCCTAGAAAAAAAATTAACATCCAACACCTCTTGACAATCGAAGAGAAAGATAGAAGATCCAATGATCATGAACAATCCTCATAACAAGGTGTTGTTGCATCATCCTTAGTGAAGATAGTCCTACTTCCAATCCATGCTTCCTACTGAAATCACAACAGAATCATGAATTAGTATGTAAGGTGTAACACATAGCTATTAAATACCTTATCTCTTCGGTGGTTATACTCGACTAGGTTGTGGTTGTGGTAGATTGATTCCTTTAGTAGTGTTAGCAAGAAGGTTGACAAATAGGGTTAGATAGATAAGTGGTTCATTAAATTTGAAAAGGTTTGACATAACAAAATATTTGAAGAGGGTGTAAGAATTCACAACAATAAAAAGGAAAGTTCACTAAAAAATGTTGTGAAGATGTGCACAATTGGATGTCATTGATGGGGTAAAAAAATGATTTGATTGTAAGAGTCTCTAAGGATAAAGAACTTAACTAATCCAACCAAAAGATATGCAAGTGGGTCCTCTCCAAAGTAGGCATAGGCCTTTTATTCCCTTGCATAACTTCAAACTAAAGAGTCTGTGGGCTCTGTGGATGATTAATGATTATAGAAGGTTAAGTACAAAAACTTGGAAGAAACTAACTAAGAATCCCAAAATATCAAACCAAGACATCGAATCAAGAACATGAAATTGGTAGTGAGGTGAGACATGGAAAGAATAGATGGATGAGAGAGAGTGGAATGGATTTCCTAATTAAGGTAACATGAAGTCCCTTGTGGATTTTGTGGTTAAATAACTTGAGAAGATCCATCCTTAGTCCAAACCAAGACCAACCACTTTTAGTAACTTTGCATTCATATTCTAAGACCAGTCCATCCTTTAAGACACAAGAGTGCTCCCATAGAACAACCACCATTCCTTATTAGAGAAGAAAAGAGAAGTCGGAAGTGAAGAAGGGCCTTAGTTAGAGGGGACCTTCAGGTATGGGTACATGTCTTTTTAGTCCCATAACTAGTGCTTGTAGCCCATTTATTTTGTCTAAGGGATGTGCTTTGAATTGTTATTATTTTTTATTCTGAAATGGGAACCACACCATGCAAAGACACATGCATTTATTTTGTCCAAGGAATGTGCTTTGAATTCTCATCATTTTTTTTTGTTGATGAGAACCACACCATGCAAGGACACATGCATTTATTTTTTCCAAGGGGTGTGCTTTGAATTCTCATCATTTTTTTTGTTAATGAGAACCACATCATGTAAGAACTTATTCAACTTCCTTTTATTGGTGGACATGGAATTGTAAGAAATTCATGAAAACACACATGCACCCAATCAAATAGAAAGGTACAAAGAATACTCAATCCCCTTGAAGCCACACCCTATTCAAACCTTTGAATCCTTCTCAATTCCAAAAACTACCAAAGTCATAAATTTATTAAATTTTTATAAATGAAAAAGGGACTGCACATTTCTAAAATAAGGAAAACCATAGAGTTTGTGGATGGGTTGATGTTGTGGACTCACTACCTATTGCATGAAAAAGAAACCATTTCCTAATCATCTATAACAAAATTTAAAGCTAGAAACTAGACACCAACAATTAAATAACAAAATAATACATACCACCATCAAGCAACACATTACCACTATACTTGGTACTTATTAACAAAAAGTTAGAAAATCACACCAAAATAAAATATATATAAAAGAAAGTGTAAAATATTCATGAAATACTAAATGTACTAACGATGGTGTAAAAAAAATTAGAAAAGATTAATAACATGAAAACAAGAAGATGTAAAATAACGAATGTGTAAAACAAAAAGATGAAAAACACTTAAGAATCCTTAAGACTATAATGGGGGATAACCCCCATGACTAAACATTTGGCTATGGCTAGGATTAGTCAGTGGATGAATAGGATCCATGCATGTCTAAAATGTTGGAAACCTTTCATGCCCCAGCCACTGGGTGCCTATTGGTGGTGTGGTGGCTGGGTAGAAAAATTGTTGGTCACACACCTGATTGTTATATGTATGATGGATCAGCATATGAGGTGTGTTAACATTATGGATGGTTGGCCCATGAGTGCACCCTTGATTATGAGGTGGTATGCATGGATTTATTTTTCTTTCCACATTTGTAGATTCATTGATTGAATGTGGGATTGGAGTACTAATGGATAGTGGCCCTAGTGTGTGGTTAGAGGACATTGGTTGAGGCAAGGAAGGTGTTGCACCATATTGGCATTATGCTAGCTTGGTTGATGTATTGGGTTCATGCATGGTTTGCTTCAACTTACAACCTTTCCTCCAGAAGGGATGTTTCCAACATTATGGTTGGGATCCATTGGTGTCAACATGTCTATGCACATTTTCAGCACAAGTGGCATGTGTTTGTTGATATTGGGATGCTAAAGCTCCCTAAGTTACTAGCGATGAAATTGGAGAAGGTGAATTATGAAAATATCAAGGGTAAGTTAGATGGTAAGAGGGGTGAGGTGGTGATCCTTAAGGGATGTCATGTATTGATGGTACTTATGAGAGTGGTAGTGGCAATTTGAAGTGGAGGATACTGAATTAATTGGAAAAATAGGGTGTTAAACATAATAGCCATGCATTTTCTGTGGATATGGCTGATGTGGCAGTGGCCTCCCCCACGACTGTGGTTGTTTCCACTATAGTTGATGACTGTGTTGAGGTTGGTGGTAAGTCCCCCTTGGATGGTATGATTAGTTGTGGGACTATCTATAATTATCTTATGGGAGAAGAAGTCTCCCTGGCATGTGCTTTTGCACAAATTTCAGATTTAAGGCACCTACCCAATACTCTTGTAGATGCAACAATACAGGGCATTGGCCCTTTGGATGGTCATAGATGCATAGGTCACATCCACCATCTATGTTTGTGGTGGAGTCTTTAGCCTCACTTTTGTCAGCTCCTTTTCCTACCTGTCGAAAAGTGTTCTTGACTGTTTCTTAGTTCTGTGTCCTGTATTTATTGTGATTGTCTATCTTGATTTGCATGATCTTCTCCACAACCATCTTAATAATAGTTGTAACATGTTCATTTATCCATTTGGACTTCCTATTAAAATTTACTTCTAGATCATTGATAGACTCCTTCATCGACAAGCTTTGTTGTGGAATCACCTTATTGAGAGTGGTTTCATTTTCCTTATCATAAATTTGGTCCTCCTTCAATTGAAGAGTTGGATCCCATTGATATTTCTCAACATTCTCCAATTTTCACATCTCTCATTCTTATTTTGCCACATGCATTGTTAGCTCTTTGATTTGATGGACTTGGAGCTCATATAATTACCCTAGGGCATACATCCCAAGGGTTGCCCTTGTTTCATTATGAAGCCCATAAATGATGTGGAATAGTTGTCTTTCCTCAGAGAAACCATGGTTTGGGCATTTATTTAGTAAGGCATAATATCTATCTAAGGCCATGTCTAAGGGTTCATGTTGTTCTTGTTTCCACTCTTGGATCTATCTCCTCAAATTGGACACTCTTTTATAGGTTTGGTATCTCTCATTGAAAAGTTCTATAATTGTAGATCATCATCAGATTGAATTTGGTTTTAATAATCAATAACACACTTTGGCTCTATCAATTAGTATCCTAGGGAAGACCTTAAGATTTTGCCACTCACTTTCCATGTTGTAGAATACATAGGAATCATGGAAGGCTTGTAAATGATGTTGCGGGTCTACATCATAGCCTCCTATAAATTGAGGAAGATTGTTCATACCAAGCTTAGGTAGATGACTTTTTTTGCAATGCTTATGAGATATCCTAACTACCTCTATGATATGCATTAGGCTCTTAGTGCCCAACAGGGATTCATCATCATCAAACAAGTTGTGAGGGAAATGTCTATCTCTATTTGTTCGATCATGATGATGTTGTCTTTGACCTTTCCCATGGGTTCGATTTTGATTTCTAATTTGACACTTTAATGGAGCTCTATCTCCATACCTACATTCATCTTCGTTAGAAGTAGATGTTGAAGGGAAAGAGGAAGATGAGGAATTGGAAAAATTTCCATGGCTTCTATGGTGTTCCTTAGGGTCCTTTGCTTCTATCATTTCTTGGTTTTGAGAAGGTCTTAGGCCTTGAGGCCTCCACTAGTCTAGGACCTACATCATCTTCTTCAAGATTATCTACCTTAGGTGAATGTAGTCTTTGGGTGTCATCAGGGTGGTCATGATCATAAGAAACCCTTGCATAAGGTTGGTCACTCCAATTTTCTTCACCATATATCTCATTAGTTCTCTAATGAATCTGTTTGCTCTACAGTGCATGGTCACTTTTGTGTGAGAGAGACATTGTTGTTGGTTTATAGTGTGTGTGAGCTACAAGTTTCTAAAATATATATCATTAATTCCTTTATAGCGATCATGTATAATATAACTAATCTAGATAACTAGCACCATCCCTAGCAATAGCGCCAATGATGAGTGATGAGGTACCCCTACACTCAACCATAAAAATCACAAGCATTCACACACGATCCGGTTGAATTCTGTGGATCGGACTAGTTGTGGTATCTAGATTGCTATGCTTTGATCACAGTTCGTTGTCTTCCCACTTGGAGTAGTGGTAGCTTTGTCACATATGGTTTAGTCCAAAGTGAGGCATATGATGTTGTTCCTAATTCTACGCTACTCTTGATGATGATAAAGAGATGAATTAATTAAACTAATGAATGATGGAAAATAATATCTAAACTAGCCTATGGGCAATGAGTATCTACTCTTAATCATCCATATACATCTTGGACTTTGTGAGGCTACTTCTAGGATTGCCAAGTGTACATCACTAGTTGTGCCAAATGATACACCTTTGGATTACCAAGTATCTACACTTAAATGTTTGTGATTAAGGTGTATTAATTCCTCTTAATATCAAGAATAGTAAATAACAATAAATGAAAACATTTAACTAAAGAAATTAGTACATAATTAACAATTCAAAAGTAATAATCTAAGTAGATGTTGCAATGATGGAAGTAACATGTCCAAGTACGTCACACTCGAACAAAGGTATCATACAATTACAAACATCACACTATGGGCATGCACTAGAAATAATGAACTTTAAAGAAAAGAAATTGAAAACTAACTTGAAAACTGACTCAAAATGGGAGCCTAGGCATTGTATTTATAAGCCAAAGTATATACCCCGATGTTACATCTAGGCCCCAACATTGCATATGCGATGTCGCAACCCCAACATCATGTACCTAACATCGAAGTAGACAGAAAACAGTGATTCATCACATGTCAAGGCTATGATGTTAAGACATGCAAATCATAACTCACTGTATTTGAACTCTCCTTGATAGGAGGGCTAGTTCATCTTTACTGTTTAGTTCTTGATCAACCAACCCCTTCTTCATTGATGCAAATTTAAGGATGATGGACTTTTCTTTTATCACTCCTTCACTTATAAGATTAATCTCATAAGCAATAAGAGCACTTTGGAGCTCTTCAAATTTTAGCATTGAAAAGTTTGTGATTTCTTCCATTGTGGTGACTTTTGGTTTGAACTTAGGAGATAAGGTTCTAATCATTTTTCTTATACATCACTTTTTGGTAAATCCTTACCCATTCCTCTAAAAGCTACAACAAGATCATTTTCCCTAGAGAAGTATTCCTTAATCTTTTCTCCTTCCTTTATTTTAAGCTTGTCATGTTAGCTTTGAAATGCTAAAATTTTTGATTTTTTAACTATAGACATGCCTTCCTAATTTTCCTCTAAGGTTTCCCATATTTTCTTAGTAGTTTTACACCTAGATATTGTATTAAACAAAAATTTATTCAATGTATAGTATAAATAATTTTTTTCTTTCAAGTCAAACATGAACTTATCTTTTTCTTCAGAAGTCCATTTGCTTCATGGCTTAGGTGCTCTTGTGGTGCTATCAATGGGTGGTGTGTAGCCTTCAAGAATTGACTCCCACAATTTGAATTCCATGGATTCAAAGAATTCCTGCATCCTTTCCTTCCATTGTGCAAAGTTAAACCCATTGAACATCAATAGCTTAGTGTAAGGCATCCCCTTCATAGTTAACTCTTGAAATGTCAAGCATGAACTTGAGAGTACCAAGCTCTAATACCACTTGTGGATCAAGAACTTAGAAGGGGGGTTGAATAAGTTTTCTAATTAAAATTTTTGTAGCCACCAAAATCAAAAACAATTTTTACATCGTTCCCCAACTTGGATATGTCCACACTTAGAGAGTAGAATCCATACACACCTCCAAACTTTGTTTCTTCAAAAATGATTTGAAGAGCACCACAACCTTTACAAGGTTTGAGGTCTACTCTAGAGTGTTATTCTGTTGTGAAACCACTCAATCCTACAAGGTCTCAACAAGCTCAAAATGTGGTTTAAAGGATTCCACAATCTTTACAAACATGAGCTCTGCTTCAAAGTGTTTTATTGTCACAAAACCACTCAACCTTGTGAGGTCCTGATAAGCTCAACAAAGATGCCTTTCCATAAGAAGCACATCAATCCCATAGGGCTACAAGAAAGAAAGGAAAAGATCAAGGAGAAAATGTAACTAGATTTATAGATTCCTTGTAATGAAGCTCACAACATACAAAATATACAAATGATAGTATAATGAAGGATAATCACAAGATTTCTTTTAGCACCCTTGAATTGATTTGTCAATGATAGTACTTACATAATTCCCAAGAAATTCACTTTGTCTTATACCCTTGGAGTTTTCAAAGAATCATCAAAATTCAAACAATGACTATAAAAAACTAGTATAGACATCTACTTCAAGGATGAGACATCTATCTGTGAACACTTCCAATGCAGAAGTGACATCTATCTTCCAAGATAAACATCTTTTGTTTTTCATAAAAATCTTTTGTTTTTCATAAACATCTACTCTACTTTTACACTTTGGAATTTGAGGCATTCCCTTGTCAATTTAACATCTTGACAGTCTTTAGAGCATCTTCATTTGGCTTGTAGACTTCATTTCCATTCTTGCTCTTATCTTGTCCACTTAGTCTTCATTTCAACATCTCAACATAGATCTCATCCTTATATCTCCATGTGCAATCCTTATTTAATATACTATTTCATGGTCCTGCAAAACTATCATTACACACACATTCTACATTCTGCATTTTCTCTAAGGATTTGACATACTAATAGGTCAACACTTCTCATCTTCTCTCTTTTTATTTTCCTCCTTCTTCAACTTGCCCTGGTTTTTTCTTAAATTGGAATTTCCAATTCTAGAAGATTTCCAGCTGTACAAGTCATCTCTAACCTCAGACAAGATGTCTCCTTTGAAAAACTACCTTTCAAGAAAGATGTTTGTTGTATTTAGAAGATGTTGCCTTCCTAGGAAAGACATCTCCTACAAGGTAAGACATCTTGCCCAATGTGACATCCAATTATTGGATGTTGATGAATACAAGCGTTCATTGCATAAAATCATCATGTTGCAAGAAAATAATTCATATCGCTTATTTAACTTGTAGAATAATGATGAAAGAACATGTAATTGAAAGAAAACTAAATAGAAGAAACTTTATTAATGGAATTTTTGGTACATTATTAATGGCCCTAAGTTATCTTCCTATGAAACTTAGAACCTTAAAAGCAATGTAGCACAGTCACCATGGTTAGGCCATCAGACTAAAGGGGTGATTAGTCTCTTCTTGTCTCACTTCACCTAACTCTTATCACTTACCAATTTCGCTCTACAACTCCATGCTCATACAACCTCTAAACCTAGCCTTAAATGTCACATGTCAAACTAATCCTCAAGGGATACTATGAATAGTTGCAACTCCTCATAACATGGCATCCCTTCTTTGAAGTTTAATATCACAATTAATATACAATTCATTATTATCTATATATATAAAAAACTATACATTAATTTCCTATTAATTTCATTAATAAACATAGTTATTATTCATTATCATGATGATCAAAAAGTTAAGGGTATGTGTTAAGAATAAACTTCCTATTTTTCCAGGTGTGTTAAGACAAGTACTTCAATGATGATTTTATTATGAAGTTTCTTTGTTCTTTAATGCTTAATTGCAATTGGTTTAATCTTAAACTTGCGTTAGATCTCAAAGGTAGAGTGTTCCAATCCAATACATATAGTATGTCATTCTTAAGAAACTTCTTAAGTAAATTTACATAGAACATAGGGTGAATTTTTAAATTCCTAGGAAGATGTAGTTGGTAGGCTACTTTGCCAATTGTTCTAAAACTCCAAAATGTCCATAATATCTTAGGGCTAACTTCGTATATCTTCCAAAATTAAGAGAACTCCTGGTGAATTTAACTATTAGCAATACTTGATCTTCATGCTGGAATTCCTTCTTAAGGTGATTATAATCCACATATCCCTTATACTTATCTTAAACCACTTGCAAATTTTGTTTCATCCTTCTAATGATATTTTCCATGATTTTCATTTCTTCTTTCTTCCATATGGCTCTTAAGGTTGGATTTACCTAGGTTAGTGATGTTCAATAATTCCATCTGTACACAACTACAAATGGGATTCAATGTATAGGTCCCTAATAATTATTGTTACAAGAAAATTCAGCCAAATGTAGATAATTCTTCCATGTTTTGGATCTACTCTTAACGTAGCTTCGTAGAATATCTTCTAGTATTTGATTAACATGTTCTATTTGGGAATCTATTTCTAGGTGATATATCATGCTAAATTTTAGTTGGATCCCAAGTTCCTTAAATAAATTTCACCAAAATTCAAAGATAAACTTAGGATCTTTATCTGATGTGATTGATTTTGGACATCCAAGTAGTCCAAATACCTCACATACAAATTTTTGGGCTACATCTTTAGTTGTATTTCTGTATTTTAAAGGTATAAAATGAGTCATCTTCAAAGATGATTAACTACCACTAGGATATATTCATTTCCTTTCTTGGTCATTGGTAATCCCACAATGAAATCCATAGTAACATCTTCCCATTTCCATGTTGGAACTTCCAAATGTTGCAATAATCTACTTAGTTTGTTTTGTTTGGCCTTCACCCTTTAACAAGTTGGAAAATTTTTAATATATGTAGATACATCATTTTTCATATGAAACTAAAAATAAAACTTTCATATCATCACATAACTTTTAATATATCTAGGATCTCTCGCATATGGCACTTTGTGGGCTTCAAACAATAACTTAAGCCTTCAATTTTCTCTAATATACACACTCTTTATCCTTTTATCTACAAGCCTTCTAGGGAGAATTTGTATTAAGGTTTAGAAGCTATGTTGGTTAGAATATGCTTAAAATAAGGATCTTCTTTTATTTGTTCATTAATTTTCTCTTCCATGGAAGTTTTCATAATACTAATCATTAGGTTTCATATCTAGCTAAGGGTACTAAAAATTGTATTTTATTTTCATGGAACATATTTTAAATTCAAAATTGTATTCAGCTAATAATTCTACCCATCTTCATTGTTTGGTATATAGGATGGGTTGCCTCTACAAGTATTTTATGATCTATTTTTAGTACAAATATTTTACCTGTGTCTCCAAAACTTTTAGGCATGAAAAATTGCTAGTAATTCTAAATTATGGATTAAGTAATTTACCTTAGCACCTCATATTTTACGAGACTCAAACATACTACTTTATCTTCTTGTAAAAGAACTACATCGATCCCTACCCCATAGGCATATATAGATACTTCAAATAGTAATTATTCATCTAAAATCCTTAGGATGGACGATGTGGTTAATAGCATCTTTAGTCTTAGAAAAGCTTCCCTGCATCTTTTATCAAACTTAAGCACATGTTCTTCTTGCAAAAGGTTAGTCAAGAGGGCTACCAAAGTAGAATAATATTTAATAAAACATTGATAAAAACTAGTTAAACCAAAAACTTCAATCTGTTGTAGTATCTTTAAGTTCTAGCCATTTACAAACTATACTAACTATTGATGGGTTTACTTGTATTCCTTGTTTAGATATAATATGGTCCAAATATGACACTTATTCTTTAAAGAGTTCAAATTTACTAAATTTTGCCTTTAATTTATGTTTCTTAAGAATTTGCATAGTAATTTTTAAATGTTTATATATTCCTCTCTAAACTTAAAATAAATACGTATATCATCCATAAATACAACAACAAATTCATCAAGGTATGCTTGAAAAATGTTATTCATTAATGCCATGAATGTTACTAATAAGTTCAAATGGCATCACCACAATTTCACACAATTCATACCTAATTCTAAATGTCTTTTTTCAATATTTTTTAAATCCTAATTTAGTGATAACATGACTTTAGATCAATCTTGGAAAAATAACATACTCTAGTGAGTTGATCAAACAGGTCATCAATCCTATGTAAGAGATAATTATTTTTAATCATTAGTTTATTTAATGCCCTATAATCTATGCATAATCTCAATGTACCATCTTTCTTCTTTACAAATAAAACTAGTGCACCCCAAGGTGAGACATTGGAGAAAATCTTTTTCTTCTTCCAATAACTCATCTAATTTTATCTTTAATTCTCTCAATTCTGAAGGGAAAACCCTATATGGGGCTTTTGAAACTAGTTGTGTACCTGTAAAGACATTAATGACATGTTCAATAAATTTCTTTGATGATAAATCTCTACTATCACCAAATACTGAATTCTTGTACTCTTTAATTTCTTTTGGGATCTCAATGTCAAAAAGTTTCTGTGGTTGAGTTACTTTAACAATGAACATGATAGAACCTTTCTTAACTAGTCTCTTAGCTTGTTTAATAGTTCTTATATAAATTTGATTTGTTGTTCCTAGCCTTCTTAGAACCCTAACATAGGTTCCAAAATGGGTAATAACATTAAATTTTTGTAGTAAAGACATTCCTAAGATTGCATCAACATCCCCTAATTCAAATTTAAAGAATTCACTAATAAAAGAAATATCTTGTAAGGTAAAGTTAATTTCTCAATGCCTAGTTTGCTTACTCATGGTTGTTCCATCTACAGGTTCTATTTAAATTTCTTTAAATGTAAGGTTAGATTAAATGTTTTCACTACCATTGATAAAATAAAATTATCACTTGCTCTACTATTGATAAAAAATTTAACCTTTTGATCCTTAATTGTTCCTTCAAAAATAAATAAAGAAAATTGAAATTTCCACAAACCTAATTTAGTTGATGTTGAAATTTTCTTCACTACCATTGTGGTAGTAGTAGTTTAAGGTTTTCTATTGACCACATTAGTGTTGGTTTTTTGGTTATTATTTTAATTTTTTCTTTGTATCCTTGCCTTAATTTTGGACAATCTTGCTTGAAGCATCTAGATCTTCTCTGTAAGTAAAGCATCCAAATCACATTTTCTTGGTCAATTTTTCCTCTATCATTACTTGTCAAAGAGTTGTAGTTCATACTTAATTTGATTCCTCATAATTTTTAATAATTTTATATGCTTCATTGACTATTCATGGATTATAGGTACAAGTCTAGAGACATAGTTAAGCATGTAATCCACCAACAAACTTTGAAGCCAATTTACCCTTATTCTAATGGCTCACATAATAGGAAAGGTCATTAGCTTCCTTGTAATAATCATCGTACATTTCTTAAGGAAAGAATCTAGTTCAAATTATATTCAAAATCTTGATAAAAGTTGAGCCAAGTTGAATCAAACCTTGAGATCTCAATCCATTCTACCATGTTGTCACCAATCCCCTTAAATACAAAGAGATTACTCTCAAACATTCCTGAACCAATAAATTCAACATGCTGAAATAAATTTTCATGGTATTGAGCCAATATTTTGCCTTGGCACTAGATTTGGAGTCTTCAGCATAATGATCAATTTTTACATTCTTTCCATAAACCTAGGTTAAGAATTATCTTGGTGAATTTTTCCAATTCCAATAACCTTCACCTTTAGGTTCCATTCTTTGGCCTTGTGAAGAAATGTTAGTACCTTAGTGTCTAATAGGTGGAGATTGATCTCCATACTAATTCCTAGTGGGAAATTGATTTGAGTACTAGTCTTGATGATGAGGGAATTGATCCTAGTGATAATCCCTAGGTGGAAATTTGTTTTGAGTATGGTCTCTAGGTGTATATTGGTTTTGGTTAGGAGGTTGGATCAAATGATTAGTTAATTTCTTAATGGAATTTGCAAAGAAATCCATCTTTCCTTGAACTTTGAATCATTTTCCTTCTAAATTATGAGACAATTTCCTAATTTCTTTGGACATATCTTACATGTTTTTCTTGAACCCTTGGTTTAATTGATAGAGTTCCTCTTGGAAACCTCTAATTTTATTAATCTGTTATTCAAGGGCATCCATTTAATCATTAACTTAGGACTCCATTTTTCTCTAATGCACTCTCTAGGTTCTAGATGTTGATAAGTTAAAGAAACAAGACAAGGTGATGGTTCTTTGGTCACTATGGTCCTTTTTATGGGTTCTAAAGTGGTTAATTAGTTCTAGAAGAGGTTGGAATTGCCATTAACAAAGTATTCTTCCTAGATCCTTCCATGAAGACTTAACTAGCCTTAAGAGACTCTATTCACCCAAAAAATATTCAATCTTTAGGCTTTAATCATACTTTTTCATGTTTTGGGATGACTAAATAACGAGTTCATAAACTAATTTTTGAGTTTTCATAGAATAGATTGGATTATTCCATTACATCTGAAAGGTTCAAATCTATTGGAAATAGATTTTTTCCTTTAAAATCAAAGATCAAGGTTGGAAATTATGCCCTTTTGAAATTGTAAGAAACTTTCCATTTTTTGAGACTTCCAAAGAGGTCACCCACCCCAATACTATATTAAGACAAGGGAACTTAATTATCAAATTATTATCCCTACTACCACCAATACGTCAAATTATTTTTAAAAAACTTTCTTTGCATTTAGATATTTAAAGTTTACACCTTGATTTTTTTGTTTTATTTTTTGAACTTTTTTCATCAATTCATAGAAATTTCAATTTTTTTGTTAATTGACAAAAAATTTTCCCATCACCAATAGGAAAGCTTTTTCAATGTTAATGATGTCCAACGACTACTGGGGGAGGCAGGTTTTCTCAATACTAGTGATGTCTATGAGTTGCCAGAGGATGCATGTTTTTCTAGCATGAACAGTGTTTACAAGTCATCAGAGGAGGCAAATTTTTTTAATGTTGATGATGTTCACAAGCTTCTGAATAAGGAAAGCTTTTTTAGCACATATGGTTTCAATGGATTGCCAAAGGAGGTAATTTTTCCTAATGCCGGTAGTGTCCACAAGTTGCTAAAGAATGTTGGTTTTCCTAGCGCCAAAGATGTTCACGAGTTACTAGAGGAGGTAGGTTTTCTCAGCACCAGTAATGTCTATAGGTTACCATAGGTGGCAGGTTTTCCTAGTTCCAATGGTAGAGAAAATGAATAAATGGTTGGTAGGATGGCACACAATGATGCAAAGGAATAGTAGATCGTGGCATAACACAACAACAAACAACAACAAGGTGGAATGGCAAATAGCAATGTGAGGGTTTTTTTCAATGATGCATGCAAGGGAGGGGATGTGTGTGTTGGGGATTTGCTATCACAACCTTCCCAAGAGGGTTGGCAAGCTGATGTTAAACGTTTTTCTTGAATAAATAAAATTTTTATAATTATAATTTAAATTTTAATAGGTTAATACATCAATTAAATTTATGAAGTTGCTTAAATTTTATTAAGAAAAATTTGATTGTTATTTTAAAATTAATTACCAACGTTTAGATAGTTTTAGGTTTTCACTCAAGGGAAAATCCTTTAATCCCTATTGTGCAATCTCCTAAATTTCAAGCTTTTTTCCAAAAAGAATTATCTAATTATCTTGTTAATTTTGTAGTTCATTAGAATTAGTAATATTTAGTTCATTTTATTAATAAAGTTGATCATGAATTATGTCAATTCATATATAGTAAGATTTTATGGGTTGCACCAATCTTTCTATGTTAATGTCCATTCCATCTATATTCTTCATGGTGCCAAAATTGGAAGGATATATGATTGGTCTTTATCTTCTTTTTCTACTTTACACCTTGCCATGGAGCTTGCTATTGTCATTAAGAGAAATCCTCAAAAGCCTTATACTACATGTTGTGTGCCCACAATCATAACCTTAATCTTAAGTTATAATGCTACAACCAATAGCCTCAACCATTACAATCCTAATCTATACTCTAATCTCTTAAAGAGGAAAGAATTCTGAGGAGTTAGATTGAAGGTACCAAAAAAGGTCAACAATCTCTCACACAGACCCATAATCTAGAAGGAACTAATGAAGTATATTTTTTTTTATTTTAATATATATGTTTCTTATTATTAATTACTTCTCTTTATGGTATTTATGTGCTAGTTCACTCTGGGTTATAGACCTAAGAAGATGCTGAGGAATAACTCCATGAAAGGAGAAGTTAGTGGTAATGGAACCTAGTTCAAAAATTTGTTATGACTACTCCTTTCTTTGTTATCGCACATTTTTTTATTATATATATATAGCCTCTCATGTTTTTAGAAATCACATACCGAATAAGATTTTAGGGGACAAGATATAAGTGGCCAACAACAAAGAAAAGGAAAAGACCTAGAGGTAAATTAACTACTTGTCAATTATCAGTTTAGAATACTTTCTTTTCTTTTATTTTTATGTTGCTCCTATTTTGTGTCATAGATGTCCATGTACTAAGCGTACTTTATCCAAGATTTGGAGAAGGATTCCTAACACTAGTTTGGTTCTAAGTGGACTACAATCTCATCACCAAAATCTCCCAGGGTACAATCTTAGTCTCCATGAGTGACACCAGTGAGAAGCACATAGATTATATCTATATCTCTTTCAATTAGCATGATTTCTTTGGTTACCATCAAGGGCACTTCCTATTCTTTAGGGCAAATGGTGGCTACTAAAGAAGAAGAGCTTATTTGTCTTCATAGTCTTAGTAATCGGATCACTAAGAACACTCCGCACTCCATTTTTGAGGAGTTATATTACTTAGTGAAGTCTCAATCATGTGACTTCAAAAGTGACTATGAGTTGGTACAATCTAGTGGTTGATTAACATTTCACACCATCCTTCAGGATGCTCCAAAGTTTACCAAAAATATAGAACATATCTTAAGGAAACTAGAGAGTGCTACCTACTTAGCTTGACACTTGCTAAATCATGAGTGAATCCTCCAAATTTTAAATGACCAACTTCACTTGAGTTTACAAATCCCTCTTATTTTTTTATTCTTATTATATTTTTTTCCTTACAACCCTTATCTTATATTTATAGAGGAAAGTGAAAGAATGACATGATGATGTGACACAATGAATCCTCCAAGTCAATCTATTAGAGTCCAAACTTGCCAAGGTTGATCAAGCAAAGGCTACTACTCAAAGTGTCTCAAAATACATTTAGAAACTCTACAATGATTTAGTTGGATGTTGAAATATACTCAAGAAGGATGATGCCAGCATGAAAGAATGGGTGGCTCAAGCAAAGATTGTCAAAGATCTTCTTCAACTTTTCAAATTGGATGTTTGATTCCCTCCATGTGTTTTCCATATTCGTACTTTTTTCATATTCCCTCTTCTTATTGTATTCCTTTCTTATATTAATAATAAAATGTTAATGATTTTTCTCCTTTTTATCCACTTTAGATTCCTAGACCATGGTTTTTCTCTAATACCAAATGTGACATATGTTATTAGATGTTGACGAATACAATCATTTGTTGTGTAAAATCATCATGTTATGAGAAAATAATTCATATCACTCGTTTAACTTGCAAAATAATGATGAAGGAACATGAAATTAAAAGG
This sequence comes from Gnetum montanum, assembly GCA_015680685.1. NCBI lineage: Eukaryota > Viridiplantae > Streptophyta > Gnetopsida > Gnetales > Gnetaceae > Gnetum > Gnetum montanum. The sequence continues at coordinate 181,912 of MNCI01023102.1, read as the reverse complement.
AAAATAAACAACAAAAACTTTATTAATGAAACTATTGAGTATACTACTAACAACCATGGGTTATCTACTTGTGACACTAAGAACCTTAGAGGCAATCCAACATAGCCACCATGGTTACGCCATCAGACCAAAGGGTAATCAATCCCTTCTTATCCTACTTCACCCAGCTTTTGTCACTTGCATATCTAACTCTACAAGTCCATGTTGATACAACCTCTAAACCTAGCCTTAAATTTCACAGGTCAAGCCCATCTCCAAGGGCTACTATGAATAGTTACAACTTCCCATAACAAGGCATCTCTTCTTAAAAGGTTAATATCATAATTAATATATAATTCTTTTTTTAACAAGAGATAGGATGTTACACCTGAGACATCTCCTATGTTGGGGAGACATCTTCCTTGAGATGTCTCCTCTCATGACAAGATGTTTCCTCTCAGAAATCTCAAATTCAATCGAGACATCTCCTCTAAATTCAATCAAGACATCTCCTCTAAATTCAAGAAGTCTCTTGCATAGTTCCAACTGGTAATCAAGACATCTCCTTAACCTCCAAGACATCATCACAAATCCCAAAACCTACAAAGCATACACATAAAGGGGATTAGAAGAGATATCCCTACACCAAATAGAGCACTAAAGAATTGGTCAAAATAGCTAGGAAAAAAAGAGAGGTGTTTCTTCAATATAAAAAAATACTTTTTAGATAAGATGATGATGGTGGTTGCAAGAATAATGGCAGAGGCTACTTAAAAATGGTTGGAGCTAGAATAGACTTGTTCACATGCAAGAGCTATATTAATTGAGATAACTAATTTATTTATCAAACTAAGCATTAGTGAGATGTGAACTTAAGATGTTATTAAGAGACTTGACAATACCAAGCCAACTAAATTGAACCAGGCTATAAAAGTTTTACTTAGTCATGGGAAGTTAACTCAACAATTACCAATAGAAGGACACTAGATTTAGAAAATAAAGAAGGCTCATCAAGAAGTTGAAAAACTAACCAATTGCTCACAACTATATGAGGAAAATGTGAAATTGATTTTACCATGATTTTGTTACTCTTGTAACTACCAAAAGATATTATATAAAGTTTTGAGCATATATGTAATAGATATCATATTTAGGAAGGAGGAAAGAATAAATTTTTGGAAAAAAGATTGTAAAGACTATTTTCATAATGGCGTTCTAAATAGGTTCAACTTATCTCTTTTATTTTTCTCCCAATTTTCAATGAAATTAAATAGCTTTTCTTACTTGTTTAGCTTAATTATGCATAGCTACATTTAAGTGAATGATAGATTTTGGAATGAGTTATTTTCTCTTGAAGTTGAGGTCTAACTTATTTTTGTTACTCTAGTTGAACAAGATACTTCTATAAATGTAAGTTCAATCAATTTCATGTAGAATCAATGTCATCTTTTGTGTAATTTGAGATTTATGAATGGTTTTATAATCTCAAATTCTTGCTTTGTTTAGTAAAATTTTTGCAATTTAGATTCAGAAATTTTGCTAACAAATAGCTCAAAATTAAAGAATGATATATTCTATTAAACCTCTTTGATCACTATAATAGCTATGTAGAATAAAAAGTTAAGTAAAAATGTTTTTGATTTTCATCATTATGTTGAGGGATAGCCAAAAGAGATAGCCATCATTTATATACAAAACAACACTCCCTTTAAAGCATTTTACTGCAAATATAGATTTAGCCATAATTAGCTCATTCATACTAGCAAAAGCTATTTGAGGGTATCCATACCTTGGTGCTACCAAAGACTAGCAACCACCTAAAACAAGTTATCTATATTGTTCCTAGAGAAAAGTTGTGATCTTACTCTAATAATCACTCAATGCCTAATCTAGCATTTCTACTTCTTACTTATCAAGATTCATGTAAGAATTAGGGAAAATACATATATGAATTTCTTGAAACATGTGATTAGATATGTGAAGGTCATCCTAGATTACTTCATCAAATTTGTTAAAGGTAATTAATATTTTTATGCTTTTAGAGATGCTAAGTGGAAGGAGATGTTGAAGAAAGGAAGTCTACAAGTGGAAGCATCAACTTGCATGAGCCTAATCCATTCTATTAAAAAAGTAAAAAGAAAACATTAGTGGCACTATCTTAATGTAAGATAGAATTCATTACTATGATAGATTACATCTAGTACATCCTTTAGCTAAAGAGTTAATGACTCAATTAAGCTTTTCAAGTGACTTTGCCCATTAAAATCTTGATTAAAAATTTAGAAGTAATTTAGTTATACAAGAAGCATCTAATGCAAAAGAGGTCAAAACATATTAACATAAAATCTATTCATCAAGATAGAAGTAAATGAGAGTAATATCATGGCCAAATATTTGTCTACAAATGACTAGATGGATGATCTTTTCAAAAAGCTCTTACAAGCATTTAAAGTTAACTAATGAAGGATCATTACCTAGAGCCTTAATTATTACCCAAATAGCTTGGCAAGTTTTTGAAAGGTCAATAGATGAGAAAAATCCTAATATCCTTTTAAGTGATTGTTTCCTAGCCTTAAACCCATGCCTTTCAACTTGAAAAACTAACTTGTTACCATTACTTATTGAAAATCATTGGTGTTACAAAGGCTAAAGAAGAAGAAGGAATTGATCCTCAAAGTTCCAAACTCTCCACACATTTCATACTAAAGAATGAAATGTTGGAAATAGTATGAGTATGCTCGTGTTGTGATGTTTCTTGTTCATGATGTCCTATGTTAGTACCCTTGGTGATCCATGATCCTATGTTCTCATGTTGGTTAGCATGTGTATAATGCACACATATGCTTATTTTCATAACTTATCTTATGATAGAAATGATAGAAGATAAAAGTAGTGGTCATTGTGGTTGTGTCTCAACATTGGTTTATTTATAAGCTAATCTATGTACAATCATAGGTAATCATATGATGTAGTATCCATTGTTATAAACAATAATGTTGATGTAATATTTAAACATTTTCAATTATAATTTTTTAGAACTTAGTTATTTGTTAAATTTGATTTTATTAGTAAGAGTTACATCTTTATGGTTACAATTGCATTTTTGTATTAGTTTTTTAGTATGTTAAATACTAATGCATTTAAACTTCTACATTAATGATTACATCATTCACATCCTTAGAAAATTACCTTGGGGTTATTGTTCTTGTTTTATTCAACTATGCTTACTACCAAAAAGATCTTATTCATGATTTACATAATTTGGTTATTATTTCTAATGTGGTATTAAAGCAGGTTGATTGTTGAGGATAAGTGTTCAATCTATTTTTAAAATGAAGAAAACTACATTAACTTCTTATCCTATTGTTGAACTAGTGAGAGTTCAAGCTAGGAGATTAGAATGATTAATGAAAAGACCTAAAGCTTTTGTGAATCTTCTTGATAGTCAAGCTTTTATGGTAACAAATTTCAACATTTGGAAGATTTGGATGAGGGTGCTACTAAGAGGAAATGACTTGGAGGACTTTATTCTTTTATGCTATGGATGAAATCAACCATGTGGCACAAATGATGATTTTGTAGAGAGCATGCCTTGTTAGTGGTATGAAGGTTGCTCATCTTCCAAAATGAGTGTTGGAAAGAGTGTGGAGATTTACTTATATTTCACATTATCTTAAACATCATCCTCTTACTTTTAGAACCACATAGTCCTGATCCCTTGTGTTTGCAATAGAGGAGTATATAGGTATTCTTGAGCTTTGGCATTTAGTGTGCATAAATTATATAATTTTTAGAGAAGGTGTTTAGGTCTAAGAGCATCTATCTAGAATAATCTAGGAGGGCGTCCTAGTTGAAGTGTATAGCTAGTAAGTCTTATGGTATGCTTGATGTTCTTTGAGATTATGTGTGCATGTTGTCTCATTACTTTTCAATTCATGTGTGTACTAAAAGTGTGTTTCTAGCTATATCAAGGATGGTTATGGCTTATTTGTATACTCTTGTTCTTTGTGATCTTTGAGTATGTGAGTGTCCTGATCATTTCATTACATTATAATATTATTTGTGGCATCATGATGACATTCCTAACCATTAAGTTAATGTATGACGTGCATTTATGAATTATTGGTGTGCTCACAAGTTCTATAATCCTTGAGTCATAGTCTATGTTAAGTCTACTCTAGAATACTTTATAATTTGAGAGCTCAAAGTGACTCTCCAAAGTAGTGCCATTATAGATTTGCCTAAGAATTTCTCTAAAGAATATGTATAGTTCATTGAGAAGAAGGATTCTACATACAAAATGTGGAAGAAATTGTTGAAGACATTTGAAGTTAAATATGAATAAAGATAATCATCTTTGAAAATCAACTTAATGCTATGCAATTGAAGAAGGAAGAACCTATCTTCACCTTAGTTAAGAAAGTAAACATTTTATAAGTATTATAGCATGTACTTTGAACACTCATACTACACTCATTCTATTGCCCATGTTGTGCTTTTCAAATTAAACAAAGAAATAATTTCAATATGCCAAAGTTCAAAGTAATAGAAGGTTATATTTATATATGGAAGTATATCAAAGTCAAGTAGAAGAATGAAGACAAAAAAAATGTCAAATTTCAAGAAAAAAAAGTTCAAGATCAAAGATTAAGTAAACACAAAATAAATTTTTTGTAAAATAGGGACCAAAGCCATATATATTATATTTGATTTTTTATATCATATAGGATAAGATAATAAATCCCATTTATTTTTCTTTTACAAAAAGATTGATAGGAAAATGTAATTAAATAATGGTCCCAATCTCTCATGTCCCTTTAATTTCCAACTCGTTTTCCATGAAACAAAAGCTTATCTCATCATATACCAATATGACCTCATCATTTGACATAAATAAAAATGATCATCACCTATAGGATCAATGCTTATCTTGTTAAGGTGAGGTCCTAAGAGAGTAATGGAAGAGCAAAAGTCTAATCTCTTTTGAGTGGTTACACCCAAGCTCAAAGCTAGGTCTTACAACTTGAGAAACAAGTACCTTACCATCATTCCAAGTGGTGGTCCTTATCATTTGACTACAAATATGTGGGAAAAATATGATTGTAAGTGGTTATAGAGTAATAAGATTGAACGTATTATGAAACTTTTTGAATTCATCATTATTGTGAACATTTCATCAATAATTCATCCATCACTTTTATCCATCATTCAACAATTATAAGGAGTCATCAACATTCACATTAATAGTTTCTCAATTTATCCCATCATCAACAATAGCATCTAGGTATTTTCATCAAATACATTATAGTTTAGGTCTAGAGTTCTATTTGGAAGATCAAAGGTCATTTAAGTGGGATCAATCAATTTCCCAACAAAATTAAATTAATTAGACCAAATCTTCATCATATGTTATTTAGTAGCTCAAGGTGAGTCCAACGGATTAAGTTTCATTCAAATCCAACTTCAGAATCACAAGTTACTCGAGATTTTCATATTGACCATAACTTGTGGTCAAGTCATGGTATTGTAGATTTACTAACTACTAGTTTACCATGACACATGGTATTGCAGAAATCAAGTTTTTAAAGACCATGACCCCTAGTCAACTTGTGGTATTAACCATGATTTGTGGTTGCTCTAAATTGTCAACAATGACCTATGGTTGCCTTGTGGAATAGATTTTAGTTAAGGTAAATTCACCATGATCCATCGTGAACATACCACAACTCATGGTATTTAAGAATTCAAATGTCTTAACCATTGGATCAAACCATGACTTGTGATACCCAAAATAATTAAATTTCTCTAATTTTCAAAGACTATGATCCATGGTCAACTTGTAGTGAAGCACCATGGCCATGGTCCACTTGTGATAAGAGACCACAACTCATGTTGTAATATCATGACTTGTGGTAAATCAAATTTTAATTATTTTCATTAATTTTCATAGAATTTGAGAATTTCCATCAAGGAATTCATCCTAAAAATCCCAACACTCAAATATGAATAAAGATAGCCCCCTTTGAAAATCAATTTAATGTTAAGCAGCTGGAGGGAGAACCTGCCTTCACCTTAGTTAAGAAAGTAAACATTTTGTCAATCCAATTTCTCATACACCTATGTCATAAATCATAAGAAATAATAAACTCCTAAGGAATGAAATTGCTACCAATACCCACCTAGCACCACTATGGATTCATGGAAAAGATCCAAATGAATCCTCCTAGTGGTGCTCAAATAAGCATCATCTACATCATCATCATCATCATGCCAATTATGTGTAGTTAAGGTTGTAGATTGTCTTTGCTTGCACAAAGATCTAGCTATAGTAAAGAATAAGAAGAAAAAAAGACAAAAAAATCATAGGTGCAACAAGTAATATGCAATTACAATAAAAGAGCATGTAGATGCCATGCTCATATGCAAACATAAAGGTTTGTTGGAGGCTCTTGTATAGGACCAAGGGGTTTATGATGCAGAGATGTCATAAGAAGATCACACTTATGCTCTTAAGCACATCAACAAGTTTCTCCAAGTCTCAACTCTTAAGAGGTGTTGTTCCTTTGATAACTTCACCTTTCTTTGGGCCAACCAAAAAACACAATGCTCGTAACATCTTGAGAATAGAGCTCGTTACTAATGCTTGCTATAGTTGCACTCCTTCCTTGGGCAAACTTCCTCACAAGGCATCCCTTCCTCCAAGCACAACTCCAAAGATGGAGACCCTAGTACCTTTATTACCACTTCTTCCTGCACCATGTATGAACCCTCCCATGACTTTCATGCTCCCCTTGGTACGGATTGAAATCCTTAACGAAACTAAATGCTAAAGCCATCCATGCAACACCCCACCCCCTCTCATCCCCAAATGCCCCTAGCACTCCAACCTTCCTACTGTTGTTACAGCCCCTAGCCTTAGTCCTTTTTCATCTGTCCATCCTCCACCCTACCTTCCTAAGGAACCATTGACTAAGGAGCATTGATATAGAATGGAGGCTATAAAATTTTGGGGTTTCACTAGCACCATGGGCCCTTTTGCTTCATACCAATAGACACTACCAATTGACACCCTTCCCACTTTGATTTTCCCAAAGTACTAGCCAGGCATTGCACTACCACTAAATAACCTACGAATGAACAGTACCAGGACCTGGACCTGTAATTGATTAACTTGTGGGATGGCACTTGGCTCAACCTGGTGTCCTTTTGGATCACTGCACCGTCCGCTCACGGTGTTGTCAAATATTGCAGTTTCTTGCCGCCAAAGGTCAAACTGTTTCCCGGTTTGAACGTGGTTGGCTTGCTGGCACCAATTATTGATGTTTAATTTTTGTTCCGTAGATGCACGTGACGTGCTTGACATTTTGCCTTTGACTGCTGGGACAGTGCCATTTTTGCCTGGACATTTGTGTCCGATTTTGTACCGTTTTCCTTTTGGTTTCTAATAGCCCATTTCAGTCTTTTGTCTGAAAATGAAAAGAAGAAAATGAAATCTTTTTGTCTGAAAATGAAAAGAAGAAAATGAAATCTTTCATTTTATTTGAACCAGCAGCACAGCTCAGCAGAGGACTACAAGCCTCCACGTTGCCATTGTCTCGTCCACGACCTTGGTTCACAAAATGCACTTCACATGACCACAGTCGCACAAAACCCAAATAACTCATATTTGACCCGACCATACGACCTGACACGTGACGAACAAGGCGATGCCACGTGGATGATATTATCGAAAAAGGTTTTAAAATCATCCAACGGCCCAGTTCTGGAATCTGGACGCACTTTTGCAGCGCAGCAGCAGTGCAGAAGATACCCTGTAATTCTTTTGATGGCGGCTGCTTCAACAAGTTCGTCTCTCGTCTTTTCGTGTGGAGTCCTTCTGAGATGCTTTGCATTTGCAGGAATCAGAGATGCAAGATTAAAGCGCAACGATGGTTTGTTACTCGGGCGGACTTTCAGACGGACCAGACGTCGTCGGAATGTTTGCTTCGCTGCTGGAGAAGGAGATTTTGGAGCAGAGAAAGCGACGCAGAAGCTTCAAATCGATACTACGGATATTGATATGGATGCTCATGCTAGCAGTGTGAATCTTCAAGAAAATGGAAACCGCAGCAGGGATTTGATTGATGAGCCTGTTTTGGCTGCCGTTGCTGCAGGTCTTGGACTCGTAGGCTCCGCTGTTGGTGCTATTTATGGAAGAAGCCTTTTGCTTTACAAGGTCGGTACGTTAGCTGCACTACTCAGCTCGACGATGCAAACGGAATTTTGCAATTTTACAGTAGTGTTCTTGTTCTCCTTGTTTTCAGGCGCTGTTTAGGAAAAATGCGTTCGGCGACTTTGGCATTTTGTTTTTGATGGAGCAACTCATGTTCCTGTAGAATAAGAACTAGAGAATAGAACTGCGCAATGTCGGTTGTCAGTCAAGTTGTTTTTACTTTTTTGTTTATTTTTGTTTTTTGTCCTGTTTTCTTTTTCTTTTTGATTTGGCGAATCCGCCATTTTGCGTTTTTGAGGTAAGCACTGGCATCGCACTCAAAGAATAACTCGAAAGTTTCGAGAGTACGAAGAAACTGCTATTCGCCTTTTGTTCCTTTTTTGGTTGCAATTCGCGTTGTTTTTGTAATTTTATGTTTTTGTTTTGCTGAGATGCTTCAGTGAACTTCCTATCTTGCAGTTCGATTGAAGAATTGTCGTTACGGTGAAATAAAATCTCGAAACGCTTCCGATTAATGTACCGGTTTGTTGGCTACTTTGAATGACTACACTCTGCTTGTATTTTGGTTCTTAGTTGCAACTAGAAGTTAGGATGTTAAATTTGAAGTTAAATATTTCTCCTAAAAATGACCCCTTTTGTTCGAAGCATTTTGTTTTGGGATTTATACTTGTCTTGAAGGTAGTGCGAAGTGTGTTAAGTTGGCGTGGAATTAAATTTTTTTGTAACACTATTACAATGAATCTAATCTGAATATCTACATTCCTACTCTTCATTCTTGAAAAATAATAGAGGAGATTTTTAAAATTTTGATAACATTTTCGATCCGATGTGAGCGCAGGGTGACGATCCTCATAACGAAGAAATGGTGGGCATGTTCCTTTTGGCTTCCGGATTCACGGTAATTAGTAATTACAGTGTGTAGTTGTAAAGATTTTGGCTTTCCTATGACCTCTGCAACTTTAAAATGGTTCTTACAAACAGTTTTGAAAAAGACAAATTTGATTTTCTGTGCACAATTAACACACTTAAAGATGGAACATAGGTTGCAATGGAGTACTGGGCTCGCTGGGTTCACAAAACGCTATGGCACGGATGCTTATGGAATATGCATATGGTAAGATCATGAATTAAATAAATGAATGCTATAAGGTTTTGAAACTGAAATTATTGGACAGAGTTTTGAAAACATCGTTAATCAAATTATTGTTAACTTTTGAAATCAATTAATCGAATTTTTAATTATATTATTTTACTGTATTTTAATTTCAATGCAGAACATTATAAAAAAATTGTAGTATTCATCTTCAATCCTATTTTTATTACCTACAGTTTTAATATCATGATAAAAAAAATTTGACGCGCACTGCAGTCACACCACATGCCGAGAAAATCCTTTTTCGAGCTCAACGACGTGTTCGTTATAACAAATGCATTACCTGCGCTCATGATGCTAACATATGGTCTCTACAATGAAGGTGTTCTTCCGGCTCTCGCTTACGGCGCTGTACGCAAATAAAGATTACACTACTCTTCCATTGTTCTTCTTTTGTTTCAATTTATTATCTGTATAATCCTTTATCGGTCTAGATGCCAGATTAACATCGGAAAAATAACATCCATTGATTTACTTGTAGCTTTAGTTTGTTCATAAATTATTTCCCTGGTGATAGATGTTAAGGCTTGGTTTCTTCTCAATTTGGAACGAACGTTTTGTTTTGAGCCTTTGACAGGGGATCGGAATTAGCGCTTACGGCGTAGTTAACATATTTCTGCATGATGGACTCATCCACGGTCGATTTGCCGTGGGAGCAATCGCCGCTCTTCCTTACCTACGCAGAGTTGTAGCAGCACATAAGGTCAGCTTTTCCAATCACAAACCAAACCACGGCCGTACTTGAATAATACGTTTTCTGCACGACTCTGATCTGCATATGCGAAAATCTCATTTCTTTTGAATTTGCAGCTGCACCACGAGAATAGGCTAAAAGGTATTCCGTTCGGAATTTATCTGGGTCCACAAGTAAGACTCTCTTCATTTCTTGATTCCATTTTATTCAGTTCCGCAGATTGTCTTACAAAGATTCTGAAATGTTTACTCATTTTCTCCTTTGGGGCTTTCCCCTTTTTCTTTAACGAAGGAAGTAGAAGAAGCTGGAGGCCTGGAAATGATGGAAAAGCTTTTAAATCAGCAAAAACTTTCATCTGATTTGTGAGCGAAAAAGCAATGATTTATTATGTTTTGTAAAGATTATTGCCACAAACGGCATATGGGACATGTTAAATGTCGAAATTATAATCATAATTAAAGTTTGAACGATGGAAGTTAACGCCAAATAAACTAATAAAATTGGTACGACTTCGGACATATTACGTCTTGACACTATGGAGATCCTCTGGATCCCATGGAATATATATATGTATATATATCTCATCTGAAATTAAGAGATAGAATAGTATTTTCATTGATAAAATATAGATTCAATGAAGTGGCTAAGAACTATGGATACCATAAAAATAGATCATATAAACTTTGTATTTTATTAGTAAACATTTGTCATAAATGTTTAGTTAAAGAATAAGCTTGACCCATAACTTGCATGTGCATTTTTCTTTATAGAGGTTAATTTATCTCCCACATTTTACACAATGTGGATGTGAACTCAAACAATGTTTGGAGGCTAATTTGTTTCCTAGTTTTTACACTTAAGTTTATGTGAACTCAAACAAAGCTTGTTGATTAAGCTGCAAGATTTGATTGGAATTTTAGTTGTAAGATAAGAAACTTTTAGTTGATTACCTCTAATATGCTCCAAGTAAAATTTTTTCTTAGCTTCCACATTTGACAATAACTTTTTATGAGTGGCAAGCAAGTCCAACACCCAACCATGTGATCTATGAGTGTAATTTGTGGATATTCTAGTAATGGTGTTCTATTTGGTTAGATGATCACAAGACATTATCTTAGCATAACTTGTAGTGGCCCTTTATTTCATATGGTGAAGCTTAACATAAGCTTATGATCATTGATATTGTATTAACCATGTTATAACTATATATAAACATAAGAAAGTATATTTAAATAAAAAATATTTAGGGGATGTAATGGTTGAGAAAATAGAATATCTCTTGGGAAGATGTACACCAAAATCTCAAGCATCTTTGTCAACTAGTTAAATAGAAGGTTTGAACACAAATGTGGGCTAATGTGGAAAGCAAGAAGCAATTTTATTTACACCATATTAGATCTAATAAATCAGATTTAGAAGCTCACTATCTCTCAATTGCTATTCCCATTAGATATCAGAATGCTATGAGCAAGCTTTGCTTAAGTTTTCATTATCTTAGAATTGAAAGTGGAAGATGGAATTAACTTCCTTGAGAAGAGCACATTTATAGGTTGTGCAAATCAAGAGCCTTTAAAGATGAGTTACATGTGTTTCTTTCTTATGTTGTGACTACACATTTGAGATAGCATTATAATGTTATAGCAAAAGCTTGTATAATTTGCTTTTGATGTCCCATTGTTTCTTGGTCAATTTGTAGAGTTTATCTATTAGAGGATAATTCATACCTTGTCATAATAACCTTCTAAGTTAAAGTTAAAGTCTTGGATATCTATGAGTTAAGTCATAGTGTGATTGAGTCAATTCATAATCGAAAGAGCCAATTTGTAATATGTTACTATTGTTGGTTCATAAAATTACTTTATATTATGAAGTTGTAATAGTAATGCTATTACAAAGTTGTAAACCAGTTGTTATGAAGAGTTGTATTGTTCAATGACACATCACATTTCCTCCCTTAATTAAGAGAGGATATTGACCAATACTATTGGATGATGAGTGAAAAATTGAAGAATAAGAAAGATAATAGATTTAATAATCTATTATGACTAAAAGGTCAGAAGATACAACTATAGGAGAAATTTTGTATTAAAGAAATTTATCTAAATTCTTGTCAATACTGTTAATTGAATTATGATTATTGATACTTTTCATAAAAATATTTTCCATGTGATGGGACGCAATATCACATGGGTTGCGATATCGCGTACGCGATGTATCGTACACGATATCGCATCTTCTCCTGCGATATCGCAGCACGCTACCAAATTTATAAATAAGAGGCGGCCCTCCCTNTAAATGGTTAAATGCTTTATTAGTTAACTAATCTTTCTCAACCCTCAACACTCCTAGTTAAGTGCATTTAGTACGACTACTTCGAGCACGTGCGTTATGCTTGGTAATCCCAGCAACGAATAGCGTTTGGTAATCCCAGAAGGTTGCATTGGTTCAGGGTGTGAATGGCAAGTGGGACGGATACTGATGCTACGAATTAGAACTTAGTTAGTTAAAATTAGTTACTTAGTCTCTTCACCCTTTCTCCTCCTAGCATAGGCGATACAACATAAAAGATATAAAAATCACATACCTCAGACTTACTTAACCATACAACCGTGACACATACAAGTAAGTCTGGGAATACAATGAACGATTAACCTTAGGTGTTCCATAAGGCGTATAAGCACTTAGTTTGCGGAGTTCGACTGGATCGCACGTGTAACACTCGTATTCGTATGGTTGAGTGTAGGGGTACCTCGCCACTCATCATTGGCACCGTTGCCGAGGACCGAGTTGTTTGTGCGCTAAGTAGAACATAGGAAATCATCCACATTGTTGGGAAGCTTAAACGAACCCTTAGGGTTAATCAGAAGAAAATTTAAACAACAGTCAATAGCACACCAACAAGATAACAATGTCTTCTTCTTCTTAATAAAGCACTTCACCACCTAGGGATCACACAAGAGACAGTCGGCGGTCTAACACACGTAACCAAGAACCACCAGTTCCTCAATAGTATCGGGTAGTGTATACTCATCATGATGAGTATATACCCGATATTACCTTTATCCTCCATCAGGATGAACAATTGCGTTGGTGAGATTTGCAAGGTAACATAGTGTTACCTCCAGATCGTGCTGTCCCCAACATGCTCCTTTGTGCTCTTGCACAGATAGACATGACGCAGCTATACGCTGAATACGTTGCAGAAGATTATGACACCAGGGATTACCATCCCATAGCGGCGCAATGTCAATGGGACGCATGGCAGGGGAGTTACCACACATTGTTGTAGGGCAAAGGCCCCCGTAATGCTTCACTTATCATAAGAGAAATGAAGGGTGGTGAACCTATCTCAATAGGTTCTCCACAAAATGATGTTCCCCCTCCTAACAATAGTGAGAAGGTAGGGTATCAGAACCTTCACTTCACTATACACAACCCTGGTTCTGATTTTCATGAACACTAAGTATTCATTGAGGGAACACAAGCACAAGATAAGGGTAAGCATTCTGATTGTCATCAAGATCGGGGCCGTAGCCATTGAAGAGAAGGTAAGAAACATCTTCATGATGATGGTTCCCCTTCTTCTTCCCCTTCATTACATCACTCACCCTCTCCTTCCACATTAGGACGTAGTCACCAAGAGTCCAACCATGAAGATAAGGGTAAGGATAAGCAAAATGAGAACCCTTGACGAGAGAGTTGAGAGTGAGGACGAGGACATTCTAGAGAGTCAAGGCATAGAAGGAAAAGTAGGGAACCACGTAGGCATCATAGACGTCATGAGAGAGATGATCATGAAGAACCCCTACTTGCCACCCGAAGTATGTTAGATATTACGGAGGTCGTTAGAATACTTACAAGGCATCAAAAAGATAGCCAGATCAAGAGACTAGACATGAATAATATCCCACGGTTTGAGGGGGGATAAAATGATGATTCACAAAACCACTTATAGGCATTCCAAGATGTCTGTGCCTTACAGAATATTGAAAATGAGTGGAAAAAGTTAAAGTTGTTTCCTAGGACACTCATAAAAGAAGTAGAGAGTTGGTATTGGTCCTTAGAGCTAAAAATTATTAGGAGGTGGAGTACAATGCTAGAATTGTTTAACGATAAATACCAAATGTACTCCAACTTACGTAAGAAGATCCAAGGATGAAAGCAGGGTAATCATGAACCCTTGGATGCCGGCATGGGCTGATATTATGCATTGCTACATCGTTGCCCGGGCCATGGTTACATGCAACGAGATCAACTACGCCACCTTGTAGATGGGCTAAGACATGAAACTAGGAGAACCCTTGGGACATATGCCCATGGGAGATTATCTAAACTTAGGTTCCGCGAAGTTCATAGATTGTTGGAGCAAGTAGCAAAAGAAGAAGGAGAGCTACGGAAAAGAGAAAACATGGAAGAGTATAGCCGCGATCCTTCCCTCCGAAAGAGGGGAGTGCGATTCTACGAGGAGGAGGATGAGTCACCACTCGAAGAGTTGGTGAATAGAAAAACCTTGCTGCTTTAGAAATTAACAACGGTAGATCAAATATGGAGCTCCTTAGATAGTAAAATCAAAATCGTTCTAAAAGTCATAGAGGAGTCTAAGGAACGAAGTAGTGACCATGATAAGAAAAAGCAGAGAGATTCAGACCATGCACGTAACAAGGGTAAGGGAAAAATGACTATCGTTGATGAGGTTGTGGATTCGGATACAGACAATGACGGTGGATGTGAGATCTACCAATATGACCATCCTAAGGGATGTTGTCCAATAATCTCACATCTACAAGAGTCTGGGGGTGTATGCACTCAACCCAAGACTTAACAAACGGCAAGCACCCTAAAGGTTACCTTATCCCCAAGGTAACCCAAGGTAGTTCCACCAACCGTTAACATATTATCCAAGTGGAACTCCACCACAATCTATCGAGCAACACCAGTAGTGGCAAATACAAGTAAGTCTGGGAAGACAACGAACGATTAACCTTAGGTGTTCCATAAGGCGTATAAGCACTTAGTTTGCGGAGTTCGACCGGATCGCGCGTGTAACACTCATATTCGTATGGTTGAGTGTAGGGGTACCTCGCCACTCATCATTGGCACCATTGCCGAGGACTAAGTTGTTTGTGCGCTAAGTAGAACATAGGAAATCATCCACATTGTTGGGAAGCTTAAATGAACCCTTAGGGTTAATCAGAAGAAAATTTAAACAACGGTCAATAGCACACCAACAAGATAACAATGTCTTCTTCTTCTTATAAAAGCACTTCACCACCTAGGGATCACATAAGAGACAGTCGGCGGTCTAACACACGTAACCAAGAACCACCAGTTCCTCAATAGTATCGGGTAGTGTATACTCATCACGATGAGTATATACCCGATATTACCTTTATCCTCCATCAGGATGAACAATTGCGTTGGCGAGATTTGCAAGGTAACATAGTGTTACCTCCAGATCGTGCTGTCCCCAACATGCTCCTTTGTGCTCTTGCACAGATAGACATGACGTAGCTATACGCTGAATACGTTGCAGAAGATTATGACACCAGGGATTACCATCCCACAGCAGCGCAATGTCAATGGGACGCATGGCAGGGGAGTTACCACACATTGTTGAAGGGCAAAGGCCCCCATAATGCTTTGCTTATCATAAGAGAAATTAAGGGTGGTGAACCTATCTCAATAGGTTCTCCACGAAATGATGTTCCCCCTCCTAACAATAGTGAGAAGGTAGGGTATTAGAACCTTCACTTCACTATACACAACCTTAGTTCTGATTTCCATAAACACCAAGTATTCATTGAGGGAACACAAGCATAAGATAAGGGTAAACATTCTGATTATCATCATGATCGGGGCCGTAGCCACTAAAGAGAAGGTAAGAAACATCTTCATGGCGATGGTTCCCCTTCTTCTTCCCCTTCATTGCATCACTCACCCTCTCCTTCCACATTAGGACATAGTCACCAAGAGCCCAACCATGAAGATAAGGGTAAGGATAAGCAAAAAGAGAACCCTCGACGAGAGAGTCGAGAGCGAGGAAGAGGACATTCTAGAGAGTCAAGGCATAGAAGGGAAAGTAGGGAACCATGTAGGCATCATAGACGTCATAAGAAAGATGATCATGAAGAACCCCTACTTGCCACTTGAAGTATGTTAGATATTACAAAGGCTGTTAGAATACCTACAAGGCACCAAAAAGATAGCTGGATCAAGAGACTAGACATGAATAATATCCCACGGTTTGAGGGGGGATAAAATGATGATTCACAAAACCACTTATAGGCATTCCAAGATGTTTGTGCCTTACAGAATATTGAAAATGAGTGGCAAAAGTTAAAGTTGTTCCCTAGGACACTCATAAAAGAAGCAAAGAGTTGGTATCGGTCCTTAGAGCCGAAAACTATTAGGAGGTGGAGTACAATGCTAGAATTGTTTAACGATAAATACCAAATGTACTCCAACTTACGTAAGAAGATCCAAGGATGAAAGCAGGGTAATCATGAACCCTTGGATGCCGGCATGGGCTGATATTATGCATTGCTACATCGTTGCCTGGGCCATGGTTACATGCAACAAGATCAACTACGCCACCTTGTAGATGGGCTAAGACACGAAACTAGGAGAACCCTTGGGACATATGCCCAAGGGAGACTATCTAAACTTAGGTTCCATGAAGTTCATAGATTGTTGAAGCAAGTAGCTAATGAAGAAGGGGAGCTATGGAAAAGAGAAAACATGGAAGAGTACAATCGCGATCCTTCCCTCCGAAAGAGGGGAGTGAGATTCTACGAGGAGGAGGATGAGTCACCACTCGAAGAGTTGGTGAATAGAAAAACCTTGCTGCTTCAGAAATTAACAACAGAAGTGTCAGCTAAGGTAGATCAAATATGGAGCTCCTTAGATAGTAAAATCAAAACCATTCTAAAAATCATAGAGGAGTCTAAGGAATGAAGTAGTGACCATGATAAGAAAAAGCAGAGAGATTCAGACCATGCATGTAACAAGGGTAAGGGAAAAATGACTATCGTTGATGAGGTTGTGGATTCAGATACAGACAATGACGGTGGATGTGAGATTTGCCAATATGACCATCTTAAGGGATGTTGCCCAATAATCTCAGATCNTAGGCAATAATACCCTTACCGGCAACCAGACCCATATGGCTATTACGTGCAGCAGCCAGTTTCTCCAAGTGACTCTATGGGTCACGCAACTCCACAACATCACAACCAGGTTCAGGAGTATTTTAGGACTCATTCTCCTACGAGAGACACACCAAATGCATACCATCCTCTGAATCCATCTGCCACTCATACATCGATAGTTCCACTACCACCCACTCCAACGATGCAAGGGGAACTCCCCACTCAACCACAACAACGTAATGCTACGAGAGCTGTAAACCTTCAACCCACTGCTGGTTTTGATGACCGCATGAAGAGAAGACCTTTCTTCAAAACCAAAAGCCCAAACAAGCTCTCGTAACCATAAGTGGTTGAGTCTGTGCACGCTCCTCCAAAAAATAAGGCTTTGAATCTCCCTTCAAACCAATAGCAGAGCTCAATGCACATCATTATGTTAACACATACCATTACTGACTAGATCAAGGTGGGCCACCTCCCCAGGAAATTCTCTGATCCTGGAAGCCCACTAATTTATCTCCAAGTCACTGGGAATGAACCTTATAAGGCTCTTCTTGACTTAGGTTTTGGAGTCAACTTAATCTCACGAGAAATGTATAAAGCCTGGAACCTGCCTCCACTCAAGAAGAGCAATATTCAACTAGAGCTGGCTGACTAGTCCATCACCATTCCCTTGGGGTTGGTGGAGGACATCGTTACCACTGTGTGTGGTTGGTCATACCCAGCTGATTTCCTAGTGATAGAAGTCAATAGTGACAAAGGGGACTTTCCAATTATAATGGGGAGGGCATGGCTAAGTACCATAAATGCATGCCTAGGAATCCATGATCTTTCCTTGGAAATATCTAAGGAAAAAGTTTATGGAAAGATTGAGAAGAAGAAAGTTCCATGCATCACATACAGTGACTCAGAGGGTGATGACATGGAGGAATGCTCAACATCTCCTGCATGCAACTGGTGTGCCCAAGAAACTTAGATACAAAGGTGCCTATATGTAGCAACCACACAATAAGAGAACACCCAGTGGTTGATAGCTAATCAAGAGAGCAACCCACCAACATGCATGGAATGAATTGGGGAAACAACTTGCACCCACAACGAAAGCATAGATACATTGGAATATGAGCATCACCAACTTTCAACCTTTAACCTAAAAACATCAATTCGGAGAAGTTGGACACTTTTAAGAAATTCAAACAAATGCTCATTATTTTGGATCTCTCCCTTTCAATTCAATCATGGGGGAGATGGCCACCTATGTTAATAATTCAGGGCCTTCAGTTCTTTTAATTTTTTTGTTTTACACATTTTTGTTTGGCACATTTTTGTTTTACAAATTTCTTTAACTTTTCTTGTTTTTGTTTCAAAACATCGTTCATACTTTTTATTTTATTTGTGTGTATGTGTGTGCCTTATCCGTTTTGTTAAGTTTGTCACCCAATAAGTGTTATTAAATGATGGTATGCATTGTTTTCTACTGGTTGCTAATGTTTGGCTTTTACCCTTAAGATTATGATGTTGATACTAAGGTCTGGTTCTTTTGATATGATAGGCAATGAGTCCACTTCATCCATACATCCAAAAATTTCTATGGTCTCTCTTGGCTTGGAACTGTACAGTCCCTTTCTCAATAATAAGAACTATAACGAATCAGTGATTGGGCATTTCTCAAACTAAGGAAGGACTCAAGGATTGAAACGGGTGTGACTTCAAGGGAACTTGATGCATTTTTGTTGGCCATTCTCTTTGGTGCTGGGATGTTTTCTTCTTGAGTTTTCTTCCTGCTTCGATGTTACCCAATTATTGGGAAGTTGAGTAAATAAAAATAATAAGTCTTTGCATGGTGTGGTTCTCATGCAAAAACACAAAAAAAACAACAACAACATCTGTGAGAATTCAAAGCACACCCCTTAGACAAAATAATCCTTTGGGCTACAAGCATTGGTTATGGAACTAAAATAAACATGTTCCCTTTAACTAAGGCCCTACTCGCTTCCTATTCTCTCTTCCTTCGTTTCGTCGGAATGGTGGTGGCTCTTTGAGGAATGCATTCTTGTTACTTCAAGTGGATGGATTGGCTGAATGCATTGATGCGAAGTCACTTGATGTGGTTTTTTTGAGGCCAGACTTGGAATGGGATCTACTAAGTCACATTAATCATTAACTACACAAGGGGTTGTACATCACCTTGTTCTTGAGATTCAATTCCATTCTCTTCTTTCCATCATTCTTCCTCCATTGTTGTTCACCTCATTATTGGTTGTATCATTAGTGTATATTTTGGTTGATGCATTATTTTCTTTTTGGTAAATTCTTGTGGTTAATACTTTACCTCTTATTCCAAATGACATTCCCAGAGCCTACAAACTCTTTGAATGTGGGTTTTTCAGGGAATTAAGGGCATGAGGCTACTTTGCGGAGGACCCACTGGCATTTCTATTTGATGCACCATTTAAATTCTTTCCCTTAACATTTTTGCAATCCACTCTATTTTGTTCATTTCCATCTTGACATCCATTTCATCGATGTTATAGTTGTCTCTTTTTCTCCATCTTTCTTATTCTTTTTCTTTCTCCATTCTATCGCTACCGGAGGTTTGCTCTTAGTCATGGGGGTCCTGATCTAATTTTTTCGATTTTTTCGATTTTCTCCTAGTCCCTACACCTTTGGTAGTCACCACTATTATATCTCCAGACCCGTATCAACCATACCACAACTCAGCCAATGGACCTTTCATTGAAGAAAGGTATCAAATGCATTGTGGTTCATTTACCCTTGGTAATATAAGATTGTGTTGTGTGTGCAGATGACAATCATATAGCAATGGATTGGATCTGGAGGGAACACTTGGAATGGATCGATGCTGAAGCAGCTATGCAAGGAACAAGATGGATGATGCACTTACGGATAGACAACAAAAGGCGCAATCTTGGCATTGACAATAGCAGATGTATTCTCTCTTCTCTCTTCTCTCTCAGCTGCCAAATAAGGCCTGATGTCAAATGTATAAAGTGTTCACTCTTGTTGTTGTGAACACCAGTTTTGTCATTTTCTGTAATGATGATCCATTCACATGTTGTCCCATTCACCATTAGTTCCATCCAAGTCAATAATCCCATACCTTCCCAATATTTTGCAAGGAACGCGAGGACAAGTTTTTATTTAGTCATGGGGGTATGATGGGACATGATATCGCATAGGCCACAATATCGCGTATGCGATATCGCGTCTTCTCTTGCGATATCGCGTATGTGATATTGCTTCTTCTCTTGCGATATTGCGTACATGATATCGCAGCGCATCGCCAAATATATAAATAAGAGGTGGCCCTCCCTTGTTTCTCCATCTAGATCTAGACCCTTAGCGAAACTCTGGTAGTTTTACCTCTCTAGAAATAGAATAATTTCCATGTGCCTGCAGTAGGAGTCCTAAAGTGAACAGATCTTTATTCGAGCAAATATTGTACCTGAGCANGATAAAACATAAAAGATATAAAAATCACATACCTCAGACTTACTTAACCATACAACCATGAAAAATACAAGTAAGTTTGGGAAGACAATGAATGATTAACCTTAGGTGTTCCATAAGGCGTATAGGCACTTAGTCTGTGGAGTTCGACCGGATCGTGCATGTAACGCTCATATTTGTATGGTTGAGTGTAGGGGTACCTCGCCACTCATCACCATGCATTCCAAAATTCAACATTGTATTTATTTTTCATGAAAATATAATATTTTTCTAATACATCATATGGGTCTTCAAATGTAATAAGGTTTCATTTCATTTTATTACATTGCAATAATAAGAAACAAATTCTAAGCTAGTTTATTAATGATGAGTGACTATTCCTTGATTTGCCATCATATTCCTAAACATATGCTTTGACTATTGGGATTATAAAGTGATTTCATTGTTGGACATACCAAGTGATTAGCCACTAGGAAACAAATTCATTGAGAAAATATATTATTGATAAACAAGAATAAGAGACCTTAAGAGGTAGAACTCATGATTATAGCTTTATAAGTATAGACCTATGTTTCATGTGGATTGGTAACATGAAAATGTAAGAATACTAGAGCATGTACCCAAAAAAGTTTGGAAATAAAGGCCATTTCATAAGAACAAGATTAGATGCATGTAGAAAATTAATATAAATTTCAATTAAAGATATAGGAAAAATCCTTAACTATAATCATTTATTTAGAAACATAGAAAATATTATAGATTTAAGTAGTAGTATTTAATTGTTAAAATTTAATTAGTATTATTAGTTTTATTTTTTCTATTTATTTATTAAACCTTTACCACTATATATATATATGTTTCTTGATGATTGTTGAGATTCTTTTAATATTTATGTAGTTGACGTCTAGTTGGGAATGTGCTCCATTACCTAGAATGTGAGGAACACAAAATTTTTTATGAGAGTAAGCTCTCGCTATATAATATTATAGGTCATGGAAATGAGGTGCTAGAACCAAAAAAAATTGTAATATAGCCACACCCTTAGATATATAGTCTAACTGGGACTTTATAACTTAGCATTTCCCACCAAAATTGAACCTATGACTTAGAGCTTTAAAATCAAGAGTCTTACCATTAGGTATACCCCAAGATATATAGGCCATGGAAATGACTGTACCATAAATACAAATATGAATATGAAACAAATAACATATATAAGATGAAAACCATCATGATATATTGGGAGAGGGAGTGTTGGAACTTGAAATAATTGAAACAAAGACACCCCAATATATATAGTCCAATTAGAACTTTATAACTTAGCATTTCCTGCTAGAATCAAATCCATAACTTGGAATTTTTCAAATTAAGGATCTTACCACTAGGCTAACATCTCATTGTACATTAAAAGATAAGAAAACTATCAAATAATTGACATAACTATCAAGTGTACCATCTTGAGACTTATAGAATGTGTTTAACTAATGTTTAGTAACTATTCAAAGATTTATGGTACTTTAAATACTTAAATTTATTTGTAATTAAAGACTAAGTCATAGATAGTGTATATTTTTCTATATGCTAGAAACCATTGAATCAATTACTTTTATATCATAACTATGTAGGGATATAAAAATACATCAATGGACATGTCTTTTCATTATATAAATAACTTAGTCTATTCATGTAAACTATGATACAAATATAAATCTCTTAATTGAAATTGTACACATTGAGGTTGATAGTAATGACATTTATCAACACTTCCTTTCAAACTCAATGTGGATAAAGATGAATGTTAAAAAAATAAAAGTGCTAATATTTGGAACTAGTAAGAGAGATTAGACTTTCGATCTAAATAATAAAATGCTTGATATTATGGATACTTATAGATATTTTGGAGTAGAATAATTTCAAAATTATAAGTGGAAGCATTCTATATCACATTAAGTTACAAATGGATGGATGGCTTTCTATACAATGAAGAACAAATGTAGCAATAATAATATTTGGACTTGGAGAATTCAAAAGTACCTTTTTTAAATACTTGTTCAAACTAGAGTGCTTTATGGATATATGGTGCACAACCTATGTCTTAATCAAGAATCACAAGAAAAAATTAAAAAAATTAAAAGCTAGTTATTATTAGATAACTTAAGTTCCATATGCAATACCTTCATTAGAAGATAACTTGTTATCATTAAAACTAAAGCAATGTATCAATTCTTAACATTTTACTTGAGAAATAAAAGTAGTAATAAGATTTTAAGAGATATCATATGAACATCTCAACAATAGGGATGGTTCAATGAAGGACAATTATGGCTACAAAAATGGGGTATTGATAATATTCATAGAATAATAAATTTAGAACAAACTTGAAAGCTTGTTATAGAAAGAGTTTTATAGAGATGAAAAAATGAGAAATAAATATAAAAAAAGCTTCAATGTTTACTAGGAAAATATTAGAGGTATCAAATATGATATAATAGAATATCCACATGCAAAAATTCCAATATCCATGAGAGCACTAATTAGCAAAGTAAGAATGGGATCACATCATCTTTGAGTTGAAACTAGAAGATGGGATAATGAGTAGCATGAAGATTGAATATGTTGATTTTATTTATTGCACGTGATAGAAGTTGATTAACATGTATTATTAGTAGAATGTTATGGGACCAATTTATCACATCCCCATTTCAAAATGGAGCCATTCTATAACAAATATGGTATCTCTTCATAACAAATATTGTAATTATTGTAATAAGACCCAAAAAGATGCGTTATAATAATGGACATATCTTTTAATAGGATTTTTAGGGGTTTAACCTAAGGTATTTATACCTAAGCATTAAAGGTTGTATTATCATAGAGTTTTAGAGCTATTAAAGGCAAGTAATAAGTTTTATGTGAAGTAGGACAAGAAGATGACTAGCCATCCCTTATGAATGATTGTAAGCCTAACAATGGTGGTAGTGTTGGATTATCTCTAAGGGATGCCAAAAGAAGATAATCCAAAGAACCCTTAGAGCATGACCTACATATACTATTCTACATTAATAAAGAATTTTTTTCATTTTAATTTGCATTTTCCTAGTTATTTTCTTTACACATAATGTCAAATGTTACATATATTTGTTGTTTTCCATGAAATCTAGAGATGAGGTGTCACATTTGGTATTAGAGTAAACCATGATCCAAAGGATAATCAAAATCAATGGTTGAGTACAATTTGACGATGAATCATGAAACCATGATCCAAGGAGAACCACGAATGCAATCATATCCAAGATGAGCCACATCAATCAAGAGGATGTCTTTCCTAGTGACTTCCACTGATATTAGTGACTAGGAGATCCAATTATGCTTCAACATGCAAAAGATGTTGCTAAGACAAGGATAACAATGATTTAAGTAACTATCAACCTTCATTATTAATAATAGACTTGTTCTTAGTGGCCTAAGATAATCTTTATACCTCTTCCCTAAGGGAATAGTCACAACCAAGTTTTTAAAAATATTTGTTTGCTACTAAGTTCCATACTTGGAACACTTGAATCCTAGTAACTCAATATTACCTAATCTTATATAGGGCTCATACATCAATGATGAGCGACAAGGTACCCCTATGTCCAACCATACGAATCACAAGCATTCACATGCAATCCAATCGAACTTTGCAGATCTTAAGCTCTTAAGTACACTGGTTCAAGGAAGTAAAATCTAATCAAGAGAATTGTTGCCTTCTCATTTCCACTCATGAGATACAAGTATATGGTTAAGTGCAATTGTGGTATATGATTTTTATCATTTTATGTTTTATAAGTTTAATCACCTAGAACAAGAATGAAAGGTAGAGGAATTTAATGTCTAATTAATTGATGAGTGGTGAGGTACCCCTACACTCAACCATACGAATACGAGCATAACACATGTGATTCGATCAAACTCCACAGACTAAGTGCCTACACGCCTCATGGAACACTTAAGGTTAATTATTCGTTGTCTTCCCAGACTTACTTGTATTTGTCACGGTGTATGGTTAAGTAAGTCCAAGGTATATGATTTTTATGTCTTTTCTGTTTTATCTCCTATGCTGATACGGTGAAAGTTGAAGAGACTAATTAACTAACTTGAACTAACTAACTAAGTCTTAATTACCTAGCATCAGCATTTGTTCCCACTTACCGTTCACACCCTGAACCAATGCAACCTTGGTTACCAAATGCTAATCGTTGCTGGGATCACCAAGCGTAACGCACATGCTCGAAGTGGTTGTACTGAGGCACTTAATTAGGAGAGAAGGGTTGAGAGAGATTTAATCACTAATAAAGAATTTAAATGGAAAATAATAAATAACAATAAATAAAGTCCTAATTAGCCTATTACATGCACTGCAAGGTTTATCCAAGAAGTTCTTCTTTATTTCTGTACACAAACATGTGTTCAAGTACAATATTTGGTCGAATAAAGATCCGTTCACTTTGGAGCTCCTACTGTGGGCACATGGAAAATATTCTATCTCTGGAGAGGTAAAACTGCTAGAGTTTCGCTAAGGGTCTAGATCTAGATGTGAAACAAAGGGAGAGCCACCTCTTGTTTATAAACTTGGCGATGCACCGCGATATCACGTACGCAATATCACAGTGAACGCGATATCGTGGCCCATGTGATATCGCATCCCATCAAACCCCCATGACTGAATAAAAACTCATCCTCAAGTTCCTTACAAAATATTGGGATGGTATGGGATTATTGACTCAAATGGAACTAATGGGATGACTTGTGAACGGATCATCATTATAAGACAAGACAACACTGGTGTTCATGACAACAAGAGTGAATACCTTATTACATTTAACATCAGGTCTTATTTGGTAGCTGAGAAAGAGAGATAAAGAAGTGTTGCCGCTGCCAATGCTAAGATTGCACCTTTCATTGTCCATCTGTAAGTGTGCCATCGATCTTGCTCCTTGCATAGATGCTTTAGCGCCTCTCCATTCCAAGTGTTCCCTCTAGATCCAATCTGTTGTTGCATGATTTCCATTTGCACACACACCACAGTTCTTGTATTAGTAAGGGTAAATGGATTTCAATGCAGTTGATACCTTGCTTTGGTGAAAGGTTCATTGGCTGAGTTGTGGTATAGCTGATACGGATCTGAAGATATAATATTAGTAACTACCAAAGGTGTAGGGGTTAGGAGAAAATTGAAAAAATTGGGCCCTGTACCCCCATGACTAAAAAAAGATGGAGAAAAAGTGACAACTATAACATCGATGAAATGGATGTCAAGATGGAAATGAACAAAATAATATAGATTGAAAAAATGTTAGGGGAAAGAATTTAACTAGTGCACCAAATAGGAATGCCAGTGGGTCCTCCCCAAAGCATGCTCATGCCCTTTATGCCCTGACAAACCCACATTCAAAGAGTCCGTAGGCTCTGGGAATGTCATTTGGAACAAGAGTTAAAGTCTTAACTGCAAGAATTTACCAAAAAGAAAACAATGCATCAACCAAAATATACACTAATGATACAACCGATAATGAGGTGAACAATGGAGAGAAGGATGGAGAGAAGAGAATGGAATGGAGTCCCAAGAACAAGGTGTACAGCCCCTTGTGTATTTCATGGTTAATGTGACTTAGTAGATCCCATTCCAAGTCTGGCCTCAAACACACCACCTTCAGTGACTTCACATTAATGTGTTTGGCCAAACCAACCTCTTGAAGTAACAAGAATGCCTTCACCCAAGAGTCACCACCGTTTCGACGAAACAAGGAGGAGAGAATGGGAAGTGAGAAGGGTCATAGTTAGAGGGAACATTTTTGTTTTAGTTCCATAACTAGTGCTTGTAGCCCAAATGATTATTTCATCTAAGGGATGTGCTTTGAATTCTCACTTTTTTTTTGTTTTATGTGTTTATGCGTGAGAACCACACCATGCAAAGACTTTGTTATTTTTATGTGCTCAGCTTCCTGATGATTGGGTAGTGTCCAAACGGTAAGAAAAATCAAGAAGAAAACATCCAAGAACCCCCAGAGAATGGCCAACACAAATGCATCAAGTTCCCTTGAAGTCACACCCTTTTCAATCCTTGAGTCCTTCCTTGGTTTGAGAAATGGCCAGTCATCGATTCATTATAGTTCTTATTACAAAAGGATTGTACATTTCCAAGCTGAGAGAGACCATAGAAACTTGTGGATGAATGGATGAAGTGAACTCATTGCCTGCTATATCAAAAGAAACATACCTTAGTATCATCATCATGACTTAAAGGTAAAAACCAAACATTAGCAATCAATATAAAAACAGTTCATATCATCATGAAGAACACTTATTGGTGAAAAAAGTATAGGGTGGATAACACACACACACACACACACACACACAAAATGAAAAAGTATAATGATGTTGTAAAACAAAAATAAGAAAATTTAAAGAAATTTGTAAAACAAAAATGTGTAGAAAAAAAAAACGTGTAAAAAAATGTGTCAAACAAAAATGTGTAAAATAAAAACTTGTAAAATAAAAACTTAAAAAGAACTGAGGGCCTCAAATGATTAGCATAGGTGGCCATCTCCCCCATGACTGAATGGAAAGGGAGAGATCCAAAATAATAAGCACCTGTTGGAATTTCTTAGAAGTGTCCAACTTCTCCTAGTTGATGTTCTTAGATTAAGGGGTGGAAGTCGGCGACGCTCATATTCCAATGTGTCTATGCATTCGTTGTTGCCATGAGTTGTTTCCCTAGTTTGTTCCATGCATGTTGGTCAGTTGCTCTTGCTCCTTTGAATAGCTGTCAACCACGGGGTGTCTACTACTTGTTGTGTGGTTGCTACATACAGGCATCTTTGTCTCACAGTTTCAAGGGCACACCTGTTGCATGGAGGAGATGTTGTGCATTCCTTCATGTCATCACCTGATGAGTCACTGTATGTGATGCACAAAACTTTCTTCTTCTCGATCTTTCCATAAATGTTTACCTTAGATATTTCCAAGGAAAGATCATAGATCCCTAGTCATGCATCTATTGTGCTTAGCCATGCCCTTCCCATTATAATTGGGAAGTCCCCTTTGTCATTGTTAACTTCTATCACCAGGAAATCAGTTGGGTATGACCAACCACACATAGTGGTAACAATGTCCTCCACCAATCCTAAGGGAATGATGATGGACTAGTCTACCATATCTAGTTGAATGTTGCTCTTCTTAAGTTGGGGCAGGTTCCAGGCGTGATACATCTCTCATGAAATTAAGTTGAATCTGGAACCTAAGTCAAGAAGAGCCTTATGTGGTTCGTTCCTAGTGACTTGGAGGTAGATTAAGGGACTTCTAGGGCTAGATAGTTTCCTGGGAAGGTGGCCTACCTTGATCCAATCGGTTACGGTATGTGTTAACATAATCGTATACGTTGAGCTCTGATGTTGGACTGAAGGGAGCTCCGAAGCCTTGTATGTTGGAGGAGTGTGCATAGACTCAACCGCTTGTTGTTGATAGAGCTTTTCTGGGCTTTTTGTTTTGAAGAAAAGTCTTTTCTTTTTGCGGTTGTTAGAACTAGCAGTGGGTTGGATGTTTACGGATCTCGTAGCATTGCATTGCTACGATTGAGTGGGGAGTTCCCCTTGCATTGTTGGAGCAGGTGGTATGGGAACTATAGGTGGAAGAGGTGCAGATGGAGTAGGAGGATGGTATGGATATGGAGCATCTCCCAGAGGAGAAGGAGTCCTTCTGAAGTACTCCCAAACTTGGTAGTGATGTTGGGGAGTTGTGTGACCCATGGAGTCACTTGGAGAAATCGGCTGCTACACGTAGTAACCATAAGGATTTGGCTGTCAGTAAGGGTATTGTTGTTTCGGCGGTGGCATCCCCCATGACTATGGGTATTACCACTACTGATGTTGTCCAATGGGTTGTGGTGGAGTTCCACTTGGATAGTATGTCAATGGTTGGTGGAACTGTCTTGGGTTACCTTGAGGATAAGGTAACCTTTGGGGTGTCTACCGTTTGTTGAGTCTCGGGTTGAGTGCATACACCCCAGACTCTTGTAGATGTGAGATGATTAGACAACATCCCTTAGGATGGTCATATTGGTAGATCTCACATCCACCATCATCGTCTGTGTCTAAGTCTACAACCTTATCAGAGATAGTTATTTTCCCCTTATCCTTGTCACATGTAGGGCCTAAATCTCTCCGCTTTTTCTTGTCCTTGTCACTACTTCATTCCTCCTTGGACTCCTCTACGATTTTTAGGACAAGTTCAAGTCTACTATCCAAGGAGTCCTGTATCTAATCTACCTTAGCCATTACTTCTGTTGTTAGCTTTTGAACCGGCAAGGTTTTCCTATTCACCAACTCTTTGATTGGTGACTCATCCTCTTCATCACAAAATCTCACTTCCTTCTTTCGAAGAGAGGGATCACGGTTATATTCTTCCGTACTTTCTCTTTTTCATAGCTCCCCTTCTTCTTTGGCTACTTGTTCCAACAAGTGATGAATTTCATGGGATCTAAGTTCTGATAGTCTCCCTTGGGCATAAGTCCCAAGGGTTCTCCTAGTTTCATACCTTAGCCCATCTACAAGATGGTGAAGCTGATCCCATTTTGCATAACCATGGCCCAGGCAATGATGTAACAATGCATAGTAGTGGTCCATGGTAGCATCCAAGGGTTCATGAGTACCTTGCTTTCATCCTTGGATTTTCTTATGCAAATTAGACACTCTGGAGTACGTTTGATATTGATCGTTGAAGAGTTCTAACATCGTACTCCACCTCCTAATGGTTTTCACTTCCAAGGACCGGTACCAACTCTTTGCTTCCTTTATGAGTGTCTTGGAAAACAAATTTAGTTTTTGCCACTCGTTCTCTATGTTTTGCAAGGTTCAGGCATCGTGGAATGCTTGTAAATGATTTTGCGGATCTGCATTGTATCCCCCTTCAAATCGTGGGATATTGTTCATGTCTAAGCGCTTGATCTAGCTATCTTTTTGATGCCTTTTTGGTATTCTCACAACCTTCGTAATATTTAGCATGCTTTGGGTGGCAAGTAGGGGTTTGTCATGATCATCTCTTTCATGATGTCTATGATGTCTACGTTGTTCCCTACTTTCCCTTTATTCATGCCTAGACTCTCTAGACTACCCTCGTCCTCTCTCTCGACTCTCTCGTCGAGGTCTCTCATTTCTCTTACCTTTATCCTCTCCATTATGCTCTCTATGATTGCACCCTGATGTGGAAGGAGAGGGTGAGTAATGTGATGAAGGGGAAGAAGAAGGAGAATCATCGTCATGACCATGTTTCTTACCTTCTCTTCTGTAGCTTCAGCCCTGATCGTGGTGATGATCTGAGTGCCCGTCCTTGTCATTTGTTTTGGTTCCCTCAGTGAACAGTTGGCATTCACAGGGATCAAAACCAGGGTTGTGTATCGTGAAGCGTAGGTTCTGATACCCCAACTCCTCACTATTATTAGGAGGGGAAACATCTTTTGATAGAGAACCCGTGATAAGTGGTTCACCATCTCTAATTTCACTTAGGACGTGCAGGATCTCTTTGCCCTTCAACAATGTATGTTGGATCTCCTACCTTGAGTCCCTCATACGTTGTGTGGATGTAGGATAGTAATCCCTTGTGTCAAAATCACCTATAATGTATTCAGCATAGAGCTGAGTCATGCCAATTTGTGCCAAAGCACGAAGGAGCATGTTGGGAACTGCACGATCTGGAGGTAACACTATGTTACCTTGCAAGTCTCTCTAGCGCATCTATTCATCTTGATGGAGGATAAAAGTAAAATCAAGTATATACTCATTGAGATGAGTATATACCACCCTATATTGTTGAGGCACTGGAGAATTTAGGTTATGTGTTTTAGATTGCCGACTGTTTCTTGTATTATCCCTAGGAGGTGAAGTGCTCTTTTGAGAAGAAGAAGAAGAAATTGTGTCTTATTCAGTGTGCTATTTAACTATTATAAAATTTTTTGTTAATTAACCCTAAGGTTCGTTTAAGATCCCAATGATGTGAGTAATTTCCTATGTTCTACTTAGCGCACAAACACTTAGTCCCCGACAACGACACCAATGATGAGTGGCAAGGTACCCCTACACTCAACCATACGAATACGAGTGTAACACGCACAATCCAGTCGAACTCCGTAGACTAAGTGCCTACACACCTCATGGAACACTTAAGGTTAATTATTTATTATCTTCCCAGACTTACTTGTATTTTTCACGGTGTATGGTTAAGTAAGTCCAAGGTATATGATTTTTATGTCTTTTCTATTTTATCTCCTATGCTGATAAGGTGAAGGGTTGAAGAGACTAATTAACTAACTTGAACTAACTAACTAAGTCTTAATTAACCTAGCGTCAGCATCCATTTCCACTTATCGTTCACACCCTGAACCAATGCAACCTTGGTTACAAAATGCTAATCATTGCTGGGATCACCAAGCATAATGCACGTGCTCAAAGCGGTCGTATTGAGGCACTTAACTAGGAGAGAAGGGTTGAGAGAGATTTAATCACTACTAAAGCATTTAAATGGAAAAAATAAATAACAATAAATAAAGTTCTAATTAGCCTATTCCATGCACTGCAAGGTTTATCCAAGAAGTTCTTCTTTATTGTCGTACACAAACATGTGTTCAGGTACAATATTTGCTCGAATAAAGATCCAGTTACTTTGGAGCTCCTATTGTGGGAACATGGAAAATATTCTATCTCTAGAGAGGTAAAACTACCAAAGTTTTACTAAGGGTTTAGATCTAGATGTGAAACAAAGGGAGAGCCGCCTCTTATTTATAGACTTGACGATGCACCGCGATATCGTGTGGGATGCGATATCGCAGCGGACGACGCGATATCGCGTGGGATGCGATATCTCGGCGGATGATGCGATATTGCGTACGTGATATCGCATCCCATCATCAATCTACTACCTAGCTAGCCTAACACAAGTACTTGTTCCCACTTTCTAGACACATCTTGAACACATATAGTGTTGAGGGGTTACCAAACATTAAGCGTTTCTTGGTTACTAAGCACTACATGTATGCTTGAAGTGGTTGTGCTTGTGTTCATGAACAATTGGAAATTAATTACTTAATTAAAGTGCATTGAGTTAAAGTTCATGAATATTAAATGCATTAAATAAACATTAATCTATTCTTAGTTCTACAAGGATTATCAAAAGGGCTCATCTTTATTTCTATCACACTACTATGCTTAGGTACATCAATGCTTGAACAAAGATCCATACACACTCAGACTCCTACTGTGTGCACTTAGAAATATTTTAACTCTAGAGAAAATAAACTACAAGAGTTTCACTATACTCTAACAAAAACTATATCAAAATCGTGTGCCCAAGCGCTATATTTATATGCCAGCATATACCTCGTGATATCAAATATTTGACATCACATCTTAGGGTCTGATATCGAGAATCCAATATCAAGGCTCTAGAGCACATCTAAACATAATTCATCATACCCCCATGTTTGAATGAAAACTCATCCTCAACTGAAGAAGAGGAGGAACAAGTTCCTTACAAAATATTGGATAGGTATGGGATTATTGACTATCATACAAACTAACTCAAATGGAACAAATAGATTCTAAGTGCCCAAGTGTATCGATATACAATCTTTTACAAAATTGGGTGTTCATGACAATAGAACTAAATATCCTAGACAAAAATGACATCGAACTTCTCTTGATAGCTAAAGAGTGAGGGAGAAGATTCAATGATCATGAATGGTCCTTGTCATGTGGTACTGCTGCATCATCTTTGGTTAATACAATCCCACTTCTAGTCCACACTTTCCACTACAATCACAACAAAATTATGGATTAGTGTGCAATGTGTAACATATAGCTTTTAAGTACCTTGTCTTGTTAGTGGTTACACTTGGCTAGGTTGTGATTATGGTGGATTGATTCCTTTAGTAGTGTTAGTGGGAAGATTGAAAAATAGGGTAAAATGGATAAAAGGTCCATTATTAAATTCAAAAAAGTTGAAACATGATGAAATGCTTGAAGAGGATTTAAGAATTCACAACAATAAAAAGGAAATTTCAGTAAAAAATGTTGTGAAGATGTGCACAATTGGATGTCCTTGATGGGGTATGTAAAAGGATATGATTGTGAGAATGTCTAAGGATAAAGGACCTAACTAACCCAACCAAAAGATATGCAAGTGGATACTTTCCAAAGCAGGAACATGCCTTTTATTGCCCTTGTATAACCTCAAATTGAGGAGTCCATGGGCCCCATGGATGATTAATGGTTACAGAAAGTTAAGTACAAAAACTTGGAAGAAAGTACTTAAGAATTTTGACACCTCGAATCAAGACATCGAACAAGAACATGAAATCAGTGGTAAAGTGAGACATGGAAAGTGTAGTTGGATGAGAGAGAGAGAGTGGAATGGAGTTCCTGATTAAGTTCACAAGAAGTCCCTTTTGAATTTTGTGGTTAAATCACCTGATAAAATCCAACCTTCGTCTAGACCAAAACCAACCTCATTCAGTGATTTCGCATCATGATTCTAAGACCAGTCCACCCCCCCTCCCCCCTTGAGACACAAGAGTGTTCCCACAAAACAACCACCATTCCTTATTAAAGAAGAAAAGAGAAGTAGGAAGTGAGGAAGGGACTTAGTTAGAGGGGACCTTTAGGCATGGGTAACATGTCTTTCTAGTCCCATAACTAGTGCTTGTAGTTTGTTTATTTTGTCTAAGGGGTGTGCCTTGAATTCCCATCATTTTTTTTAATGATGGAAACCATATCATGTAAAGACTTATTCAACTTTATGTTATTGGTCGACATGGAATGGTAAGAAATCCATNATTCAACTTTATGTTATTGGTCGACATGGAATGGTAAGAAATCCATGAAACACACATGCACCCAAGTAAGCAGAAAGGCACAAAGAGTACCAAGTTCCCTTGAGGTCACACCTTGTTCAAACCTTTGAATCTTTTCCAAATCCAGAAACTACCAAAGTTACAAGTTTGTTAAAGTTTTATTAATGAAAAAAAGACTACACATTTCCAGAGTAAGGAAAACCATAGAGTTTATGGATGGGTGCATGTTGTGGATTCATTGCCTATTTCATAAAAAAGAAACCAGGTCCTAGTTATCAGTAACAAAATTCAAAGCTAGAATCCAAACACCAATAACCAAATAACCAGATAACACATGTTCACATTAATTGAACCACATTGTACCTAGTTTGCAATAAGGCACAAAAGTACTAAAACATAATAAGAAAATGATATCCAAATAAAGAAAAATATACAAGAAATTGTAAAATATTTAAGAAAAATAAAACATACTAATGATGTTGTAAAATAAAAAATTTTAAAAAATTAATAACATAAAAACAAAAAGGTGTAAGATAAAGAATGTGAAAAATAAAAAGTTGTAAAAGTAAGAAGATGTAAAATAAAAATGTGTAAAACAAAAAGATTAAAAACTAAGGAGCTACTTATATAGTTACATGGATGGCCATCTCCCCCATGATTGAGTTGAAAGGAGAAAATTCAAAATACTGAGCATGGTTGTCCATTTGATGAGGCATTTGTTGCATTGGCTTGCTTAGGCTCGTTGAAAGGTTTGACTTGTTGTATGTTGACCAACTATTGGAATGCCTTTTCACATTCATTGGCTTAGACAAATGAAGCATCCTTATTTTTTAGCTCAACTAATGGTTTTGTGACCTTAGATAAATTCTCTATGAATTACTAATAGTGGCCAGTTTTTTTACGGAATGATCGAACATCTTTGATGGTTTTTGGTTGGCAAGTAATTTCTTAGATGATCCTTATTTTTTTAGGGTCTATCTCAATTCCTGCTTGTGATATTCTATGTCCTAATACAATGCCTTCTTGGACTATCAAATGACTCTTTTGCCAATTGAGTCAAAGGTTTGTTTCAACACATCTTTTCATTACTTGCTTAAGGTAGTCTAGGGCTTGCTCAAATGTAGCTCCATAGGTGGAGAAGTCATCCATGAAGACTTCCACACCACTACTAATCTGTTGTTGAAAAATGCTTAAGACCAAGCATTGGGATGTAGCAGAGGCATTGCACAGACCAAATGGCATCTTATGATATGCAAAAGTCCCCTAGGGACTTGTGAATGTTGTCTTGGCTTGGTCCTCTAGTGTGATTTGGATTTGGTTATAGCCACAATAACCATCCAAAAAACTATAAAAACAATGCCTAGATATTGTGTCTAACACCTTATCAATGAATGGAAATAGAAAATGATCCTTGAATGTTGCCATATTTCGCAGTTGAAAAATCAATGCAGACCTACCACTTTCCACCTTTATTTAGCATAATCACGAGTGGACTAACCCACTTACTATTTGCAATGGGATAGATGAACCCTACCTTGAGGAGTTGTTCAATTTCCTCTTTGATGATTTGCTTCAATATGGGGTTTAATCACCTCTATGGTTGCCTCTTTGGCTTCATGACCATGTCGGTGTAGATACAATGCTAGCATATCCTAGGATCAATCCCTGTGAGTTCAAAATATGAACAAGCAAAGGCTAATGACCATTTTTCAACCACTTTCAACAACATCATTTTCTATTTTGGAGCAAGATTTGCACCGATTATGACTAACTTCCCATTTTTTAAGAACACATATTCCATGCTAGCTGGTAGAGTTTCTAATTCAAAGGGCTCTTGCTTAAAATTTTTAGGAATTTCCAACTCTTCCCAATAGGTATCATCATTTGCATCATCAAAGAGTTGGTGATGAACTTGCTCTAGTTCATCCATGCCTATGACATATGCACATGTTAGGCTCTTAGTCAATTCCATGCAAAATGTGCTACTTTCAGGATCAGTGGTTAGCCACTAGGTATCCTCTTATTTTGTGGCCGATGCATATAGACACATTTGAATATCTACTTCTGGTGCACATTGCTTACATGCAAAGATGGATGGTCATTTCACTAATCAAAGTTTTTGCACACAATTACACCTTGTATCGCTGTATGCAATGTATGGAACTCACTTCTTCTTGATCTTCTTGAATGCATTTTCTTTAGATATTTATAGGGAATGATCTCTAATGCCCATTTTTTCATTAACAATGCTCAGCTAGGTCCTTCCCACGATGATTGGAAAGTCCCGTTTGTTGTTCTCCACCTTGATTATGAGAAATCGTTGGCGTAACGATGGAAAGGAAAAACAAACATCGAAAGATCGTTGGATGGGCATAGCTAACCCTGCCTTTGCGTGAGGGAAATTTGGAAAAGAAAACGAAGGTAGAGTGCCTTGGATGATCTGCAAGCAAATCAACCAAGGACTTCCTTGAACGTAAGCTATGGCTTGCGCTAGGGTTACCGTAACTGATATTCGAAATGTAAACAGTGATGCACAAAATGCAAATAGAGTGTATGCAAAACTGGTATTGTAAACAAAGTGTAAACTGAATTTAAAATAGAGTAAACAATATAATGGAAGGAAAAAATGAACTATATTGTATTGCTTAGAATGAATGTGCACCGATCAAAGCGTAGCTGCACATGTGGACACCTAATTGACACATAGCTGTCCATCTAACACCTTTCACATGATCCATTTTCCTCTCATTTCTCAGCCATTGATCGATCTATGAGTTCCATACCCGAACCTAGCCAAACATTATAAATACCCCATCCATTCACATAAATAGGGTTGGAAATTTTGAAGGTTGACAGCTTAGGAAACACTGACTAGCAACTTTTGGATGCTTGAGCACACCTGACTCCTAGCATCCAAGCACCTGCAAGCATATTACCTTGGGGCTTAGCACTTGACTTGCCATCCACACTCGTAGCTACACTTTGACCGGTGCATATTCATTCTAAGCAATACAATACAATTCATTTTTTCCTTCCATTATATTATTTACTCTGTTTTAAATTCAATTTATGCTTTGTTTACAATACCAATTCTGTATACGCTCTTTTTGCATTTCATGTGTCACTATTTACATTTCGAACATCAGTTACGATAACCCTAGCACAAGCCATAGCTTACGTTCGGGGAAGTCCTTGGTTGATTTACGTGTAGACCATCCAAGGCACTCTGCCTTCATTTTCTTTTCCAGCTTGCCCTCACGTGAAGGCAGGGTCAGCTGTACCTATTCGGTGATCTCTCGGTG
Source organism: Gnetum montanum (assembly GCA_015680685.1). Lineage (NCBI taxonomy): Eukaryota > Viridiplantae > Streptophyta > Gnetopsida > Gnetales > Gnetaceae > Gnetum > Gnetum montanum. The sequence continues at coordinate 145,076 of MNCI01023102.1, read as the reverse complement.
TTTGTTTGTTTTCCCTTCTAGCCTTACACCAATGATTTCAGTCAATATAGTAAATTGGCACTAGAAGGAGGGCCAAACTTGTTTACCGTCAAAATGTTGATCATGCTACCTATTCAAATGCTGCGCAGGACAAGTGCTAAAAATAAAGCCCAGCTTCTCAAGCTAGCTTGCATATGCCTAGATTTACTTACTCACACTAACCTTAGCTTGCTCACGCTGTCAACTTACTCATGCTGACAGCTTGCTCACACTGTCAGCTTACTCACACTGTCAGCTTGCTCACGTTGAAGCCAGTTTGCACATGCTTAGTTTGCACATGCTCAAACTTACTCACACCAGCTTGACCACCTAGCTTACACATGCTCAGCTCATCCAACCCAGTTTATTCACGCTCGCTATGGAATCTTCTTAGATCAACACCGTGAAACTACCGATCTTTGACTTTGGGGTTGAGACCTCAAACCCTTTGACTGTGACAGAACCCATAACTATTATTGAACAGATAAACCCCCAAGGCCCTATGTGCCATCACTTAGGCTATAGGGTAAAGACCCTACTTATGCAACTCTCACACCAAAACAATATAACTTCATTTGTGTGAAGATTCAAGCCAACCTGCCTATTGATCGCGTAGAAAGGGAAGCAAAGTGAAACTATGAACTTATTTACAAAGGAGGTCATGAGTTCATTCCCTCATCATTTGATATAATCCCCCTTTCTGAACACCATCATCAACTCATATCTCAGCTTCTCATGGCAAGAAGTCAAGACTTACAACCACCTCCAATAGAGCCTTAGAGTGGAGATGAGGAAGATGACTTTGTAGCCCAATCTGAGCATGGGCATTCATACCATATTGTCAGTCCCCACGCCCATAAAAGCCCATTATTCCAACCTTTCCTGGAAGAAACTATGCTTCCTCCTTCATCTGCAAACACTTGAGTGTAGGTTTCTCGACAAGAAGTATCCACTTCCATTCCCACCTTCTCCATGCCCAACATTCAATTTGATATGTCCACTTCTATCATACCTCTGCAAGTACAGTCCCAACAATCCCCTCCTCAAACTAATGCAGGATCAATCTTCCGACCTCAGGTAATTGGGATGCCATCTGTCATACCAGCTTCCACGTCCACCCATTACATACCACAAGACCCATGGATCACCATTGATTACTTCAGCCCAACACGTTCAGGGTGTCACCTCATAACCTATGGCTGGGTAGTGGGTTTCACCAACTATTCAACAACATCAATCAACTCACTACAGGCTACCACAACCTGCAATCCCATCTCTGAATGTTGCTCCACCACAACAACCAACAATCCAACAGTCTCCCTTTCCACAAACAATGCAACAATCGAATTATTATCAATACAATCCACTCAACCTGTCAGTCTACCTACCGCCCAAGAGTGGGTAGACACAAAGAAAATGATGCACTTGTTAACTAAGTAAGTAAAGCACCTTAAAACTGTAAATACTGAGGAAGTCAAGGTGCTAGACTTTTACCAAGATGATCCAATCAACCCTTCAGTTCCACCGTTAACCTTACCAAAGGGAATCTCATTACCCTAGTTAACCAAGTACAATGGAGAGGGAGATCCAAACACCCACCTAGTAACATTTCGACTAGAATGTCTATTGCTTCAAGCCTGGCCTCATGTAATTTTGCATGTGTTTGCTATGTCCTTAACGGGAAAAGCTTTAGACTGGTATCGAGCTTTACCTTGTAACTTCATATCCTCTCTAGAAGATTTGTTGCATCAGTTTGTCACCTGTTTTAAATATAATCTAAAGCCTGAAGCTACACTGGATAGCTTGATTTAGATTAAACAGGCACTGTTAGAGCCGGTACAAAAATTTATCCAAAGGTGGAGTGTGGCCCTGAATGAACTTCAAGAGCTCATCCCCGAAACATACCTGGTTACCATCCTTAAGACATCTATGAATGAATTTATTAAATTTAAACTTTATTATTTGAGTGCTTGTACTTTGAGCCAAGCATTCATGCAAATTAAGAACATAGAAGAAGTGGCGCAAACAACATATGAGGAAAGATAAGGATAAATCCAAAATGACGGTAGTGGTGGTGGCAAAGACAACTCAACCTAATGATCCAAGACAGAAAGGAAAACAACTCGCTACTCCAACCAGCCGTGAAAGAACCACACCTATGCCTACACCCAAATCTTCCTTAAATAAAAACACCAACATGGGTCACACTAGTACATTCGAACGAAAGGATCCCGCCCAGTATACACCCTTGCCTATGAAGCCTTCACAATTGTTAGATCAACTTCTAAAGGCTGGGCTAATCAAACATAAACAAATGTCTTCTATGGCATCTCAAAAACATGATCGATTCTATGAGTTGGCTAAGAACCCAGCTTTAGCAATAGCTAATGAGCTCCCCATTCCAAGAGGCTTTAGGTTAGAAAGGTTTTGCGAATATCACCAATGGTGTGGGAATGGGACTAACTACTATTTCACCTTAAAACAGGATATACAGTGCATGATTGACATGGGTGAAATAGTATTTGACGAGACAAACCCAGTAAGGCCCCAAAACCAACCCATGGGAGTCTACAAGGATCCTCTCAATACTAATGATGCACCATATGTGATTAATACTATCCATGTGGAGAATGGATAGGATGTCCCACGAAAACCTTTTATAATCCACAGGCCCTCTAAAAATACACCTACCTTAACACCTCCTCAAACTCCTTTCATCATACGCACGTTCCCTACATCACAAAAACCATTCTTCGTTCGCATACCTCCTTCCATCGGAGTAGCAACCACACCATTAGAAACCCAGCCCACTCCCTTTGTGATCGAGGTACCAAAACACCCTGATGTGCAACCTTCTACCATTCCCCTGCGACCCCTGTGAGAGTGTCTTGCCGATAGGCTAACATGAGAGCGCCTAGAGAAGGAACGTCATGAGCACAAATTAGGACCGTCGAAGTTCATACTGCTAAATGTTGTTCTGATGGTTCCATCCACTGGTGATCCTAGCACAAGTCATCAAGATAAGAATACAAAAACTCATAGGGTCCTAAAATCAACATCCCCCGTTACCAGTGCAAGAATCCCTCCACGAGAGATACGAATGCTGGGTCAAATGGACCAAGTCTCCACAAACAAGAGTTCCCCAAATGGTAAGGATCTAGCGAGTGCATTGACCCAAGTCACATAGGCTATGAAACAAAAGAATACTTCCTTAAGCCTATATGATCTAGTAATGACTTCATAAGTACATCGGGAAGCTCTTGTGCATATGTTGACTTCGATTCCTATTAGTGAGGACCTTCTAGTAGATGAGCCTTCCATTTATGCATTACTATCCCCACAACCTCAAGAATTAAGGCCCACATCCCTAGAGTTTCGTTCTAATGACATCAAGCGAGATGAGAAAATGGGAGAGGTTACTACAACCCCTGTGTTCATAACAATACAAGTCAACCATTTCAAAATACATAGGGTGCATGTCAATGACGATGCGACAATGAATGTAATACCCTTTCCTATCATCGAAAAGATAGGGCTTATAGAGCAAATACAACCCACAACAACTTCTTTCTTAAAATCCTTCAGTGGTTCCTGTGTCGTGGTGAAAGGCATGGTTACCTTAGACTTCATAGCAGGGGACCAGTTCCCCACATTGGCTAAATTTATAGTGGTTAATGAAATGTCGGGTTTCAATATGATTCTAGAACGTCCTTGGCTAGCTCAACTTGGAGCTGTATCCTCACCAATCCATCAAGAGATCCACCTACCTTACGAGGGTGGTGAAATCATCATACATGGGGATACGACAACATCACTCACTTCCTCACACTCGAGAATGGATCAAGGGTCAGAAATCGAGTTCTCTGAGCCTAAACAAGGAACCATGAGCATACTTGAAGACATGAACCCAACGTTAAATCATGATCCTACTAAAACTGAGGAAGCACCAGACAACACAAATGTAGGAGCCATTCCCACTAACGTCTCTTGGTCGGAATTACCCTTTGACATCACTAGTGAAGGGGAAGGTGAGTATAAGATCGTGCCTACATGCCCTACTCCTCATGTCAAACTATGAAAGATTAAAAAGCAACTCAATGGTTAGGGCAAACTACCCCCAAGTGTGCGAAATGACATTAAACTACCAACCATCCGGTATGACACTAAACTGCCAGCGAACGTCTGCAATGACGTTAAACTAGCCACGGTCAGAAATGGCTGGTTCCTTTTAAAGCTTCCTAAAACTATTATTGCTTTCGGCCTAGTATGGCCTAAAACTGCCATATGGCCTGGTACGACCTAAAACTACTATGACTATCGCTACATTCTGAAATTTATTTAGTACATAGATTAATTACCTGGTGCCTGCTTACATTTAACAACTCCTTCGTCAAGCAGACGTAACTTACCTTGCTCCTGGTTTAAATTGGCAAGAGCAAATACATGGCTGCCAAGAATATCCTTTCAACATTTTCTCTCAGTGGAACATATGGGAAGCTAAAAAGAGCAATCAATCTAGAGTCCTTAGATCTAGACCCATGCACTTATACTAATTTAATAGCCTCCACTTAGGAAACGTCAGATTGGCCTAAAAATATGGATAAAACTTTAGATCTAGAGGCCAATAATATCACTGAAGATCCTCTTGTTGAAGTCCCCATTACTATATTCAATGATGAAACTAGAACATTGAAATTAAGTGCCCTACTAGACTCACAACTTGTTAGTGACATCACTCAAGTACTAAAAGATAATATAAAAACATTTGCATGGTCATATACCAACATGCCAAGATTAGACCCCCAAATCATCCAACACAACATCATTCTTGATGCAAAAATCAAACCGGTGAAGCAAAAGGCATGAAAGGTTAGACCTGAGGTGGCATTAGCAGTTTGTGCTGAAATCACAAAGCTCTACCAAGCCAATTTCATCTGAGTTGTTGACTATTACGACTGGGTATCAAACATTGTCATAGTCCCTAAGAGGAACGGTAGCATACGCGTATGCATTGACTTTTATGATCTCAACACAGACACTATAAAGGATGACTTCCCACTACCTAGCATGGATCAACTTATTGACATAATTTCTGGGCATGCACTATAATCCTTTATGGATGGATTTTCAGGATACAATCAAATAAGAATCAACCCAAAACATCAAATCAAAACAACCTTTATGAAACCTTGGGGAACATTTTGCTATATGATGATGTCATTTGGTCTTAAAAATGTAGGCGCTACATATCAACAAGCAATGTCATATATATTTAGTGATTACATGCTCAATTTGCTCAATGATTACGTTGAAGACATCATGGTTAAATCTAAAACAATCGAAAAACATGCAAAAGATCTAGACCTAGTGCTTAAACATTGTCTCAAATATGACCGTAGGCTCAACCCAAAGAAGTCTATCTTTGGTGTAAAAATCGGAAAAATGCTTGGCTTCGTAGTCTCTAGAACAAGGATATGGATAGACCCTAATAAGGTTAAGGCAATAACTAACATGCAACCACCAAAAAACCTTACCAAACTATGTGGACTACAAGGTAGACTGCAATTCATTAGAAACTTTATCAAAAGGCTGACAGATAAGTTGAGACCCATGCAACACCTATTACGAAAGAATGTGCATTTCCAATGGACTCAATAGTTCCAGGAATTGTTCGAGTACATGAAGCAAGAGCTAGCTCAGCTACCGATAGTTTATCCCCCACAGAGCGATAAACCCTTCTACATCTACCTTGCAAGTTCTAATTCTTTCATTGCATCGATGCTTTGTCAAAAACGTAAAGATGGAATCAAGATCCCTATCTATTACCTAAGCCACACTTTAATTACCTATGAAAAATGATAAAATGAGGTGGAGAAATCATGCCTTTCCCTCATCTTCTCCTTGAAGAAATGGTGGCATTATCTCTTCTGTAATCAAGTCTACATCATTTGCAAGAATAATGTACTCCGTGCCATCATTAATAACATCTACGAATCGAGTAGGATATCTAGGTGGAAAGCGATGATCGCAAAGTTTGACCTATACTATGTTGCTCAATCTTCCACAAAAGGTCAAGTAATAGTCACGATTAACCATCTTGCCAACGCATGATCAAGTAACGATTAACCCTGAATTGCCTGATGAGAACGTTAATAGTATAGACAACATACCTGATAACTATGAGGTGATCCTTTATTTTGATGGAGCTTCAACTTCCTAAGGAGGAAGTGCTACGACCATTTTAACATACCCCTCTAGAGAAATCCAACCCTTTGCCTACCAATTAACCTTTCCCTGTACCAATAACATGGCAGAATATGAAGGTCTTCTTAGAGGTCTTCGAGCAGCATTGACTTCAGGGATCACATGTCTTGTAGTTCAAGGTGATTCATAGTTAGTCATTAATCAAGTCATAGAAGTTTACACATGCAAAGCTCTCCATTTGCAATCATATTGTGATTTGACCAAACATCTGCTGAGGCAATTAGTAGAAGCAGATATACAGCATCTCCCTAGAAGCAAAAACACTCTTGCCGATGCACTTGCCACATTAGCCCTAAACATGACACCTGAAATGTTCCATGCGTTGCCTAGCTCTAAAATAAATTGTGCCAAACCTATAACCGATGCTCTCAATGAAATGCCTATAGCATCCGTTAGCACAACACATGCAATAGAATGGTATGATGACATAAAAGAGTACCTTCTATGAGGCGAACCTCCACAACATTTGACAAACACTCAAAAGGATGCAATGTGAAAACGCTCTTGGAAATATGTGTTAATAGGAGACACCTTGTGTCGTAAATCCTATGAAGGAATTCTATTGATGTGCATTAGTAGCATCGACGGTCAAACGATTGTAGAACAAGTCCACGAAGGACTTTGTGGAGGGCACATAGCAGCCAAAGCAATGGCAACAAAGATTAGGCACTTGGGCTACTACTGGCCACACATGGAGTACGATTGCTTCTCCAAGGTTAGGACATGTGACATTTGCCAAAGGCATGGTAACTTAATACATGTGCCACCTAACGAATTGCACACAACACAAATCACATGTCCATTCCAAAGATGGGGATTAGGCTTAATTGGACCAATAATGCCATCATCCTCCACAAGACATAGCTTCATTATCACTGCAACTGAATATTTCATAAAATGGGTAGAAGCTATTCCCCTTAGGAAGATCACTTCTAAACATGTTTTCACTTTCATAATAGAAAACATCGTGACCTATTTTGGTATTCCGATGACCATCGTTACTGATAATGGGCCACAGTTCAGCAGTGTAGATACTAAAAGATTCTATGAAAGCCTGGGTATTAAACATGCATTCTCATCACCTTACTACCCATAGAGCAATGGTCAAGCGGAGGGTACAAACAAAACTATCATCATCGTGCTCAAAAAGATGTTAAATTAGAGCAAAAGGTGATGGCACGAACAATTAGCCTACCCGTTGTGGGCATACAAAACGACACATCAAACATCTACAAGTAAAACTCCACATAGTCTTGTATACGGATCTGAAGTTGTTTTACCTTTGGAGTTACAGGTTTCCTTGTTGCGGATAGCTCTCTCAGGCTTTCTCGATGAAACAAAGCAATGAAATGCACATTGCTAACCTTGACTTGGTGGAGGAAGAATGTGTGTGAACGCTTGATTAGATCAAGTGGTACTAGAAACAATAGTGACAACAACACAAACACGATTTGCATAAGCACCCAATTAAAGAAGGAGACTTAGTCCTTAAGGCCGTCCATGAACACCCAGATAAATTCTCAGCTAACTAGGAAGGGCCTTACTTAGTCACCAAGGCATATAATAATAGAGCATTCAAACTTGTTGACATGGATGGGAACGAGTTCACTAATCCTACAAATCACCTGTACCTGAAATGATACTATGTCTGATGAACTTGAGATACATAATGGTCCTGGCATCACGACCTAAAATTGATACCATAGAATGGTCCTAGGGCTATGACTTGAAACTAGCACCACAGAGTGTCTTGGAGTCATGAAAATAAACAGACACCACAGAACTCTGTCCAGTATGACACTAAACTATCACATTTGTCTACCATAACATGAAACTAGCATCCAGAGTCCACTAAGATTATAAAATGGTTTACCTCTTCACAATCTGCTACGACTATAAACTAGCAATGCACCGTCCGCTACGATGCTAAAATGGCATTGTCCAAAGGGTTATGACATGAAACTAATCTGCAATAGTCCGCTAAGACTATAAACTAGTGACAACATCGATGACTAGGCAATACTTAAAAAGATATGTTGCTGCAATTGGCTGTACGTATTTCACAAAGACTTGCTGCACAATTTGTCTCACGAACCCTGATGAAGCTAATGCTGTTCATGATTCTGTCCACTTTGAAATTACACATGGTGGCTCCATCTCCTTGGTTGTTTTCAAGTTTAAAGTACTTAGTTAACCGAATCATTTGTCATTTTCTTGTCTTCTCAAAGTTGTGTTTGCAGGATGACACGTTTGAGGCATTCGTGCATAGATGCACTTCATCATGATAACAAGGTATCACATTCTTCCTAATGCATGCAACTGGGTTAATCAATCCGTTTATTAGTACATTCCCGACTCCTGATACATTCCCTATTCCCCATCATGTTCCCCTTATCCTATTCAATTAAACCCCCTTGATACATTCTACTCATCCCAAAACTCTTGATACATTGTTGCACACTGTGACTCTCTAAGCAGTTGCAATGCAAAAAATAGTGCATGGTACATGATACAAATGCAAACGCATGAGCACGAGTATAGCACTAAAAGCAAGCTCTCCCAACAAACCAAAACAAAAAGAACAAAAAAAAAACACAAAAAAAAAGATCAAAGAGAAAAATGCATGGAAAAGGTCTTCATGACCCCTTTGACATCATAGACCAAAGACCATTGGCTCTTCTCATACAAGCCCCAGGCAGGAAGGCAATTGTCCTGGAAAAATAGTTACACTTGTGTCTCTAATAATCATGTTTTACATCATCGCATGGCTTTGGCTGTTTACAATGGACTCCCATAAACACTCTATAAGAGTCCCATTTCTCCAAAGAACGCACCTCCTATGTCTTGGTTCTAAGTCTGCTAAACACTGGCTACCGACAAGGACCAGAAATATGGCTTGTTCACGTGAGAGCATTCCTATCTCACAATTCCAATAGTAATTATAACCCTTGATCAACTCTTGATTTTCCCTAGTTACAACCAATCCCTTTGCATCTTGAATTGCACTTCCCCAATCCCATGTACTTTTGAACATAGTGCAATGATGTCCAGCTAGGGGCCGATCGTTGATGCTTGGTACTTAGTTGTTTATGGTGTTTTGTACTTCTTTGTCGATGCCTCTCGGGTGAATTCCTCCAGACATCAACAAAGAAGGGCCAATGAAAAACCACTAATTTCAGCCTAACACTTTGAAACGAGAACAACTCACGTCCTTTTGAGCATTTGAGAGTTTAGATTTTGGGTCAAATTGTACACATTTTCTCACTCACGTTGAGGTCACGCTGGTAGCGTGAGTACAACGTGAGCAACTATGAGAGCCTTAAAAATAAGTCAAAATGGTTTGATTTCAAGGGTGTAAGTCATCCTTAGGGTTCATTATTGACAAATTCAAGTTCCAGCCTTCAGAATTCTAGATTTCAGGTGCAAAATTACAAGTTTTTATAGCTCACGCTGAGGTCACGTTGGCAGCGTGAGTCCAGCATGAGCTACCAAAAGTGATTTAAAACAAGGCATATCCAAGCTCAATTTTTTACTTGCAGATCACTCTCAAGGTCAACCACAGTTGGACAATTTCTATACTAAAGAAACAGGCTTCAAAGATCAAAATTTGGTGTGAAATATATCATTTTTAGCTCACTCATGCTAAGTTCAAGTTGACAGTGTGAGTGTAGCGTGAGTACTAATCACGCCTAGTCAAAAGCATGCCAAACACATGATGAGGACATGCCAAGACAAAATCAATTGACACTGGAAGCTCTAATGAAATAGAGATGCCTCAAACAACCACAAAACCACTCAAATTGACGTCTTGTAGCAATCAATTCAAGGACCAAGAAGTTTCAAGCGAGCCGAAATCAATCTCTCTTGTTGTACATTATCATTTTCATTGTAAATTTTCATCATTTGTAAGCTTGTCAAGCTCTTACGCTCTAAATTTTATATGCTTCTAGGGGTGTAAGCTAGCTTGTGTAAACCAACACATGTTGTAAGATACAGTGCATCCGATCAGGAATGTAGCCTGCGTATGCACATCCAATTGACACATAGTTGTCCATCTAACACCTATCACATGATCCGTTTTCCTCTCATTTCTTAGCCATTGATCCATCTATGAGTTCCATACTTGAACCTAGCCAAACCTTATAAATACCCCATCCATTCACATAAACGGGGTTGGAAATTTTGAAGGTTGACGGCTTAGGAAACACTGATTAGCAACTTTTGGACGCTCGATCGCACCTGACTCCTAGCATCCAAGCACCTGCAAGCATATCACCCCGGGGCTTAGCACTTGACTTACCATCCACACGCATAGCTATGCTTTGACTAGTGCACATTCATTCTAAGAAATACAATACAATTTATTTTTTCCTTCCATTATATTGTTTACTTTGTTTTAAATTCAGTTTACACTTTGTTTACAATACCAGTTTTGCATACGCTCTGTTTGCATTTCGTGCGTCACTATTTACATTTCGAACATCAGTTACGATAACCCCAACGCAAGCCATAGCTTATGTTTGAGGAAGTATTTGGTTGATTTTTGTGCAAATTATCCAAGGCACTCTACCTTCATTTTCTTTTCTAGCTTGCCCTCACGCGAAGGTAGGGTCAACTGTGCCCGTCCGACGATATTTTGGTATTTTTTTTTCTTCTAGCCTTACGCCGATCATTTTGGTCAGTACAGTAAAGCTAGGTTCTTCCCATGGTGATTGGAAAGTCCTCTTTGTAGTTCTCCACCTTGATTATGAGAAAATCAATATGATAAGACCACCTATAGATAGTGGTCACAATGTCTTCCACCTATCCCAATGGAACAATGATGGATTGGTTTGTCAATTCTAATATGATATTGCTCTTTTTGAGAGGAGGTAAGTTCCATGTAGTATACATCTAATGAGAGATCAGGTTGACACTGGAACCAAAGTTAAGAAGAGCTTTGCATAGTTCATACCCAAAAATTTACAAGTAAATAAGAGGTCTTCCAGGATATGCTAATTTCCGAGAAAGGTTGCTAGCTCGAGTCCAATCAAATATGACATGAGTGAACATAACGGTATGGATTTGAGGTGGAATTGGGTTTGAATGGTACTCAAAGAAATTAGATATAGAGGGAGATGGAGAAATAGGGTTGCCAATTGCAGGTGTATGTGAGGGCTTAGGTGGACTATTGGATTGGAAGAAAGGTCTTTTCTTTGATCAAGTGTTCAAACCACTTGGTTGATGAACTGGTTGCAGATTAATAGCCCTGGTGGTAGTACATTGTTATGGTTGAGTTGGGAGTTCACCTTGCATAGATGGAGTAGGTGGTAGCTGTGTTGAAGATGGAGGAAGATGTGTAGGAATAAGAGGAGGATAAGGGTAAAAGGTGGTATCCATCCTTGCATGTGGAGAATGAGTCCAATAATAGTCAAGAGGGTAGTAGTGAGATTGAAAAGTAGAAATTTCATTGGAAGAGTCACATGGAGACAAAGGTTGCTAAACATAATACCCATATGGATCAAGTTGTCTGTAAGGATATTGTTGCCTTGGTGGTGCTAGTGTTCATGACTGTGTTATTGCCGCTATTGATACTACTCATATGGTTGTGGTGGAATTCCACTTGGATAATACTATTGTTGCTGGTAGAAGTGCCTAGAGTTTCCTTGAGGATAAGGCAATATTTTGGGTGTTTGCCTTTGTGCTAGTTGTGGATTTAAAGCATACACCCCAGACTCCTGTAAGTGCAACACAATAGGGTAACATCCCTTAGGATGTTCATAATGACAAATGTCACACCCACCATCATCATTTGATTTGCTTCTTGCAACTTCCTCTATTATAGTAGTCTTGTCCTTACCTCTTTGATTGGCACATTTAGCTTCCTTGTGCCTTCAAGACTCATGATCACTACTTTGGTCTTTGGACTCTTTAGTAATTTTGAGTATAACTTGAAATTTGTTATCCATGAAGTCCCATAATTAATCAACCTTGGATAAAATTTCAAATTAAGATTTTTGAAGTGTCAAGGTTTTCCAATTCACCACCTCATCAAGTGATGATTCTTCTTCATTATCACATAATCAAACCTCCCTCTTGCAAATGGAAGGATTATGGTTGTATTCCTCTACACTTTCTTGTTTTCTTAATTCTTCTTCCTCTTTAGCTACCTACTTAATCAATATTTGGATTTGACGGTCAATTAATTCTAACAGTCACCCTTGGGCATAGACACCAAGGATTCTTCTCATTTTTTATCAAAGCCCATCTACAATGTGGTGAAGTTGATCTTGTTGGAAATACCCATGGCTGGGAAATCTATGCAATAAGGAATAGTATCTACCTATGGCGGCGTCCAAGGGTTCATGTGTTCATTGTTTCCATCCTTGGATCTACCTCCTTAGGTTGGACACTTAGGAGTACGTTTGATATTTGTCATTGAACAATTCAAGCATCGTACTCCATCGTTTGATAGATTCTAGTTCTAAGGACTAGTATTAGTTCTCTGCTTTTTTGATGAGTGTCCTAGGGAACAACTTAAATTTTTGCTACTCATTTTCTATATTTTGCAAGGCACATGCATCTTAAGAAGCATGAAAATGATTTGGTAGATCCGAGTTACATTCCCCTTCGAATCTAGAGATATTGTTCATGTCTAACCTTTTAATCCAACTATATTTAGTATGTCTTGTAGGGATTCTCACTTCCTTTGTAATGTTGAGCATGCTTTGGGTAGTAAGCTAAAGCTCATATAGGCCTTGATTCTAGGGCCTATGATGCCCTCTTCTACCTCTTCATTCATGGCGATGGACCTCTCTTGAATGCCCACACCCCTGGTCTTGACTTACTCAATGATCCCTTCGATCATTTTGGTTCCATCAATTACCTCCATCATGATCATGCCCCCTGTAGTTGCAATTAGAGCTATAAGAGGAAGAAGATGATGATAAAAGAAAGAGGAAGGAGGACTAGCATCATCATGGTGCCTGCTACCCCCTCTTCAATGATCGAAGCCATAATCACGATCTTGTTTCTTGTTCACATCCTTGCCCTGGCTCTCGTCCTTGGATCCTCCTTTGTCATTGGACCTATTCTTACCAAAACTAGGATTGTGAATCATGGACTATAGGTTTTGGTTTTTACTTCCATCACTAAAGTCAAAAAGAGGAGTTTTGCCAAGTGGAAAACCTCGAGAGAAGGATTTGTCACCATCTTTGTCATATGGTAGGTACAGGGAATTAGTGAACCACTTTCCCTTCATAGATTCATAGGATTGCTCTAATTGGTGATCCCTTAGACATTGTGCATTAGTGAGGTGATAATCCTTGGTGTTAGTATCTTGTACAACGTACTCAGCATGAAGTTCCTAGAGGCCTACATGCACAGGATTTTGGTGGAGCATCGTAGGAACAACTCAATCTAGCGGTAACATAATGTTGCCTTCTATATCGTGCCACCGTAGCTATTCATCTTGGTGCACGGTGAAGGTGAAATTGGGTATGTACTCATCAGGATGAGCATATGCCACTCTATATTATTGGGGTAACTGCTGATTCATTTCGTTAGAGTTGGGTGGTGAATCGCTCTTGTGAGAAGGCATAGTGTATTAGAAAAAGAAAAATGCAATTTTCTTTTTAAAATTGTTGTAGTAATTTTAATATATGATATGACTTTGACGTTTGTTCAAATGATTTTGAGTAATTTCCACTAAATCCTAGATAGCACATGTAAGAACTAAAGGTCCTTGAAAATGATGCCAATGATGAGTGACAAGGTACCCCTACACCCAACCATATGAATCACAAGTGTTCACACATGATTTGGTTGAACTTCACAGAGCTTAAGTTCCTAAGTACATTGGTTGAAGGAAGTGAAATTTAATTAGGACAATTGTTGGTTTCTCAATTCCACTCATGAGGTACTAGTATATGGTTAAGTGCAACTAAGGTATATGATTTTTTATCATTTTATATTTTATAAGTTTAATTTCCTAGAACAAGAATGAAAGGTAGAGGAATTTAATGTCTAATTAATCTATTTCCTAGCTAGCCTAACACAACTACCGATTCCCACTCTCCGGACACATCCTGAATGCATATAGTACTGTTGGGTTACCAAATGTTAAGCGTTTCTAGGTTACCAAGTGCTACACGTATGCTCAAAGTGGTCGTGCTTGTGTTCATTAACAACTAGAAATTAATTGCTTAACTAAAGTGCATTAAGGTAAATTGCATCAATATTAAATGCATTAAAGTAAACATTAATCTATTCTCAATGCTACAAGGATTATCAAAAGGGCTTATCTTTATTTTTGACACATTGTTGTGCTAAGGTACATTAGTGCTCAAACAAAGATCCCTACACACTTAGACTCCTATTGCGGGCACTTAGAAATATTCTAACTCTAGAGAAAACAAACCATAAGAGCTTTGCTATGATATGCCAAAAACTATATCAAAATCGTGTGCCCAAGTGCTATATTTATAGGCCAGCATATATCCTACGATATCAAATATTTGACATCGCATCTTGGGGTTTGATATCAAGGATTTGATATCGTGTATTCGATATCGGAGCACATCTAAACATGATTCAGCAATCAATGAGTTAAGGGATTTAACCTAGCTATAAGATTTGTAGATTTTTTCCAAAGTTCATTTTTCATTAATAATCAAACTTAAGTTACTTAGAAGTCCTCATGTCACTTATACGTTAGCTTAGTAATGTCAAATTGACAAAATAGGTCATTTTAGTCTTTCAAGATTACAAAAATCCAAATTAGTAGTATCGCTTTAAAATCATGCCCAATGTGTAGTACTCATCAAGATTATCCTAATAGTACAAATTTCATCCCAATCGAACTTACAGTTTGGAAAATATCTCCATTTGCAGTTTCTTGTTATATATACCTTAATAAAATAATAAATAAATAAATAAATTATTTAAAATAAAATTTATGAGTAAGAAAATACCTCATTATTAAGGAAGTAGAGGTTGTCTCCCATAGGGTATTAAAATTGAATCACTTAATTCAAATTCAAGGTATAAGTTAGAGTTCACTATTGTTGTTATTTAATTCAAAGTCAAGTACAAGGTAGAGTTCATTACCATTGTGCCTGTTACCTATACTAAGTTAGAAACCAAATACAAGTATTTCAATATGGCATATGATGATAAATTAGTGGGTTGGACATGTCCACATACTAAAAAAGATAATCGTAGCTGATGAGTGGCGAGGTACCCCTACACTCAACCATACAAAACGAGCGTAGCACGCGTGATTCAGTCAAACTCCGCAGACTAAATGCCTAAATGCCCCATGGAACACTTAGGGTTAATCATTCGTTGTCTTCCCAAACTTACTTGTTGTTGTCACAGTGTATGGTTAAGTAAGTTCGAGGTATATGATTTTTATGGTCTTTT
>MNCI01023102.1:60074-98967 GCA_015680685.1 Gnetum montanum | reverse complement strand
CAGATAAAAAAAGAAAATTGATAAAAATCATTTGCCTCAATCTCACTCAACCATCACTTTAGAATATCACAAGTGAGGTTGGGAAGACAACGACCATTCCAACTAAGGTCTTGCTGGCTAGAACTCAATGTACATAAGTGCTTGTAGTCTTCGGAATTTGATCAAGTTGCACATGAATGCTCGTGATTCATATGGTTGGGTGTAGGGGTACCTCACTGCTCATCATTAGTGCTGTTGCCAGGGACTATTAGTCTTACATGCACTATCTAGTCTTAGCAAGATCTCCATTCACTTTGTTGGAACAAACCCAGTATACTGAAATCTATGCACACTAGGTGGCTTAAGTAAAATAATAAGGCACACTAATCTAGTTGTTATCTAACATCAACAATGTCTTCTTCTCACAGGCAAGATAGATCCAACCCACTAATGTCGTAGGAATGTCAGGTGGTATATGCACATCCAAGCGAGTATATACCCAACTTCACCTTTATCCTACATCAAGATGAGCATCTGTGTTGGCGAGACATGGAGGGCAACATCATATTACCTCCTGATCAATTGGTTCCTAGGATGCTACTTCAAACTCTTGCCAGACTGGGCATTTAGGACTGTGGTGTGGAATACATAATGGAGGATCATGAATACCAAGACTATCATCCAAATGAGGCACAACATGCACGGGATTGGTAATAGGTGGAACACCATGAACACATTAAGGGAAAATGGTTCAGTAACTGTTTGTTCCTGCAAGACCCACATGATGATAAGGAACCTATTTTTCATGATTCCCGTTTGGTTGAACCTCCTCCAATGCATCAAATCATCTAGTCCTTCATTCAAAGTAAAAAATCAAGTGATGGGGAGCCCTAGGATGATGGGGGATCACACAAAAAAGATTGAGGTTGTCACTAGAGCAGAGAAGAGAACTAACATCATGGTGGTGGCAATTCTCCTCCCTCTTCTCCTTCTTCTCCATCTTCTCATTCCACTTTTTCTTCACTAGGTTCTAACTCCGATCGTAACCGTTGTAGGAAGGATCGGGGTGGTGGTGATTGAAAAGACTAACAGGATCATAAGGATCAACAAGGATGACATGAGGAAAAGTGTGACCAGTCACGCAAGACTCACCATCAAGAAAGGAGAGATAGCCGAAATCATCATGGACGTCATGGCCATCAGTAGGACTATGACTCGGATGAAGCACTGCTAGCTACTCAAAGCATGCTTAACATAGTCAAGGTGGTTTAAATACCCAGTTGGCACTTGAAAGATAGTCGGATCAAGCACCTTGATATGAACATCCCCAAATTTGAAGTGGTATATAATTGTGTCCATAGACTCACTTGTAAGCATTTCATGATGCTTGCACCCTACAGAATATAGACAATGATTGGTAGAAACTCAAACTGTTTCCCCAAACACTCATCAAGGAAGCAGAAAGCTGGTACTAGTTTTTAGAGCTAGAATCAATCAAGTGATGGAGTACGATGCTGAAAATTTTCAATGATAAATACCAAACCTACTCTAGAGTGTCTAATCTAAGACAATAGATTTAGGGGTGGAAACAAGGTGGTCATGAACCCTTGGATGCAACCATGGGTAGATATTACTCATTATTACATCAATGCCCTAGGCATGGCTACTCTCAGTGGGAACAGCTCTACCATATCATAGATGGGCTCCACTTTGAAACAAGAAAGACCTTGGGTGTTTATGCTCAATGATGGCTATTGGAGTTAAGGGCCCATCAACTACAACACCTAATTGAACAGGTAGCCAAAGAGGAGGGGGAACTAATAAAAAAGGAAAGCATAGAAGAATATAATCAGGACCCTTCCATCTAAAAGAAGGAAGTCTGATGTTGCAAAGATGAGGAAGAATCACCACTGGATGTAGTGGTGAACCAAAAAACCTTGCCCATACAAAAATTTTCTTCTAAAATTTTGGCCAAGGTTGATAAGATGTGGGATTCTTTGGAAGAAAATTTTCAAATTGTCTTGAAAATCACGGAGGAAACCAAAGAGCAAAGTAATGATCGAGATCAATGTAGGAGAAGAGAAGCTAAACGTGCCTACCACAAAGGTAAGGGCAAAGTTGTTGCGGTAGAATGGGTTGCAGACTCTAACATGGATAAAAATGATGGATGTGACATATGCCAATATGAACATCCTAAGGGGTGTTATCCTGTGGTGTTGCATTTACAAGAGTCTAGGGTATATGCATTGAAACCTCACTTGGAAAAAAGGCAAAAACCCCGAAGATTGCCTTATCCACAAGGTAATCCTAGGAAGTTCCACCAACAATAAGGATATTATCCAAGTGGAGCGCTACCACAACCTTATGAGTATTACTAGCAATGGTAGCATCTCCAATTGTGGGGGATGCCACCTCCAAGGCAGCAATACCCTTACCAGCAGCTAGATCCTTATGGGTACTACGTTCAGCAACCAATCTCCCCATGGGACTCTTGTAGTTATGCATCTTTTCAAAATCATTACTACCCCTCAGAATATTTTCAAAATTAGTCTCCATCACCTAGGGAGGAGAACCCACATCTACACTATCCTCCACCACCTTCTCCTATCATACATACTCATTAGCCCTTAACTCAGCTACCTCTTGCTCCACCTATGCCAGGAGAAATACCACCACAGCGACAACAACGTAATACCACAAGGGCTGTCAACTTACAACTGACTTCTCAGTTGAGTGGACCGGAATTGAAACCATGGAAACATCCTTTTTCCAGCTCAATATCCCAAACATACCCTCACATTCACCTGTGGCTAGTACCTTTGAACCTCCAATTGCCTCCACCATTCAACCCTTTGAGCAACCTTCAAGCCAAACTTCTCCCTAAGTACAAACTGTTATGCTAACACACGCTGTAATGGACTAGATAAAGGCAGGTCATCTTCCTCAGAAATTGATTGATCCAAGGAGTCCCGTCATATACCTCCAAGTGGCAGGAAATGAGCCTTGCAAAGCTCTTTTGGATTTAGGGTCAAGCATCAACTTAATTTCACATGATATGTACAAGACTTGGAACCTACCCTTGTTGAAGAAAAGCAACATTTGGCTTGAGCTAGTAGACCAATCCATTACTATTCCCTTAGGATTGGTGGAAGATATTGTCACCACCATTTGTGGGTGGTCCTATCTTGCTGACTTCTTGGTCATCCATGTTGATAATTGCAAGGGGAATTTTTCAATCATAATGGGAAGACCCTAGCTCAGCATGGTGGATGCATGATTAGGAATTCGAGATCTTTCCCTTGAAATTTTAAAAGAAAATCCTTTTTGAAAGATTGAGAAGAAGCACATTCCATGCATCGCGTATAGTGACTCTGGGTGTAACTATGTGCAGCAACTTTGGTTTGCTAAGCGGGCATCCATTCAAACATGTAGTCGGTGTGCCAAAGAATCAAAAATTCAATGATAACTATACATAGCAGCCACTAATCAAGAAGGCACCCAGTGGCTGACTGCTAACTCTGATAGCAGCACTTTATGCATGGAATCCTCTAAGAGCCTTGTATGTGCCTATATGAAAAGCATGGACGAATTGGAAAAGGTCCATCAACAAATTTCCATTGTTGATGACAATGATGATTGGGGGAAGCTACAGATCCCTAAAAGATTTAGATAGGAGCACTTGGAACTAAAATCCTTACCGGTCAATCTAGAATATGCATTCTTGCAGAATGGCAACTCAGTAATCATCAATGCCACTCTTGCTCCTAAACAAAAGAAGAGATTGCTAAAGACAGTGAACAAATGGATGGCTACTTTTACATGGTCATATCATGAATTGATGAGAGTTGATCCTAGGGTATGTTAATAGAAGATCTATATCGACCGCTTCATGAAGCCACAATGATAGCCACAAAGAGGATTGAATCCCAAACTGAATCAAGTCATCAAGGATGAAATTGAACAATTATTGAAAGTAGGGTTCATCTATTCCATTGCAGATAGCGAATGGGTCAACCCACTCATTATAGTGCCAAAGAAGGGTGGAAAATGGAGAGTCTATATAGATTTTCGATTACTAAATATGGTAACCTTTAAGGATCAATTTTCACTTCCATTTGTAGATCAAGTGTTAGATACCATTTTGGGGCATTGTTACTATAGCTTCTTGGATGGTTATAGTGGCTATAACCAAATCTAGATTGTGCTTGAAGACTAGGCTAAGATAACATTTACAAGTCCTTAGGAGACTTTCCCATACAAGAAGATGCCCTTTGGCCTATGCAATGCGCCTACAACCTTCCAACGCCTAGTCCTTAGCATCTTTTAGTAACAGATTAGCAATGGAGTAGAAGTTTTCATTGATGACTTCTCTACCTATGGAGCAACATTTGAGCAAGCCTTGGACCACCTTGAGCAAGTTTTGAAAAGATGTGTGAAAACTAATTTATGGCTCAACTGGCAAAAGAGTCACTTGATGGTCCAAGAGGGCATTGTTCTGGGGCACTGAATTTTACTAGGGATTGGTGTAGATCCTAAAAAAAATCAAGATTATCCAAGGAATCACCAATTAACTAAGCACTATAAAAGATGTTTGATCATTCCTTGGATACACTAGTTACTACCGATGCTTCAACAAGAGTTTCTCAAAGATTTCCAAGCTGTTGGTGGAGCTAACAAAGAAAGATGTTCCATTTGTCTGGACCAGAGAATGTGAGTCTACAGTCCAAACATTGAAATAGAAACTTGTAGAAACTCCAATTGTACGGGCACCTGACTGGTCTAGACCTTTTCATATCATGAAAGATGCATCTAATTATGCATTGGAAGCTATGCTTACATAGTTGGATGACCAGAGATGCCCATATTATATCCACTTTGCAAGCCGAAGCATTGTGGGTGCTCAACTCAATTACACCACCACTGAAAAGGAATAAATGGTGGTGGTGTTCACCTTGGAAAAGTTTCGACACTATGTGCTTGGATACAAGGTGTTTGTACATACTGATTATAGTGCCATCTGGTTCCTTATGAATAAACGAATGGCAAGCCCCTATATCATACAGTGGCTTCTGATCCTTCAGGAATTCGACCTTACTATGGTAGATAGAAAGGGAACTAAGAATATGATTGTTGATCACTTATCTCGGTTACAATGGGACAACATAGAGGAGGAGGAGCGACTCGTTGATCAATTTCTAGATGAACCCCTCTTCACTAGAGAAATTGACATGGAAACACCCACAAGATCAACTTGGTTTAGTGACATCCTCACCTATCTTTCAACACAAGAGTTACTAAAGGAGTGGGATCATTAGAAGAAGAAACAATGTCTTTACAAGTCCAAGCACTTCATGGAAATCAATGAACACCTTTACAAGGTGTGTGCATATGGCTTAGTTCAATGGTGTGTCCTTGATGTGGATAAACTATACATCCTTTAGGATGCTCATGAGGGCCCTTGTGGGGGCCACTATGCCAAACAACGCATGATCATTAAGATATTGCTTGCAGGGTATTACTAGCCTACACTCTTTAGAGATGCTCAATGGTTCGCCCGCTCCTGTGAACGATGTCAAAGAGATGGTGGGATGATAGCACGAATGGAGGGACCTCAACAGTGGATCCAGCCACTAAAACCCTTCAATATTTGAGGCATCGATTTCATGGGTCCCATTGCACCCATGTCCAATATGAAGGTGTATATCATCATCATAGTAGACTACTATACCAAGTGGGCAGAGGTGGCTATCATCACCAACTGTTCCTCAAACACAGCCACATGGTTTGTCCAATAGCAAATCATGAACAAGTTTGCAGGGCCACGTGTGCTCATTTCAAAAAATGGAACTCATTTTACGGGCACTACTTTTTGTAAACTCATGCAGCACTTGGGGGCCGAACATAAAATGACAACACCCTATCACCCCCAAGCCAATGGGAAAGCCAAAGTCACAAATAGGAAGATTATAAAGATCCTAACAAGGACCATTAGCAAATATAGGAGGGATTGGAGCACAAAACTTAACAATGCCCTCTGGCCTTATCGCTCCATGTGGAAACTTCCTATAGGCTACTCTCCTTACGAGTTAGTGTACAAAAAAATACCAAAACTTCCAATTTAGGAAGAACTCTGAATACTTTCTACAGCTAGTGACTTGGGTCTTAACTTATCACTAGCACAATGAGAATGACTCATCAACTTGAATGTGCTAGATGAGAATCGACTAGTAGCCCTATTATCAAATGAAATACATAAGGCCTATAGTAAAAACCATCATGATCTTAGGATTTGAAAGGTAACATTCCACTGTGGAGATAAGGTCCTCTATTGGAATCCCACACGTGCACCACAATGTACTAAGTTTCAAACACTATGAGAGGGACCTTATATTGTTTTCAAAACTTTTCAGTTCAAGGTCTTATTGATACACAAACGTAAGGATCCCATGAAAACACAGTTAGTCAATATGCAACAATTAAAACCCTTCCATGAACTTCAATGAACCAGTGTCATTGCCCTCTCATTGCATAGTCAACCTTGTTCCATTTTCTGAATCTCCTCCTCCCAACTTAGTCATGGGGAAGATCACCTTCCATGCTAACAAACTCTACTGGCTCCTCAGTTGTTTTTGAAAGTTTTTGTTTTACACCTTTTTGTTTTACACCATCGTTGTACGTTTGACCATTTTTCCTTACTTTTTTTCTTTATTTATTTATTTATTTCTATATGTACATACTCACTTAGCTTTCAATTGTTTTCTATTTTTTTTCACTAATAAGCTATCTTATTGCTACAGAATACAATGGTGTAGTTGTTGCTCTTTACGGTGGTTTGCATATTATGGTTTACCTATTATGTCTAGTTCCTACCATAGCATTTCTCATTCTAGGAAGCTAAGTTACACTTTCTTTTCATACAACTGGTAGTGAGTCCACATCATCCACCCATCCACACACTCTATGGTTTTCCTTGTTTTGGAAACATGTAATCCATTTTCCATTAAAAACAACTTTAATTAATTTTTTTGTGACCTGTGTAGTTTCTAGACTTGAGAAAGATCCAATGGTTTGGATAGGGTGTGACTTTAAGGGGAATGTAACATTCTTCATACTTTTCTATTCCCTTGTATGTGAGAGTGTCCTCACGAACTTCTTACCACTCCATATCCTCTCATCACAGGAAGTTACATAGTAAGTTATCCTTGCATGGTGTGGTCCTCATCATTCAAAACAAAAAAAGAAGAAGAAGATGAGGATTCAAAGCACATCCCTTGGAAAAAATAAATGCAACAATGCATGGATCTTTGCATGGTATGGTTTCCATTAAAAAAAACATGGAAATTCAAAGCACACCCATTAGAACCACTCTCAAGGGCTACAAGCACTAGTTATGGGACTTGTTCTATCCCCTCTAACTAAGGCCCTTTCTCACTTCTTGTATCTCACTCATCTTGGGTATGGTGGTTGTTTTGTGAGAGAATTATTATGTCTCAAAGGGATGGACTAGCCTTCGAATGTTGATGCGAACTCACTGAACGTGGTTGGTTTTGGTCTACATTAAGGATGGATCCTACTAGGTCACTTAATCACATGCTTCACAAGGGGTTTCATGTGACCACAATTTGGATTTCCATCTCACACCCTCTTCTCTTCATTCATTACTCTCCATTACTCACCTTACTATCAGTTGTCTATTTTGATCGTCCGTCTTGGTTTGCTAGTACATGTAAATCCTTCGATTGGTTCTTGCAAATATGAGTATTAACTTTCAGTGGTCATTAATTAACTATGGGGTCCACGAAGTCCTATGTTGATGATATGCAAGGGCAAAAAAGGCTGACGGTTGCTATGGGGAGGACCCACTTGCATATCCTTTGGTTTCGATAGTTAATCTCCTACCCCTTGGACATAGTTAGTCAATTGGTTCTATGCTACCCGTTGAGTGGCTCTTCATCTACCAAGTTCCATGTAATGACGTTCTCCTAATTTCAACTCTTCTTCTGATTACAATCTTCCTTCCTCTTTTTCTCATATTGTTCTTTGGTCTCTAGGTTCTCAAATCCCCCCCTAATTTTGTGCTACAATTCACAAATTTGGACTTTTAATTCATTGGTCAACGTAGGTCAACTCCACCGAACAACTATGTTAGCTAGGCCCCGTATATGCATCCCCCTGCATTTTCATAGCCTCGTTTACGCAGTCCTGTTGATGCATGACAAAAATACTATATATAACCACATTTCACCTTTGAAATTTGTCCATTTGTGCACAAAGCTAGGGGACGTTTTCCATTTTTTTGCATCACATCTTCTTTCCACGCACATACCCATTCTATCGCATGTCCCAATCTACNTTTCCTACCGCCTGTCCTAATCTACCCATGCTTTCCCTCTTTCACAACTAGAGGTATGCTCTTCATTGTGGGGGGGTGAGTTCTATAATTATTATTGTAATTATCAAAGACTTAAGACCTCTTAGGGGATAGATAAGAAAAAAAAAGAATAAAACAATCATAAATTGTAATCCATTATGTTTTATTATTTTTTCTAACCCCTCAACTACACTCTGAGGAACCTAATAGGATGCACGTGCCATTGTCATAACTTGGTCAAAATGAGAAGGTGTATTATTGTCATTTTGAGCAATTTATATACATTTTAATTCATGGTTATGCTATGACTGTAGATGGCACCTAAATAGAGGCATCCAAGGTGAGAAGGACCATTTCAACCAAGGGACAAATGACCTAGAACTGGAAGAGGATGGGGTACATGAACTCAAGAGCATGAGGAGGGCTCACATGCAACTGCCCCCCTTCACGAAGAACCTAGCATGGAATCTGTTTGTCAGATTCCCAAAGAGGATATTCCTAGCAAACAATTGCATAGGGATGAGACATCAGTGGTAGTGCCACGGCTTGAGGTCACCCTAACCTAGGCCTGTATTGATGCTATTAAGCTGAGGGAGCTATAATGAATAGTCCTTCAGGAATTAAACTTCAAACCATTACTTGAAAACGCACCAGGAGAAGTCAAAAACCAACTACAAAATTCTCCTATGTGGCCAACTATCACATCTAGTGGTGAATGGTACTTAGGAGAAACTTATGTCTTCTGGACAAATTGGCAACTGGGGTCCAAAGTAAGAATCAAGGACATTTGTGTATCTTACTCTACAAAATCAATCACTCAACCTCTTGGGTTGTTGAAGACTAGAGCTAACGTGGCAGAGATTCCCAAACAAGTAGATCCTGAGGGGAAAGGGAAGTGGATCAGGCAGTGCTATGGGGTAGAACGTAAGGAGTTTGGCACACTAACCACTGTAGAGAGGGTTTCATCAAAAATTATGTCTTACCACTTAAATCCAATGGTAAGACCCAAAAAGATCATTACCTTCTCTACTTGTGTGTGTGTCGCTCTAAGAGTAAAATTTTCCATCAACCTTCCATAGTTACTTTTTCTTGAGATTGAGAAAAGATTTGTTGAAAACGAACGTGGAATGTGGGCACTATCCTTTCCCTGACTTATCAAGTAGTTGTGCAAATGGGTAGGGATAGCATGTTACACCAATGATATACTTCACCATGCCCCAATTGCCTCATGGTGTGAGATGATAAAAGACAAGACTTCTGCCATAACACAAGTAAGGGAAAAGCAGCAACCAGCTCCACTGCCTGCACAAACAATAAGGTTAGGCTCACATATTATCACAGAATACATACGTGAGATCGAAAAATTGCTCTTTTGCCAACAAGAGCAATCAATAGGAACTGGCGATGGATAAGGCCCTTAGGTGTACTACCCTGTAATGAGCCATCTTGAACAAGTGGCTCAATCAGTGAGTCTACTAGAGAGAGCAGGGCTAATGTTTTCTACTGCACAAACACAAGTGCCTACAAGAACAGACCCCAATGTTCAACCCAATAACTATTTTCTAAAATTTTAGGAAATGCTGCTACTTTCTCGATGTGCTAGGAGGACAGAGAGGGGACGACTGTCTTGGTAATGCAACACCAGGGACAAGAAGTTGTGGCATAAGTGGTTGCTGACACAATTGCTATGATCCTTAATGCACCTATGGTGCCTGTACCATATGTACATGGACTTGGAGATGTATAGATGTTTGCAGGAACTCAGCATAGAAGAATCAATGCAACCCAATATGAAGAATTTTTGGACCGATTGGTGGGAACCAGGCAACCACTTTTGGATTTCTTTGATCTTCTAGACAACATTACTGCAACTTAGTTAGAGCTGCTCTCAACAAGGGGCAAGTGCCTCATCTTGGAGGGGCAACTTGAAGTAGGCCAGGTAGATTATCAACGCTTAGCTGTGGAAGTTGCCCAATTGAGGGCCTAACTTGCTGATCTAGCTCTCCTCAACTATGAATTTACCAGGGATGAAGTTTTTCAATAGCTTCAAACCAAAATTTAGATGGTTGAGAATGAGTGAGTTGGAAATATTTGAAAAGTCCTTAATAGATGCTCATTCTTACCATCTAAACAAGGACTTGGTAGAGGTTCATCAAGAGAGTGTTAGGTTGACCACAAAAGTGTATCACCTATGTAATGTTGGTTTTGAAAATCAACACATGAAATATTTTATCTATCAAGAGTAGGAGGAGCTAGCTAGGGTAAACACTGATACAAGGAGACTGGTAACCAAAAATCGTAATCTATTCATGGAGGAAGTTGGAGCCTTGCAAAAAAAATCAGCCATTAAAATCACCGCTTGGAAAAATAAGGCCCTTAAGTTTGAATGAGTAAAAAACCACTACAGGGACCAAGTGGGATTGCAAAAGGAAGTTAATGAAAAAGAGATTAAATTTATAAAGGCTAAAAAGAACCAAGCACTCCAATAGCTCAAGGAAGGAGGTGAGGTATGGTAGCTCATCTTCGATGGATTGAATGCCTATAACTAGGTTGAGATCTATCTCAAAGAGCTGCAGATTGAAGAGATGACAAAATACATAGAATTAGCGAATCTCCTTTATGCAAACCTGGTTATCTCAACAACTAGAAGGCCACAATCAAATCTAGAGAAACAAGTGGCCACCTCGTATTCTTTATACAAGGGCGAGTTCCAAGCACATAAAGAGACAAAATAGAAGTTAGAAATAACAAATGTAGAACCCAAAGTTCTTTGCACCCATTTTGAAGGATAACACATGATTGTAGAGAACTTGGCTCAACGAATGAATGACTACCAGTAGTTGCAGACATTGGTTTGAGCCTTCAATATTGAACGGAAATAGTTCACTACTTGGTTTGTTAATTTGAAGGAACTTTTCCTTGCACTTCCATGTCCTTGGGATGTTCCCACTTCAACAAACATTGGCAAAGTCACTTGGATAGTGAACGATCCCAAAAGTAAAGAGGATAAGATGAGGGAATTATTGGAGGCTTTTTGATTACCTCTGGAAGTTGCAATCATTGCAGGATAACCATCATCAATGCCTCAACTGTCATGTGCACCAGAAGCTGGTGAAGGCCTATCAGAACCACTGCCATAAGGAACTGTGTAACCTTCTCTAGCAACTTCAGCATTTCAGCAGGGTTGAGAATCCATGGCTATCAGGGTGTTCAATTTCATTGTCTATGAGCGTCATAATTTTGTAATTTATTTTCCATACACTTGGGGACACTTGGTATGTTGATAGAGTTAGTGTCTATGTAGATGTATTTTGTCATGTGTACCATTAATAACTGCATACCTTCCAAATTGTAGTAAACTCAAGGACTAGTTTTCACTCAGTTGTGGGGATATGATGAAGTGTTTAGTTGATACGTCGACTGGGCCGCATTAACAGAGTCCCGTTGATGTGGCCACGATGACATGACCCCATCAACGTATCCATCCATGCATTAATGCAACCTTGTTAACACAGAGTTTGTATTCCGCTATAAATATGTGTGCACCCACATCATTTATGACATCTTTTTGGTAGTTGTAGCGAAGCTCTTGTAGTTTGTTTCGGTGAAAGTTAGAATATTTCCCAATTTTTGTAGCAGGAGTGAGAAAGATGTATGAATCTTTATTCGAGCGCTAATGTACCTGAGCCCATTAGTGTGATTGGCAATAAAGATGAGCTTTTTGAATATTCCTTGCAACATTTGGATTTAATTACTTAAGCATTAAAATAGTTTAATATTTCAACACTTTAATAATTCCAAAAGCTTTTATTATTATCACTTTATGGTTATTGTCCTTTTCATAGTTTATGAGAGCCATAGGCACGACCATCTTGAACATATATCGAACACTTGGTAACCTAGTGATGCTTGACATCTAGTAACCCAGTAGTGGTTAGGATATGCTCAGGATGTGCATGGAAGATAGGATTGGTTGCTTGTGCTAGGGAGAGTTTAGTGATAGAGTAGAACAATCACAAAATTATAAAAATTTCCATTTCATACATTAAAAGAATCAGACCTTAAAAGATAAAAAAAGAAAACTGATAAAAATCATTTGCCTCAATCTCACTCAACCATCACTTTAGAATATCACAAGTGAGGTTGGGAAGAAAATAATAGTTCTAACTAAGGTTTTGCTAGCTATAACTCGATGTATGTAAGTGCTTGTAGTCTTCGGAATTTGACCGAGTTGCACATGAATGCTCGTGATTCATATCGTTGGATGTAGGGGTACCTCACCGCTCATCAACACCTAACTCAAGATCATGAATGAGGTATTGCTTTTCATAAGGCTTAAGCTACATCAAAGCATACACCACTACTTTACCCTCTTGCATGAGAGCATACTTAGAACCTTTCCTTGTCATACAAACATTATTAAACTTACTAGGAGTAGATGAAATTAAATTAGAAGTTGAAATTAATTAATTTTTAAGCTTCTTAAAAGTAATCTAACATTATGGATCCCACTTAAATCCATCCTTCTTTCATAACAACTTCATGCAAGGTAAAGCAATGCAAGAGAATTTCTTCATGAATCTTCTATAATAACCTACCAACCTCAAAAACCTATGAACCTCATCAATGTTCTTGGAAACTAGTTAATATTCTTTAATCACCATAATCTTAGTGAGATCCATTACCATACTATCCTCAAAAATATGTCCCAAAAATTAGATCTCTTTAAGTCAAATGAACACTAAGATAGTTTTACATGTAACTCATGCTCCCTAAGAGTTTATAATACCATCATCAAATGTTGTTCATGAAGCAACTTAGATCGAGAGTACATCAATATATCATTGATGAACATAGTAACAAACTAGTTTAGGTATGATCTCCTAACACCTAATCACACTATTCATGATGTGCATGAACATCCTAGGAGAATTAGTAAGTCCAAAATGCAAAACCATAAACTTGTAATGCTCATACTAAGTATAAAAGGTTGTGTTAGAAACATCCTTCTCTTTAATGTGAACCTACTAGCATTCAAACTTTAAAGCTATCTTCAAAAATACACAATCTTTTCTTAGGTGATCAAAAAAGTTATCTATCCATGACAACACGTAATTTTTCTTTAAAATCACCTAGTTAAACTATTAATAATCGATGCACAATCTCAAGTTGTTATTCTTCTTCTTAATGAAGGGAATAGGCACATCCCAAGAAAACACACTTGAATGAATGAATCTCTTGTCTAGTAGCTCTTGAAGCTATATCTTTAGGTCGACTAACTCAATTGATGACATCTTATGTGAAACTGTAGAGATAGATTCAACATCTTCCTTAAGAGAAATCTCAAACTCAACAAATCACATAGGAGAAAGTCTAGAAAGCTCTAAATGAAACACATCAAAGAGCTCATGAACAACTACAATATTCTTAACCTTGTACGAAGCATCTTTGCTAATTAAAATTGCATAACATAGGTGATCCTTCCATATCAAGCAATAGAAAGACCTCAAAAGGAAAAATTCCAACTTAATATTATATAGGTTGGCACATATGGTCACTTGTAAACCATCATCTGCCATCAAGGAGTGTGCCTTATAATAAAAATTCAAGTTAGCATAATAGCGAGATAACTAATTTAATTTCAAGATAACACCATATTCTCCTAAATTAACAACATGAAGTTCACTAAGCCAAGAGATGTTACACATCATTAAGAATACAAACCTACAAAATTAGTTCACTGCAATTATGCTATTACCAATGGTCTTTACTGCTAACACTTGATCTAAAGAGTAAATCTCTAAGGCCAACTAACTAACCATACTTAGGTCTATGAAATGATAACTAGATCCAAGATTTAAAATAATCAACAATATAAAGCCTAAAATTTTATCTTTTATCTTTAACACAGTGTTAGGTTACACATTCACTAGTTAGTCAGCCAAAGCATAAACACAACTCTACATCCTAAAACCTACATCACCTCGATCATTTTCTTGCTTGAATATACCACTACCTTAATTCTCTAGATAGTTGGACCTCTTATGACCTAGCTTGCTAAAAGTGAAAAATTTTAAACACTCCCTTTGGACGTGCCTAATCTTGCCATAGTCAAAGCCAAAGACTCGCTAGTGATTCCATCACTCATAGACTACTACTATTGACTACTCATACTAAACTCTTAAGCCTACTTAAATCTAATGGATTTTCCCTTAGGTTAGTAATTAGAGTAAAGGATTGTAGTTAGGCATTAAGCCTAGTAATAGATCCTTGGATTGTTAGTTTGGTTCTAGTAGGTTGAACATTTTAACACATTTTTCACCATGCTCTTATACTTACTTTTGCTCATGTTCAATTTTATATCCTTAAATATTTGCATTTATTTTTACTCATGAATTCCACTTAAATATTTGCTTTTACTTCTACTCTTGAATAAGCCCACTTAAGAACAAACCCTTGAATATTTTCTTTTCCTTATAGTTAATTCTACTTCTTTAACTATTTAATTACATTCACTTCTTTATTTTATATGCTCTATTCATATAGATCTAGAAGCTAATTAATATTTTCTGAAAACTTATAAATGATCAAAGAATGCTTTCAAAATTATGTAAGACTATTAAGATTATTTTTCCCTCCCTAACACTATTCAAGATCTAAGTTGTTGTTGTTGTTGTTGATTTTTATTTGTGCTAAAGATTTGAAAATGCAAATAATTTGAAGAGTAAACAAGGTGGAAGTTAGAAAACCAAATACATATGACTCAAATTTTTTTAATTAAATAGCTACCCAAGATCTATATTGATCAAGTCACAGAAATATAACTTCATTAAAAGAATAAATAAACAAATTAATATATAAACTACCATCCATATTGCTTTTCTGAAGATATAATTAGAAAACATTATTCCAATTATAATTATTCTAAAATTTTGTAGCATTCTATCAATGAGCCAAAGCAGAAATTCACACTGATATTTCACTTTGTAAATTTTACTAAAAAGCTCTAAAATTTCATTTCTATCATACCAAAAATCAAATATATCATGAAATTGTTTTTCACACCATACCTTGTCCTCTATAATAATGTTGTTGTCAAGCCAATAGAAAATCATTCATAGAATCAGTTGCAGGTGATGACCTCTGAGCACTTCACTTGAACTCATTCCAAATATTTAAAATAAATGGATAATTTATAAAAAAGTTATTAGTAGTTTTTGTTGTTGAAGAACATAAGACAACCTAGATCCTCCGTAATATTGTTTTTTGCAAGATATTAACTAGTGGTTAATTTTCCATGGAACATCTTATTAGTAAAGAGATAAATGTTAAAAGTAAAATCAAATTCTTGAAGTCTACTAGATATTGCATTTTTCATGAGGCATATGGTGGTATAAGCCTTCTCTATGGAGTATTTTAAATAATACAAGTTCCACTATTGATTATGCAAAAAAACATCATAACAAAATTAATGTCTTATAAATTAAAACCTTTTCCAACTTAAGGAGTGAATAGTAATATTGAGAGCATTAACAAAGTAAAAACCATCATACAAGTACTTAGCTTTCATCACTTGAAAGCCATGGTGTATTTGAGATATAAATCACATGATAGTCTTCCCTAACAAAGAATAATTAATATCTTGTGTATGCTTACATATTATATTTTAATTTAAAACATAAAGTATTTTCTTCAAATGATGGTATTATAAAAAAGTACTTTCTTTTCTTTCTATCTTAGATTTTATTATTTTAGAATAATAAATGCAAGAAAGATAACTATGACACCTCATTCTTGGATATCATGACAAATGTCAAGTTTGCATGACATTCAACATTATGTGTAATAAATAAAATAGGAAAGATGTAAAAGAAAATAAAAAGAAACCTTATTAACATAGGTATCTAATTCATGCTCAAAGAATTCCTTAAGATTATCTTCCTTCAACATCTATCTCTTAGATGCAATCCAACACTATCATCATGGTTAGGCCTATACCAACCTAGAAGGAATGGTTAGTCACCTTTCTATCCTGCTTCACCTAATGCCCATTATTAGCTTTTATCAACTCCAAAACTCTATGTTGATATGATCTCTAATTCTTGAGTATAAATACCTTAGTTTACATCTGCAAAGGTTATCTTAAGAGACATGTCCATTATTACAACATTCCCTTTCGAGTCTTATTATAATAAGTACATTATTTGTTTTAAAGGGATACCTTCATGATCATGGAATGGCTCCATCTAAAAATGGGGGTGTGAAAAACTACCCTATTATCAAATGAGTATGCATTAAGGGTTATTTCTCCATGTTCCAATGTTCCATGCTTTGATTCCTCCTTTTGAATGAAGTTAAAATCTTAAGGTTTTTTCTGCTTATTCTATAAATAAAAATATAAATTAGGAAAATGATTAAGAAAAATAGATCTTATTATGTTAACTTACCTCAATCTTGAGGTAATAATAAGAGGTGAATTAAAGGTCTACCAACTACTAATTACCAATCCTAATCAAAGTACACTATGTGCATCTTGTATTTCTAGTTATCTAGATGATGAGCAATGAGTATACCCTACACCCAACCATATGAATCACTAGCATTTACTAAGCAATTTGGGTAACCTCCATAGAATTTAGCTCTCTAAGTACACTAGGTTCTATGGAGTGAATCTAATTGTTGCAATTATTGTCTTAGTTTCACTTGTGAAGTGTAAGTGTATGATTAAGTGTAACTGAGGCATTTGATTTTTATCATTTTGTCTTTTATGGTTTAATTTCCTAAGTGCTAGAAACAAAGTAAATCTAATGTATAATTAATCTAGTAACTAACTAACACTTAACTAATCCTAACATAGGCATTCATTCTCACTTTATATACACATCCTTAACACATTATAGTGCCACTAGGTTACCAAGCATTAATTGCTACTTGGGTTACCAAGTGTTAAACGTATGCTCGAAGTGGTCATGCTTATGTTGCAATTTAGCCGATATTAATTGCTTATTAAAATTCATTAAAGTAGATTGCATGAATATTAAATACATAAAGAAAGCATTAATCTATCCCAAGTGTTGCAAGGTTTGATTAGAAAAGCTCATCTTTATTGTCGTTTACATTGTCATGCTTAGGTACATTAGTGCTTGAATGAAGATCTATACACTTCTTTGACTCCTATTGTAGGAACTTAGAAAATATTCTAACTCTTGGAAGGAAAACCTATAAGAGCTTTGCTACAACTAAGAAATATAATGGATGAATCATGCACCCAAGTGTTGTATTTATAGGCCAACATACATCCTACGATATCATATATCTGATAACACATCATGGAATATGATATCAGGGATTTGATATCAGGGCTTGAAAAAATATGATTCATCATACCCCCATGACTGAACGAAAACTCATCCTTGAGTGAACAAAAAGAGGAACAAATTCTTTACAGAATATTAGGAAGGTATAGGATTATTGACAAACTAATTGACATAAAAACTAACTCAGACCAAACAAATGGATGCTAAGTGACGAGGTGTATGGATTTATAATTTTTTATAAAATTTGGTGTTCATGACAACAAAATTGAACACCCTGGAAAAATTGACAACCAAACCCCTCTAGCAGCTCAAAAATAAGGAAGAAGATTAAATGGTCATGAAGAGGTCCAATTGCATGGGCTTCTACAACCTTCTCCTAGGGTTTTTAGGCTATTAACTACTTCCTACTCTAGTTGCTTATTCCTTTGTTGGGATGGTTCCACTTCTAGTCCATGCTTCTCTTTTGATGCCATCTATGATCACAAATGAATCAAGGGTTAGCGTGTGATGTGTAACTTATAACATATAGGTACCTTATCTCTCTTCGGTAGTTACACTTAGCTAAGTTGTAATTATGGTAGATTGATTATTTTAATATTATTTGATTTTTGCTACTACCAGAGTTCATTGGAAGGGTTTAACCTCATAAATTAATGATTTTAATGTTATTTCATTAGTTAAACCTTTGTGGAAGTTAGAAAATTTTGAAAAAAATTTTGATCAAAAACTTGTGTGGCCCCCATGATGTAGAGCATACCTCTAGTAGTGGTAGAATTAAAAAATGAGGTAAATCAAACAAGTGGTTGGAAAGTTATGGCTCTCGAAGGTTCTAAGCCTTAAAAATTGTTAATATTAAAGATAAGGGAAAAAAACAAAGAGCTTTAATAGAGATCCAAAAATGTCATGAACACAATGAAATGCTTGAAGAGGGTTAGATAATGCACAAAAAAAAGAGTTTTTCATTGGAGAACATTATGAAGGAGCACCCAATTGAATGTCACCAATGGGACACATAAAGGATTTAATCACAAAAATGTCTGTGGATAAAGAACTTAACTAGCCCAACAAAGAAGTATGCAAGTGGATCCTCCCCAAAGTAGGCTCATGGCCTTAATGGCTTTGCATGCCTTCAAACTAAAGAGTCTATGGGCCCCATGGTTGATTAATGGTTGTGGAAAGCTAAGGACTAAATTTCATAAGAACCTACCTAAAAATTTTGACACTTCAAACCAAGACATTGAACAAAACCATGAAAAATCAATAGTGAAGTGAATTATGTAAAGCAATAATAGATGAAAGAGTGTGGAATGGAGTCCTAGATTGTGGTCACATGAAGTCTCTAGTGGCTTTGATGATTAAGATGATCCAATAAAGTCCATCTTTAGTCTAGATCAAAACCAACCACTTCCAATGACTTCACATCGATATTTGTAGACTAGTCCATTCCCTCGAGATGCAAGAATGCTCTCATAGATCAAACACCATTCCTTAAAGAAAAGAAAAAAGAAGTAGAAGGTGAGAAAGGACCTTAGTTAGAGGGGACCTTCAGGCATGTGTAACATGTCTTTCTAATTCCATAACTAGTGTTTGTAGCTTGTTATTAAGTCTAAGGAGTGTGCTTTGAATTTCCATCATTTTTTTTATTTTTATGTTTTTATGGTTTTTGGAGGGGAACCACACCATGCAAAGATTTTTAATTTCCTATTATTAGGCGATAGCGGAATGGTGAGAAATCTATGAAAACACTCATGCACTCAAGAGGGTAGGCAATTATAGAGAATATCAAATCCCCTTGAAGTAACACTCTTATCAATCCATTTAATCCTTCCCAAGTTTGGAAACTACCAAGGTTACAAGTTCATTAAAGATTTTATTAAGGAAGAAACCTCATATTTCGAAAACAAGGAACACCATAAAGTGTTGTGGATGAGTGGATGATGTGGACTCACTACCTATTTCATGAAAAAGAAACCATGTCTTAGTTATCAATACCAAAATTCAAAGATAGAATCTCGGCATTAACAATCAAACAAAATTATAGTACAAACCACCATCAATAGCAACCACACTTGCATTGTGTCCTATTGGAAAGAAGAGAAAAAAAATATGAAATAAACACAAGAAAAGCATAAAAGAAGTTCAAACTCAACAAAGTAAAATATAGAAGAAATTGTAAAATATGTAAGAAAGAGAAAAATGTATTAACGATGTAAAATCAAAAATAGTGTAAAACAAAAAATTTTAAAATAAAAAAAATGTAAAAACTGAGGAGCCACTTTGTATTATTAGAATAGATGTCCATCTCATCCATGACTAAGTTGGAAGAAGGAGATCTGAAATATTGAGTGTGTTTTTCCATTTGAGGAGGTGGTGTGGTCACTAGTTCTCTTAGGCTCATGGAAAGGTTTGATTTGTTGTATGTTGACTAGAAATTTCTTATTTGGACTTTTGGGTTTGTATATCAACATGATCCTAGAAGGAAAGTAATGAGTGGTAAGGTATCCCTACACCCAACCATATGAATCACAAGAGTTCATGCACGATCTTATCGAATTTTGTGGATGGGACTAATTGTGCATCTAGATCATTATGCTTCAATCATAGTTCACTATCTTCCCACTTGGACTAGTGGTAGCTTTGTCATATATGGGTTAGTCCAAAGTGAGGCATGTGATTGGTGTTTCCTAATCCTAAACTACTCCTAATGACAATAAAGAGATAAATTAATTAAGTTAATAAATAGTGGAAAGTAAAATCTACATTAGCCTATGTGTGATGAGTATCTAACCCTAACCATTCGTACATACTTTGGACTTCGCATAACTGCTAGAATTACCAAGCATATGTCATTGGCCATCCAAACGATACATTGCAGGGTTACCAAGTAATTACACTTAAGTGCTCACAATTAGTAGTACTCATTTTGCTTAATGATAGGAATTGTAAAGAGTAACAAATGGAAACATTAACTAGGGAACATAGTATATAATTAAATAATTAAATAATTGAAACTAATAATAAATCTAAGTGGATGTTGCAATGATGGAAGTAATCTCAATATTTATTTCTAGTGATGTAATGTGTCCAAGTATGTCACACTCAAACAAGGATGTCGTACAATTATAAATATCACACTACAGGAATGCACTAAGTACAATGGAATGGGAAATCAAGAATCTAGGAAAAAGCTAATTGAAATCTAAAAATTAAACTATGTCTCAGCCATGTACCCAAGTGCTAGATTTATAGGTTGGCATGGAGGAGATGATATCAGATATTTGACATCATTTCCTAGGACCCGATATTGTGTATCTAATATCAAAGCCTTGATATCAGGTATCTGATATTAGGGTTGACAAAATCATGACTCATGACTGAATGAAAACTCATCCTTGAGTTAAACAATATGAAGAACAAATTCTTTACAAAATATTGTGAAGGTATGGGATTATTGACTAACTCAAACATATAAACAAATGAACTCTTACATGTCATAGTCGCGTTTTACAAAAATTTTAGCATAACATTACAAGACACAAAGATGGAAAGCTCATGTAGTTCTTGGAGGTGGTGGCTCCTCCATCAGTTGCTTCCATTTGTTGCTAGGCTTCTGAAATTTATAGTGGTTGAGTAGTGCCTGTGAATTTTCTTCTTCCATCCTAGGATCATGTACTATCTAGGTTGTTGAACTGATGTATGCCGGCATTGGTATGTTCCAAGGACATGTTAGCTACGGGAACATTTTTTTGGCCTTCATGTACTAAGCCACAAACTATCGTTGTTCCTCCTCAAATGGCCTAGCCTTTTCTTTTAACTCATAATGATTTATTAATTTTTGGGTTAGGTCTAAGGTAACATCCATTTGTCCATGTTAGTTGGATTTAACCACCTCAAGTTTTGAGTTTGCTATGTGGAGTTTTTGCAAAAAAAAATTTCTATCTGCAAACTCTTTCTCATATAATGCATAGGTGGTCACTACTTGCTTCTCCTGCTTGCTTCTAGGCCTACCTATTGTTAACATGGCAAGGTTGGCATATCTGAGGTTATCCAATGCCATGTATTCTTTTAAATCCTTGATTTGAAGGTCTTTATTCTTTACTTTCACCTAATGACCTAGTGCATAACTATCCAGAATTGGCTACCAATTAGGATTTTGTGTTGTCATGGGCCCAATGTGAGCTTTAGTTATTTGGATTTCTTTTTCGTTTATCTAGTTGTACATGCCTACCTAGTCTTGAAAGTGTTCTTTTAGCTTTTCATGTTTCTTGGCCTCATTTTGCCATGTTCTTATTTCGATTGCATATTTTTGTCAAATGATGTAGACCTCCTCCATTGAGAGGGTTCTATTTTTTCTAGCCAATCTACTAATATCTTGGTCGACCCTCATCAATTATTCTCTCAATTGATGGACACTTTCTTCCAAAACATTCTTTTATTTTTCAATGGTGTTTAACCTTGAGTTTCTATAGTGAGTTGTTTATTTTCCTCCTAAGCGATGGTTAGTGCCTTCTTATGAGCATAAGTATGTGCTTTTGTAGTAGACGAATTCCAAAATGCCTTCTCCTTTTCCTACCCAATGGCTTTGTTCTCTTCAAGAAATTTTTCCAGCAACTTTGTTCTAAATCAATCTAATTAGTCAAGTGTGATGAACTAGGAAGGATCTCATCTTTCATCTCTTAGGGCGGCCAACTCTTGTTACAAACAATGCACTTCTACTTTTGTGTGTTCTACCTTAACCTCAGCCATGACTAGCTTCCCTTTAGTAGTGATGAGGTCTGATTTTGTTGTAGTGATATCACCGGGGATGTCAAACAATGTGGTCATTACTTGCCTTGTCTACAGTAATCAATCTAACACATCCTCATAATCTACAGGATTCATTGAAGTCCCAACAAGCATTTGCACATCTTTGCTCCTGGTCAAATCAACTGGAGGCACAACAAGCACATTAAAAGACTCTTTAATATGATCTGTTATCACCTTTGTTGCACCTACTGCATCTTGATGCTGCATGACCACTACTATGGCACCTTCTCCTATTTCAAGCATTACTTGGAAGGATGCAGCATTACTAGATATTTAACATGACCATTGGGATTCTCCTCCTGATTACAATGATATCTACCCCTTTGGTGGATTTGTTGAAATAGTGGGCTACACAACATCATCGATAACTCTAAAGAGGCTGGATTCCTCTTTGCTTCCCCAACTAAGTGTTTTAGCAATTTTCTACCAATGGCTCATTGTTGACCTATAGTCTTGTGGTGGCAAAGGTGGAACTTGTGGCTCATGAAACTATTGAGACTCTTGTTCTGCTTCTTTCTTAGGTTTTTCTTCCTTCTTTGCTTCTTACTCCTCACTAAGGTCTTTCCTTAGAGTTGTTGGTTTAAGAAATTTAGTGAATGAAGCATTATGAGCCTTCCTAGGGGTGTCATTTGTGTATCCTAGGATTCTAGCACAATTGCACAACTTCTATATTAGGCAAGGAAATGGAAGTGTGGGATTCCCTTCCTTATTTTTTTCAAACTACCTCTAAATTTCTATGCAATACAACTAGGGAAGGTTGACCATGTATTTGGCCATTAGTATGGTACTTCCCCTAGTTGCATATGTAGAGATCCTATTGAGCCCTTTTGTGGGGAAGAGGTGATATGTTCCTATCTTGAAATAGGTTCTCTCCTCCAAATTTAATTCATTATATGGTTTGTCATCCTTATCATATGCCCACTATAGCCACAACTTTCTAGTGTCGAGTTTAGATCTCATGGATAGATGGGCTAACTTAGCCCCCTCATTTGGTAGATTAAGAGTTTTGATGATTGCTTTGATCGAGAATGACACAGTGACTTTGCAAATGTTGACAGTGGTACCTTCATGTTTGTTGTGCTAGAACTAGTATGTCTCACTAAGAAACCACTCACCATTGTTTGAAAGAATAGGCCACAAGGGTAATGCTTGAAGTTATGTCCAAACTGCCTCTAGAGTAAACTCCATAAACGGACTGAAGTTCATCTCCATGATGACCATGGTTAACATAGATTTTTCTTGAATGGCCTTAAGGAATTCTAGGAACAACATGAGTTGTTTTCCCTGCATAGGAGCTTAGGGTTTTGGAATCTCTCCTTGGACCGATTGCCTAGTAACAGAAGCCTCTTGATGAATGCTATAGGATTGGGCTTCCTACTCCTTGTGCTCCACATGCTCACCTTGGCCCCTACCACCCCTTGGGTGTTTGGCTATTCCCTACAAAGGTATTGCTTGAGCTCCTCTTTTTGGGGCCATCTGTAATCAATCAAGGATTGAATGTTACTAAGGTATTTTTATTCATCTTTAATAGGTTTATACCTTAGTCATGACCTTAGTTCTATGATTCATATGATTGTGAAGTTAGAAATTTTTTTAAAAAAATACCTAAAAAGTATTTTTTTGTTTTGTTTATGACCCTTCACGATTAGTTCCTTTTTGCTTATGTATGATGTATTATGTAGGTTATGGTCCCTTGGATGAAAAAATTAAGGTGTGTGGAATTAATACGATTGATTTTGGATTATAACACTTGAGATTTTTAACACTATTACCCTTATAATATTTTCTAGGTGATAGTAAATTTTGAAAACTCAATACAATTTTCCTACACAAGCATCGTCCCCACTTTCCTCTGCACACCCCCCTGCGCCACCANGACTAACTTGAACACTCTAGGTTCAAAAACCATGGAAATTGGAGCAGTAGAGAGCCAAATAATACAAGTAGAAGCTGGTTGCATAGAGCTCTAAGTCACCAAACAAAATTTGAAAAACCTTCCTAGTTGCAAATGAAGAGAATGGAATTTCAAGCATTGCAAGGGTCATATATATAGTTTTGTTTGACCTGATATCGGGTATTTGACATTCAGGCTAACCCGGTATCAAGGTTCATGAATATGCATTAAATTGGGCAATTGAGCATGGAAAACAAAGCACTATGATTGGTTGGAAGATTTAAGGTTAGGTTCCTAGGTCTAGGGTAAGCAGGAAATAAATTTGAGGCCCCAGAGGTGTTAGAAGATGAAGTCATTGATGTTAAAGGCTTAGGAAGACATAAGGAAAAGGGGGTATTATATCGATGATGGGGAACAAATCAATTTACATGATAAAGAAAAGCATGAAATTTAACAATTATGTTCTTGGAAGGTGAAGAATGATGTGGTTGTGCGCACAAGTACAAGTCACAATAGTTACACAAGTGGATCCTTCTCAAAGCAAGCTTCAGCCTATAATGCTCTTGTATAACCACACATAAAAATGTCCATAAAGGGGTGTGAATGAAACACATACCTATGAAACAAAACACAGATGTTAAAACCACCAATTTGAGGAAATATCTCTATGTCACACAAAACCACAAGGTAGGATCATTCAGACAGCGAAATGAGATGGATAGTAGAAAGGATTGTAGAATGTGGAACATGAGGTGTCTTACCATAGGCACAATTAATCCTTGTGTGTTATTAATGGTTAAGTAATCATTGGACCTTCAGTATAAGATTCAAACCAAGTCCAAACCACATTAAGTGACATTACATTATTTCTTCACTTCGTTCAACAACCATAAGACTACCATAATTGCAAGTAACATCACTTGGTGTTTTTTCCAAGGAAGGAGTTTATTCAGGGCATGTTATTTCTTTTTTGAAAGTAATTTGAGAAGTCACCAACCTTCAAGCATGGGCACATGTCTTTCCAGCAGGACCCTTAGCATTTTATTTAGTGCCCTTTTTCTAGTACTCTTACTCCCATTTTTTGTTGGATCTACAAGGATATAATTACAATCGAAGCAACATGATAGAACATATAGAAGTAGCCAAAGAGAATCCACAAATCCCCTTGATGTCACACCCTCCACATTCCCCCTTGGTTCTTCTCTTTTTAGTACAATCATAATGATTATGAATTTATTTTGAGTTTGAGTGATGGAAAATAATATCATTAAAACAAGGGTAAGAACTTGTTATTAATGGAATGAGTGGATGGATGACATGGCTTCATTTTCTGAACAATCAGTCCCTCATAATTTGTCAACATAGGGAAAACCTCACCTCAATGGGCTACATGATTGTTTTATTCACAAGCAAGATTACATAACAAAGAAAATAAAAAAAACAAATGGAAAAAGTTGAAAAGAATAGGAAAAATTGTATCAAGAAATAATAAAATGACAAAAAATTGTAAAACAAAAAGATGAAAAACACTTATTAATTTTTAGTGTTAAAATGGGGGGTTTTCCCCATGACTAAACATTTGGTTGTGGCAAGAATTAATAAATGAGTAGGCAAGATCCATGCATGTATAAAACATTGGTAACCTTTCATTCCCAAGCGATTGGATGTCTCTCGGTTTAGTGGCATTTGTGTAGATAAATTATTGTTCACACACTTGATTGGTAAACATATGGAGGGTAAAGATATGAGGTGTGTTAATGTTGTAGATGTTTGGCCCATGATTGCACCCTTGATTATAATATGGTATGCATGGATTCATTTGTCTCCCCACACTACTAGATTCATTACTTTGGTTTGGTGTTGGAGCAATAATGGATGATGGCCCTTTTGTAAGATCAAAGGATAGTGGTGATGACATGGGAGGTGTTGCACCATATTGGCTTTGTGCTAGTTCGAATGATATGGTTGGTCCATGAACGTTTTGCTTCCACTACAACCCTTCCTAAAGAAAGGACATTTTCAAGTTTTTTGTGGGAACCTACCAATATTAGCATTTTTATGCACATTCGCAGCACATGTGGCATTTTTTTGTTGTTGATATTGTGGTGCTAAACCTTCCTATGTCATTGGTGGTGATGTGTGATGAGGTGGAGTATGAGAATATTGAGGGTAGGATGGATGGTAAGAGACGTGAGGTGGTGATCCTTCAGAAGATGTCATGGGTTGATGGTACTGAGGAGAGTGATAGTGGCAATTTGAAGTAGAGGACGTAGAACTAATTGGAGAAACATGGTGTTGAACATAATATCCATACGATTTCAACTGGAAGGAAGGATAGGGTTGGTTTGGGGGTAGCCTCCCCCATGACTACGGTTGTTTCCACAATGGTTGATGATAGTGTTGAGGCTGGNCAGTACCATCAACCCATGACATCTTCTGAAGGATCACCACCTCANATTGGTTGTGGGACTATCTATCATTACTATGTGGAAAAGAAAATCTCTTGGACATGTGCTTCTATACAAATTTTGAATTTAATGCGCTTACTCAATACTCATGTAGATGCGCTTACTCAATACTCATGTAGATGGTCATATATGCAAATTTCACATCCATTATCTTCATCTATGGTTGAGTCTATAGCCTCACTTTCTTTAGCCATTTTCCATATTTGCTAATAAGTGTTCCTAGCTATTTCTTGGTCCTTCTTCCTCTATTTACTATGATCACCTAATTCATTTTGTGTTAGATTCTCCTCTACCATTTCTATGAGAGATGTAACATTTTCATATATCCACTTTGACATCCTATTAAACTTTGCTTCAAGTTCATCAATAGACTTCTACATCAATAAGGTTTATCATAGAATCACCTTATCGAGTGTTGCCTCTTTCTCCTTAGCATAGACATGGACCTCATTTCTTTCAAGAGTTGGATCCCAATGATTTTTCTCAACATTCTCCCATTTTCATATCTCTCCTTCTTCTTTTTCCATGTGCACAATTAGGTCTAGGATTTGATGGGTTTGTAGCTCATATAATTGACTTGAGGAATACATCCCAAGGGTCACCCTTTTTTCATTATGAAGCCCATCTATGATGTGGAAAAGTTTCATTTTCTTAGAGAAACCATGGCTTGGGCATCTATTCAATAGAGAATAATATCTATTTAAGGCCATGTCCAAGGGTTCATGTTGTTCCTATTTTCATCCTTGGATTTGCCTCCTCAGCTTGGACACCCTTGCATGAGTTTGGTATTTCTCATTGAACAGCTCCAACATTGTGGACCACCATCGAATTGAGTTTGGTTTCAATGACCTATACCACACTTCAACTCTATTGGTTAATGCCCTAGGAAAAAGCATAAGATTTTATCATCCATTTTCAATGTTGTATAGGGCACAGGCATCATGGAAGGCTTATATATGATGTTATGAATCTGAGTTGTAGCCTCCTGTAAATTTAGGGATATTAGTCATATCAACCCTAGGTAGGCGACTCTCCCTATGATGCTTCTGAGGTATCTTAACTACCTCTGTGATCTACATTAGGCTCTTAGTGGCCAATAAGGATTCATCATCATCAGATATGTTGTGGTGAAATTTTCTATTTCTATCCATCTAAGTGTGATGATTTTATCTACGTCCACTTTGACATTTTTTATCTCTCCTATGGGTTCAATTTTTACACCAATCAGGAGCTCGGTTAGCTCGATCTCTATATCTACATTCATCTTCGTTAGAACTAGACATTGAAAGAGGGAAGGAAGATAAGGAACTAGGATGGTTGCTATGGCTTCTATGGTGTTTCCCAGGGCCCCTTGATTTATCATTTCTTAGTTTTAAGGAGGTCTTAGGCCTTGAGGCCTCCCCTGGTCCAAGACTTACTTCATCTCCTTTAGGGTTGTCTACCTTAGGTGAATGTAGTCCTTGAGTGTTGTCATGGTGGTCATGAACATATGAAACCCCTACATAAGTTTGGTTAGTCCAATTTTCTTCACCATATATCTCATTATTTCTCCAATGAATGCTTTCACTATATAATGCATTATTGCTTCCTTGTAAAAGAGATTGTTTCTAGTGAATAATGTGTGTGATTTAATACTTTCTAAAAGATATATTGTTAATGCATTTACA
Organism: Gnetum montanum; assembly: GCA_015680685.1. NCBI lineage: Eukaryota > Viridiplantae > Streptophyta > Gnetopsida > Gnetales > Gnetaceae > Gnetum > Gnetum montanum. The sequence continues at coordinate 70,465 of MNCI01023102.1, read as the reverse complement.
ATGATCATGTATAATGTAACTAATCTAGATAACTAGCACCATCCTCGACAATAGCACCAATGATGAGCGGCGAGGTACCCATATGCCCAACCATACAAATCACAAGTGTTCACACATGATTTGATCAAATTTCATGGATGGGACTAGTTGTGCATCTAAATCATTATGCTTTGATTGCAATTTGCTATCTTCCCACTTAGACTAGTGGTAGCTTTGTCACGTATGGTTTAGTCCAAAGTGAGGCATGTGAGTGGTGTTTCCTAATCCTAAACTACTCCTAATGATAATAAAGAGATAAATTAATTAAGCTAATAAATAATGGAAAGTAAAATCTACACTAGCATACTTGTAATGAGTATCTAACTTTAATCATCTGTACACACCTTAGACTTTGCACAACTACCGCTAGGATTACCAAGCATATGTCATGGGCCTTCTAAATGATACACTGCTGGGTTACCAAGTAATTACACTTAAGTGCTCATGATTAGTTTTACTCATTCTACTTAATGATAGGAATTGTAAAGAGCAACAAATGGAAACATTAACTAGGGAACACAGTAAATAATTGAACAATTAAATGATTGAAAGCAATAATAAATCTAATTGGATGCTGCAATGATGGAAGTAATATTGATCTTTATTTCTAGTCATGTGACGTGCCCACGTATGTCACACTCGAATAAGGATGTCCTACAATTACAAACATCACATTACGAGAACGCACTAGGGACAACAGAATGGGAAATCAAAAATCTAAAAAAAAAGCTAACTAAAATCTAAAAGCTAAACTATGTCCCAGTCGTGCATCCAAGTGTTGTATTTATAGGCTGGTATGGAGGAGATGATACAGGATATCCGACATTATTTCTTGGGACCTGATATCACGTATCTAATATCAAAGCCCTGATATCGGGTATTTGATATCAGGGCTAACACAATCATGACTCATTAAAAAGGTTTCATAGATGATGTAAGGCCCTTCTCACAATGTTTGGAACTTATTTCTTTGTGTCACATGTGTGGGGTTCCAATAAAGAACCTTGTCTCCTAGTTGAAATTTTACTTTTGTTATTTTGAGGTTATGGCATTGCTTATTGAATGCCTTGTGCAATTTATTAGATGACAAGGCTTTCAATCAGTTCTCATCTAGTAATTTGAGGTTCATTAGTCTTTCTTTTTGTGCTATAATTAGGTTAAGATCAATATCATAAGCTGTTGAAAGTGTATAGAGCTTAGATTGAATAGGAAGGATTGTCATTTTTTCCTACACTAGCTCATAGGGAGAATAGCCTATAGGGAGTTTCCAAGTGGAGTGGTAGGCCCAAAGGGCATCATTGAGTTTTGTGCTCTAGTATCTCTTATATTTGCTAACATTTTTTGTCAAGATCTTAGTGATTTCCCTATTTGTTACCTCTACTTGACTATTGGCTTGAGACTAGTAGCGTGTTGTTAATTTATGTTCTACCCCCCAAAAATTACATGAGCTTCCAAAAGGTAGTGCTTGTAAAGTGAGTACCATTGTCGAAAATAAGTGTGCGTGGCATACCAAACCTATTTACAACATGTTGTTGTATAAATGAAGTAGCTATAGAAGATGTATAGTTAGTGATGGCTACTACTTCTACCCATTTCATACAATAGTCAACAACAACTATGATGTACACCTTTTCATTCGATATGGGTGTGATGGAACCCATGAAGTCAATGCCCCAGATGTCAAAGGGTTCCAGTGGGTAGATCCACTATTGAGGTCCCTCCATATGAGTGGTCATCCCAACATCACATTGGTAGTGTTCACAAGAATGGATGAATTGGTGAGTGTCCTAAAAGAATGTTGGCCAAAAATACCCTATCATTAGGATCTTAATGGCCATGCATCTTCTAGCATAATGGTCCTCACAAGGATCCTTGTGAGTTTCTTGGAGAACATGCAGTTGATCAACATTAGGAATACACCAATGAACTAGGCCATCAAGATACACCTTACAGAGGTGTCCGTTGATCTCCATGAAGTATTTCACGTGGTGAAGACACTATTATTTCATCTTGTGATCCAACTCTTGTGGCATCTCTTGAGTGAGAAGATAGGTGAGGATGCCATCATACTAGTTAGGCTCATTAGACACTTGTTTAGTTATAGCACTGACAAACAAGAGTTCATTAGGAAATTAATTAGAAAGTGGGCTCTCCTTCTCTTTGTTGTTCCATCTCAACCAAGACAAGTGGTTAGTGACCATGTTCCCAGTTCCCTTTTAATCTACCATTGTTAGATCGAATTCTTGTAAGCTCATCATTAGTTTGTTCATCAAGAATTGGATTGCACTATGATCCATGTGCACAAATACCTTGTACCTAAGCACATAGTGCCTAAATTTCTCCAAGGTATACACCACCACCATCAACTCTTTCTTTGTTATGATGTAATTCAACTGTACACCCATAATGCTTTGACTCACATAGTTGATAGAGTAAGGACATTTTTTATCATCCAACTATGTGATCATGGCTCCCAAGACACAATTTGATGCATCCATCATGATATGGAACAATCTAGACCAATCAGGTGCTTGTAGAATTAGAGTTTCTACAAGCTTTTTCTTGAGTTGCTAAAATGCATTCTCAGATTTTCCAATCCAGAAAAATAGATCATCCTTCTTTGTAAGCTCCACCAATGCTTTGGAAATCTTAGAGAAATTCTCTATGAAGTGTTGGTAGTAGCCAGTGTGACCAAGGAATGACTGGACATCTTTGATAGTTTCCAATTGACAGGTAATTGATTGGATGACCCTTACTTTTCAGGGTCCACCTCCATTCCTTTTTCAAATATTTTGTGCCCTAAGACAATGCCTTCCTGGACCATCAAGTGGATTTTTTGCCAATTGAGTCAAAGGTTAGTCTCCATACACCTTTTCAATACTTTCTCAAGGTAGTCTAAGGCTTGCTCAAATGTAATGCCATAGGTGAAGAATTCATTCATGCAGACTTCCACCCCACTACTGATCTACTATTGAAATGTGTTTAGGACAAGGTGTTAGAAGGTTACAAGAGTATTGCATAGATCAAATGGCATCTTTCTATATGAAAAATTCCCCTAAGGACTTGTGAACATGGTTCTGACCTAATCCTGTGGTGCAATTTGAATTTGGTTATAGCCACTATAACTATCTAGAAAGCTATAAAAGAAATTCCTAGAAATGGTGTCCAATACCTAGTCCACAAATGGCAATGAAAACTAATCTTTGTAAGTTTCCATGTTCAATAGCCTGAAGTCAATACAAACCCTCCACTTTCCACCTTTCTTTGGCACTATCACAAGTGGATTGACCCACTTGTTATCTGTAATGAGATAGATGAACCCTGCCTTGAGGAGTTGTTCAGTCTCCTCCTTGATGATCTACTTGAGTTTAGGGTTCAACTATTGCTACATCTACCTCTTTGGCTTCATGGAAGGATGTGTATAGATGTAATGCTAGCATATCCTAGGATCAATTCTAGTGAGTTCAAAATATAACCAAGCGAAGACTATTGGCTGCTTATTGACCATCTTCAATAGCTTCTCTTCTTTTTAGGAGTAAGGTTGGCATTGATTATCACTAGTTTTCCATTGTTCAAAAAAACTTAATTCATGTCAGCAAGTAGAATTTTCAACTCTAGGGGCTTTTGTTTAAAGCATTCAGAGATTTCCAACTCTCCCTAATAAGTGTCATCAGGTTCATTAGAGAGTTGGTAATGGATTTGCTCCATTTTCTCCATGCCTTCAACATAGTCCCTTGTCAAGCTCTTAGTTGGTTCCATGCAAAGTGTTGAGCTACTATTAGGATCAACTATCAGCCATTGGATGCCTTCCTATTTTATGACTACTACATATAATAACTTCTAAATTTTAGACACATCTACACACTATCTACATGTTGTGATGGATGTACTTTTTATGAACCATAGTTTCTGCACATAGTTGCACCCTATGTCACTGTACATGATGCATGGAACTCTCTTCTTCTTTATCTTCTTGAATACATTTTCCTTGGAAATCTCCAAGGAGAGGTTTCTATTTCCCAGTTGTGCATTAATGATGCTCAACCAAGCTCTTCCTATGATGATTGAGAAGTCCCCCTTATAGTTATTAACACGAATCATCAAGAAGTCAACAAGATAGGACCACCCATAGACATTGGTCATAATGTCCTTCACTAACTCCAAAGGAATAGTGATGGACTGATTTATCAACTTAAGATAAATGTTGCTCTTCTTAAGTGGAGGTAGGTTCTAGGCTTTGTACATCTCATGAGAAATTAGATTTACACTAGAACCTAAGCCCATAAGAGCCTTTCAAGGCTCATTCTAAATGATTTGTAGGTAAATAAGGGGACTCCTAGGATCGTATCTTTTCTTGGGAAAATGGCTAACCTTAATCCAATTAGTTACTACATGGGTCAACATGATGGTATGCACTTTGGGAGGTGTTTGGCTTAAAGGGAATTGGAAGGATGTAGATGTAGAGGATGAGGGAGAAGTAGGGCTACTAGTTGTGTATGTCTATGAGGGCTTTGTAGGAATGTTGGTTCAAAATAATGGTCTTTTTTGGAATTTTTTTCCAAACCACTCAGCTAAGGAGCCAACTATAAGTTAACAGCCTTGGTGGTGTTACATTGTTGTGGATGGGCTGGAATTTTTCCCTACATTAATGGAGTAGGTGGTAACTAAGTTGAGGGTAGAGGGATGTGTGCAAAAGGATGAGGAGGATATTAAGGAAATGGGGATTCCCCTCTTGGAGATTGGGCTCTATAGTATTCAGGAGGATAGTAGTGATGCTAGAATGAAGAATGATTAGAAGAGTCATGAGGAGAAATGGATTGCTGAACATAGTACTCATATGGATCAAGCTATTACTAAGGGTGCTACTACCATGATGGTGGCATCCCTCATGACTGTGGGTGCTACCATTGTTGGTATTGCTCATAAGGTTGTGGTGGAGCTCCACTCAAATAGTATGCTTGTTGTTGGTGGAACTACCTAGGATTGCCTTGAGGATAAGGTAACCTTCTGGGTGCTTACCTTCTAGCCAATCTAGGATTTAGAGTGTACACCCCAAACTCCTACAAGTGTAATAAAACAAGGCAACATTTCTTATGATGTTTGTAGTGGTAGATGTCACATCCATCATCATCATCTAATTCAGAGTCCACAACCTTCTCTACTGTAGTAGCCTTGCACTCACCCCTTTAGTGGGCACTTTGAACTTCCTTCCTTTATCTATGATCATGATCACTACTTTGCTCTTTGGACTCCTTTGCTATTTTCATAGTCATTTGGAACTTTTCATCCAAAGAGTACCACATTTTGTCTATCTTGGCCAAAATTTCAAAAATAGACTTTTGAATTGGCAAGGTCTTTTGTTGCACCACCTCATCAAGTGGTGCCTCATCTTGATTATCATAAAAGTGGACCTCCCTTTTGCGAATGGAAGGATCTTGGTTATACTCCTTAGCACCTTTCCTTTTTCTCAACTCTCCATCTTCTTTGGCAACTGATGAGTGGTGAGGTACCCCTACACCCAACCATATGAATACAAGTGTTCACATACAATCTGGTTGAACTCCGAGGATTAAGTGCTTATGTGCCTATGTAGAACAAGGATGAGTTATGCAGTCGTTTTCTTCCCAAGCTTACCTGTAAGGCACAAATGTATGGTTAAGTAGACTTGAGGTGTATGATTTTTATGTTTTTCTTTTATATTTTATATCTTGATCTCCTAAATATGTGCAATGAAAATATTTAATTAACTAATGGGCTTTGTAACTCTAATATGAATCAAATCCTAACACCAGCATCTGTTCCCACTCTCCAGACACATCCTAAACCAATGTAACACTACTGGGATTATCAAACGCTAGTCATTCCCAGGCTACCAAGTGTTCCACATATGCTTGAAGTGGTCGTGCTTGAGTGTGCTAATTCATTGATAATTGATAATCAATAATTCTATGGAAATAACATTAATTAACTAATAAAAGTATCACATAATAGTAAACAACATTAAATGCAATAATTAAGCTCTTTTGAATGTTGCATGATTTATCACAAAGTTCATATTTATTTTTGAACACAAGGTGTGCTCAGGTACACAATGCTCGAATAAAGATCCGTTCACTCTATGACTCCTACTATGGACACTCAGAAATAATTCTAACTCTAGAATAGAAAAACTATGGAATGGAATGGAATGGAATCCCAAAATCAAGGTTGTGTAAAGTCCCTTGTGTATTATGTGGTTAAGGTGACTTAATAAAATTCAATCCAAATCCAGACTAAAACTAACCACATCCAGTGACCTCGCATCAACACACTTGACCAACCCATCCTCCTAAAGCAACAAAAATGCTTTCACAAAGCAACCACCATTCCAAAAAGAGGAGAAGAATAGAGAAATAGGAAGTGAGAAGGAGCCTTAGTTAGAGGGAACCTTCAGGCATGGGTAACATATCTTTCCAATGCCATAACTAGTGCTTGTAGCCTATATTCTTTTATTATGTCTAAGGGGTGTACTTTGAATTCTTACTTGTTTTTTTTTAAAGTGAGAACCACACCATGAAAAGAGTTATTTGATTTATTCAACTTTCTAATATTAGTCAATAGTAGCATGGTGGAAATCCTATGAAAAACATCCAAGCACCCAAGAGAATATCCAGCACAAATGCATCAAATTTCCTTGAAGTCACATCTTTTTCAATCCATTTGAATCTTTCCTTAGTTTGAAGAATACCAAGCCACAAATTCATTAATAGGTTTGATTGTGATGAACCGTGATATCGTGTGTGCGATATTGCATCCATGATATTGTGTCCGCGATATCAGATCAACCATGTAATGTCGAATACCCGATATTGTCACCCATCTCCTTGCCTATAAATAAGAGGTGGCACCCTTGGTTTGAATAGTTAGAAGTTAGTCCCTTAGCCAAACTCTTTTCATTTTTTTCCTCCAGAGTTAGAATTATTTTTGTGTGCTCGCAGTAGGAGTCATAGAGTGAACGGATCTTTATTCGAGCATTATGTACCTAAGCACACTTTTTGTACAACAATAAAGATGAACTTTATGATAAACCTTGTAGCATACAGAATAGATTAATTAGTGTTAATTAGTAATTAATTCTTTCCTAGTTAATTAATGATCTCTCTTACCTTACAACTCTCTTAGTTAAATACACTCAGTATGACTACTTCGAGCATGCATGTAGCACTTGGTAACCTAGTAACGATTAGCGTTTGGTAATCTTAGCAGTGTTGCACTAGTTCAAGATGTGTACGGTGAGTGGGAATGGATACTAGTGTTAGGAGTAATTAGAACTTAGCTAATGAATAGTTAAATTAGATTAGTTACTTAGTTATCTCTCTCCCCCTCCTTATTAATGCAGGATATAAAACACATAAAAGCCATAAAAATCATATGCCTCAAGCTTACTTAACCATACAACCATGACATACAAGTAAGTTTGGGAAGATAATGATTAATCAACCCATGATTGTTCTATGGAGGCACATAGGAACTTATTCCTTGGAATTCGATTGAATTGTGCGTGAAACACTCATATTCATATGGTTGAGCATAGGGGTACCTCACTGCTCATCATTGGCACTGTTGTTGGGGACTTAGTTGTTTGTGCACTAAGTAGAACTTAGGAAATCATTTACATCATTGGAACGAACCCTTACGGTTGATTAAGAAAAAAGATAATAGTACATTGCACACTGAACAAGATAAAATGTCTTCTTCTTCACACAAAAGCACTTCACCGCCTAGGACTAACATAAGAAGTAATCAGTGGCAAAATACACATGACGCTGATCCACCAATTTCTCGACAGTTTTGTGTAGTATATGTTCATCCTGATGAATATGTACCCGACTTCACCTTTATTCTTCACTAAGACGAACAGCTGCATTGGTGTGAATTGGAAGGTAACATAGCGTTACCTCTTGATCGTTCAGTTCCAAGTATTCTTCTTTGTGCTCTCATGCAAATAGGCATGCAACACTTACATGCTGAGTACATTGCACAGGACTATGATTCAAGAAACTATCATCCTACCAAAGCGCAACGTTAAAGGGATTATCAACATGAGAGACACCATAAGTCCTTGAAGGGAAAATGTTCTAAGGATTCCCCCCACGTTTTAAGCAAAATTGAGGGCAATGAACCTACCTCAGGTAGTTACCCACATAACGATGTTCCTCCCCTTGACTTTGGCCAAGGGGTTGTGTATCAAAACCTTCATTCTACTATTCACAACCCAAGTGCTAATACCAATGGATACAAAGTGTCCAAAAAAGGAACAAAAACACAGTTATTATGAAGAAAATATTATTAACTTGGTCCTACATTGCAAAGCACTTCTAAAGTATGGATAACAAAATCATAAGTAGCATTTTTTTGTAGTCCAAAAAATTTGAGATTTGAAGTCTTGGCATACATTCCATAAGGACTGGTGAATGTAGTCTTGTCTTGGTCTTCTAAGGCTATTTGTATTTGGTTATATCCACTATATCCATCGAGAAAACTGTAATAGTGATGCCCTATGATGGTTTCTAATACTTGGTCAACAAATGGTAATGGAAAGTGATCTTTGAATGTTGGCATATTAGTAGCCTGAAATATATGCACACCCTCCATTTCCCTCCCTTTTTAGGCACAATAACTAAGGGGATAATCCATTTGCTATTAGTAATGGGATATATGAACCCAACCATGAGAAGCTATTCAATTTCTTCCTTAACTACCTTCTTCAGCTTAGGGTTCAATCACCTCTACAGTTATCTTCAAGGCTTCATGGAGGGGTCAGTGTAAATTCTATGTTGGCATATCATAGGATATATCCTAGTTAATTTGGGATATGACTAAGTGAAGGCTTCCAACCATTTATTTATTACCTTTCACAATTCTTCTTTCTATTGAGGAGCAAGCTTAACATTGATAATTACCGGTTTTCTGTTTTTAAGGAATGTGTATTCCATACCGGTGGGCAATGATTTCAGCTCAAGGGGCTCTTGCTTAAAGTTCTCAAGGATTTCTAACTTTTCCTAGTTGATATTTTATAGGTTAAGACTTGGAAGTTGGTAGTGGACTTGCTCTAATGTGTCTATGCTATCAATGTAAGCACAAGTCAAGCCCTTAGTTGGTTCCATGCATATGAGTGAACTACTTTCTTGATTAGCTATCAGCCACTAGGTGTCTTCCTATCGTGTGGCTACTGCATATAGTCATCTTTATATATCAATCACTTGTGCACATTTTGTATGAAATTACACCTTGTTTTACTGTATGCGATGCATGGAACTTTCTTCTTCTCAATCTTTTCAAATGTAGTTTCCTTTGATATTTCTAGGAAAAGATTGCTGATTCCTAGTTGTGCGTTGATGGTGCTTAGCCATGCTCTTCCCATTATGATTGGGAAGTTCCCCTTAACGTTGTTTACCTAAATCACTAGGAAGTCAACTGGGTACAACCACCCACAAAAAATGGTAACAATGTCTTCCACTAGCCCCAATGGGATAGTGATGGATTGGTTGGCCAACTCTAGATGGATGTTGCTCTTTTTCAATGGAGGTAGGTTCCAAGCCTTGTACATTTCTTGAGAAATCAAGTTAACATTAGAACCTGAATCCAAAGGAGCCTTGCACGATGCATTTTGAGCAATTTGTAAGTATATCAAAGGACTCCTAGGATCAAAGAATTTTCTGGGAAGGTGGCTAGCTTTGATCCAATCGGTGACAGCATGTGTTAGCATGACCGTATGCGTTGAGTGCGGTGATTGGGTTGAAGGTGGCTCTGAAGTTTTGATTGATACTGAGGCATTTAAGGAATCAACCATTTGTGATTTCAAGGGCTTAGTTGGACTATTGGTTCTAAATAAATGTCTTTTCTTCATGTGGTTGTTGGAACCAACATTAGGTTGAGAGTTAATAGCCCTCATGGCATTACGTTGTTGTGGCTGGGTAGGGATTTCACTTTGCATCGTCGAAGTAGGTGATAGTGGAGCTATTGGTGGAAGAGATGCAGCCGGATGAGAAGGATGATATGCTTGCAGAATATCACCTCTAGAAGAGGTAGATCCATAATACTCATGGGCTTGGTAGTGAGGTTGAGGAGTGACATGACCAGTAGAGTTACGTGGGAAGATTGGCTACTACACATAATATCCATATAGGTTAGGTTGCCAGTAAGAATATTGTTTTCTTGGTGGTGGAATTCCCCATGATTATGGGTATTGCCATTGTGGATATTTCTCAATCAGTTGTGGTGGAGTTCTACTGGGATAATACATTAAGGGTTGGTGGAATTGCCTTGGGTTACCTTGAGGATAAGGTAACCTTCGGGGTGCTTGCCATTTG